>OY294071.1:37781041-38151041 GCA_958510875.1 Endomychus coccineus | reverse complement strand
TTTGATAGGGTAAGTCGAGTATTTCATATTCTTTGCATACTTTCTTAATTTTTGGGCTTCTGAAATATGATACACACCGGGTTACCGATAATTTGATTTAGTTGTTAATTAACGCCTGGATGTAAAGTACCCGCGTGTGATTATATTTCAGAGGAATTTCCTCGACTTACTCTATTAAAAAACACAATCAAATTTGCATCTAGCATGAACCCAGGTTTATCTTTTCAATCACTACCGGGATTGTTCTAGTCACTGTCTAGAATTACTCTGACGAGTCGTGAGCAGCTGTTTCAGTCAATATTTAAATTTCACCTTTACTTTAACCTGTAAATTGAGCACATGTTGGTTGCACGATCCTGAAGATCGCCATTTTGTTAACCTAGTACTTGATACATAGGGTGGTCTTATTAGACCCACGTGCCGTAAAGGTTGTTAATGGTGAATTCACCTAATTACTGCTTATTAGGTATAAGTATATATTTTTGACACTGTCACGCCGTTAGGGAGTGATCACAGTTTACAGTATCAATCCACGTGTATAATTCTTTTCAAGCAAACCGGAATTTTATGCTAACTAGCAAATTTTCAACAGTTCAAATAATATTCTTTCCAGATATAAATTTAATCATTATTGTTTTAGTCACATGTTAACTTTTTGCTAATTTTAAAAATCAATTGTAATTGTTTATTCCTTCAGATTAAATTAAATTTTGCCTAAATTGATATCTCGTCAAGATATCCATTTTGTACTAGTGTTTTCGCAATTTGGGAAAGATAACATTATCGGTTGTGGAATTACTTGGTTATTCCAACCGACGGTGTTGCTTGTCCTTTTGATCTCAAGTCAGGTACTGTTCGTTCTTTAAATTTACAGGGATTGAACGTCTGAGGTTCCTCACCCCTTCACTCCCAGGCGGTATAGTGACTTCCCTGACAGGACCGACTTCCAGTTCCTACGAGTTCCAAGGAGGGTAACATTTTCTTGTTTGGGTGACCATAATTTCATTCTCTGATTTTGTTGTTTATCCGAAGTTGTATTCCACTAATTTTTATAGAATCATTCGAGGTACACTGTAAGTCCTCTTATTGGATAATTAGTCCTTTTCGATTTAATAATTGATTTAATTTATTAATTGTTTTCTTATAATTCACTTTATGTTACGAACCAATTCAATTTAATAATCATTTACTCAAAATTTCATTTATGTTACGATTTTATTTAATTTAATAATTATTTTTACGAATTCAATACTATTTATGTTTCCAATTGGAATTCTAAAAATTTGTAATTTATTTTGTTAAAATTCAAATTCTGTGGAATATACGAATTGTTAAGTTGAACCTGTATTGTTTTTCTGAATTTCCATCAACTGTTTAACCATCTCGTAGTGCTTGTATTCTTGACTGTGAATTCATTCAGTTTTATAGTTTTTTTCAAGCAGTTGGCGCTCGGGCAATTCACAGTCTTGAATCACAAGGCACGTTTCACTACGAGCCCTGAGAGTAATTAATTTAAATTGAGCTAGTTGGGCCAACTAAAACCGACCACACCGGGTCCGTTACACTGGCGCCCAATCTTTAACGTGGTCTAGTTGATGGTTATTGAGAGAATTATATATTAGAGGTGAAAAATTGGTCATTTATTATTTTTTTGTGACTTTGAGAATTTGCTTGAAATTGTCATATTTTTACCTATAGTTAGGGTATTTGTCACTCATATTCTGTTTATCTGAGTGATGTTAAGATTCTGGGATCATGCGATCAGCTGTTTCAGCTTTTAGGTTCAGCATTGAAGCCTATGTTATAGGTATTGCTGTTTTATTTGTTCCTTATAGTTCATTGTTTTAAACAATGTGTAGAGTCATGTTTCATATGTGCTAGTTTTTTTCACTATGGTGAATTGCTTAATCAAATCATTTGAGTCAATTTATGGTTTTTCAGTATGGGATACTTCCCTAATTTTTGTTTAAACAGTTCTGGACCTCAATTTTGATACATTTTTTCTTTTTATAGCAAATGTCGAAAATCAAAATGTGGAAATGGTTCATTAAGAACTTTATATTGGAAATGATAACTGAGCAAAGGGATGGCAGTTACAGAGATGAGGAATAAGATCCTAGCAGGTTGCTAATGTTGCGGTGGACATTGAGGTTGCATTTATGACTGTCAGTTTTGAGGAGTCTAGAGCCCTTAAGTGCCACAGTAGATGAATACTGTTAAGGAAGCTGCAAATTATTGGTGATCTGCGGGGGATCCTCTGTTGCTCTGATCTGCATCGGTCTCTCTTCTGTTCGGATATCGTTAAGTATCATTATTTATATTTTTTAAATTTACATTTTGATTTGTCGTGCTATTTTACATTTGAATTTTCATCGTATAGGTATCAAAATTTTTTTTTCCATTTCAGTAACTGTTGTTTAGATTCTTTATATTTTTTTGTAACACTCATTTTAGGGTTGATCACCCTTAAAATGTAGTTCAATTTGGAAGTTTGACGAGTTCACTCTTCAAAACCTTATAGTTTATCTTTTGTATAGTTCAAGCTATAGTTTTTTTTTTGGATTACCCATTTATAGGTTTTGAATTTAGAAGTGTTACTTCTAAATTGGGTATGCTATTTTTGGTAGGTCTATCTTCTTAGTGTTGCGACACTCAGGAGTAGACTGATTTATAGGGAGTTATTGTCTGGGAAACGTATAATTTCAGAAATAAGCTCCAAATTATAGAGTCAATCCTAGAGTAGGCAATTTTTAATTTGGGATCATAGGGTCCAGTTGTTGCTAAAATTGGGGGTGACTATGAGTTTTTTGTGAAAGTAGGGAATATAAATTGGATTTAAGATCCCCTTCCCTAGAGTTTTCATGATTTAAACTCATTATAATAACGAGTTGAATTTTTCCAGTGTTACAACTTTAATTTGGAGTCTGACGGCTCATTGGTTGTAAAGAGTGAAAAAACTCGGTTATTTTTATAGATTATAGGTAATAGCATATCTTTGGGGTACATCAACTATAGCTGATTCAATTTTTAGTTTTTTTTCAATTATTATCTTACCTTTTTGATTACCAAATGATTGTGATGATTCTCATTTATATTTTTATAGTTTAGCACATATGAGCATATTTTTTTTCTATGATCTTTGTGTCAGTGCCTACGTTTTAAAATGATAGGTTTTGTAAGATTTCTGGTTAAACCAGTTTTCTTTGAATTTTTTGGATCTTTTGGAAAATTATGAAGCTTCACTTCAAATTTTTAGTAAATTCTTGTTCAGTGTTGTATTCCATTCACTTTTTAGTCCGGAAAGTAGGGGACTTTTAATTGGACCTATTTTTTTGCGTGGGATAATTTAAGTGAAAACATCTATTCACTTTTGTGAACTAAGTTCACTTATGTGCCAGTCTCTTAATTATTTTCTTTCTAGAATCTGTAGAAGGCTAATGTTTGTGTCCCGAAATTTATATTTGGATTATAGATATAGCTTTGTAATTTAAGTGAAATTACAAATATTTCATTAGTTCCTTCTTTCTGAGATTTTTTTTTGAGCTGGTACATTATATTTTTCTTATTTTTTTTTGTCAATTTTTGTTCCTATGGATTAAATCTTTATAGTATGTCTAGAATTTGTGGATTAATCCATTTGGGATAGTTTACCGTATATTTTTTTAATTGTTTCCTGCAGAGGATATATAGAATCACTTTTAGGGCGGTTAGCCACTACATTGCATTATATTATATTTTTGTTGTTGATTTTATTTAGTTTTTATTTTGGTGATGTTCACTAAAATGAGAACAATTCATTATTATAAATGTATAGAACATTTTAATTTTCATTTTAAATTTTTAGATTAACTTTTGAGTATCGTAATATTGGAACTGGTCAACCAATATTTATGTGAAGACCACAAAACTCCTTTTGAGTATCGTAATATTGGAACTGGTCAACCAATATTTATGTGAAGACCACAAAACTCCTTTTGAGTATCGTAATATTGGAACTGGTCAACCAATATTTATGTGAGGACCACAAAACTCCTATTGAGTATCGTGATTCTGGAGTTGGTCAACCAGTCTCTACGTCAAGACCGATTTTTTTATTATTCTCTTAAAAATTTTTGAAGCTTCACTTCAAAATTTTCTCGTGGTAGAGGGGGAATGTAACGTGCCGCGTTACGTGATTATATAGAACTATTTATTAAACGGATTAGATTTCTTTTCGTTAGTAATCATGCATATGATATTTAAAGACATCTGCCGCTTAATAAAACAGAGATTATTGAGACTACCATTCCTGATATGAGATGTCACTATATATCACGGAGTGGGAATGTAGGATAGCGGAAATCGAAGAGAATTCATTGTGTTGTTAATCTTTGATAGGGTAAGTCGAGTATTTCATATTCTTTGCATACTTTCTTAATTTTTGGGCTTCTGAAATATGATACACACCGGGTTACCGATAATTTGATTTAGTTGTTAATTAACGCCTGGATGTAAAGTACCCGCGTGTGATTATATTTCAGAGGAATTTCCTCGACTTACTCTATTAAAAAACACAATCAAATTTGCATCTAGCATGAACCCAGGTTTATCTTTTCAATCACTACCGGGATTGTTCTAGTCACTGTCTAGAATTACTCTGACGAGTCGTGAGCAGCTGTTTCAGTCAATATTTAAATTTCACCTTTACTTTAACCTGTAAATTGAGCACATGTTGGTTGCACGATCCTGAAGATCGCCATTTTGTTAACCTAGTACTTGATACATAGGGTGGTCTTATTAGACCCACGTGCCGTAAAGGTTGTTAATGGTGAATTCACCTAATTACTGCTTATTAGGTATAAGTATATATTTTTGACACTGTCACGCCGTTAGGGAGTGATCACAGTTTACAGTATCAATCCACGTGTATAATTCTTTTCAAGCAAACCGGAATTTTATGCTAACTAGCAAATTTTCAACAGTTCAAATAATATTCTTTCCAGATATAAATTTAATCATTATTGTTTTAGTCACATGTTAACTTTTTGCTAATTTTAAAAATCAATTGTAATTGTTTATTCCTTCAGATTAAATTAAATTTTGCCTAAATTGATATCTCGTCAAGATATCCATTTTGTACTAGTGTTTTCGCAATTTGGGAAAGATAACATTATCGGTTGTGGAATTACTTGGTTATTCCAACCGACGGTGTTGCTTGTCCTTTTGATCTCAAGTCAGGTACTGTTCGTTCTTTAAATTTACAGGGATTGAACGTCTGAGGTTCCTCACCCCTTCACTCCCAGGCGGTATAGTGACTTCCCTGACAGGACCGACTTCCAGTTCCTACGAGTTCCAAGGAGGGTAACATTTTCTTGTTTGGGTGACCATAATTTCATTCTCTGATTTTGTTGTTTATCCGAAGTTGTATTCCACTAATTTTTATAGAATCATTCGAGGTACACTGTAAGTCCTCTTATTGGATAATTAGTCCTTTTCGATTTAATAATTGATTTAATTTATTAATTGTTTTCTTATAATTCACTTTATGTTACGAACCAATTCAATTTAATAATCATTTACTCAAAATTTCATTTATGTTACGATTTTATTTAATTTAATAATTATTTTTACGAATTCAATACTATTTATGTTTCCAATTGGAATTCTAAAAATTTGTAATTTATTTTGTTAAAATTCAAATTCTGTGGAATATACGAATTGTTAAGTTGAACCTGTATTGTTTTTCTGAATTTCCATCAACTGTTTAACCATCTCGTAGTGCTTGTATTCTTGACTGTGAATTCATTCAGTTTTATAGTTTTTTTCAAGCAGTTGGCGCTCGGGCAATTCACAGTCTTGAATCACAAGGCACGTTTCACTACGAGCCCTGAGAGTAATTAATTTAAATTGAGCTAGTTGGGCCAACTAAAACCGACCACACCGGGTCCGTTACAGTATAAACATTTCCTGCTTTTTCATTTGTGCTCAACAATGTTCACTTTTCCACACAAAAAGAGAAGTTGTGTTAGCTTAAAACATGAAAATCACTTATAATATTGCAATGCCAAAATATTAATTGATCTTGCCGCCTCTAGATAATAAATGATAAGTTCTGAGTTGAATCTTTATTAATTCTGTCTAGAATACTGAACCTTTATTGACAGTATTTGACTACTGATGACACTTCAATTTTACGAACTCCCGAGTTTAGTTGTGTAGTCTTTAGTTTGGTTTGTTATTTTTTATTATAAATAAACAGATTACTTATTCGGATAAGGTAATGTTGGGCAGAGTACTGCTGAGGAGTAAACATTCTACTCCCTAAGCTATCGCTTTATTCGATTGATGAACTACAGTTAAGAGCGGAGACATACACTATACGTAGGTTAGCATTCTAAGGCAAAATTTGCGGTATAAAACTGATCTGGCGCATACACCATTTATAATGAAATATATTGAAAATTGTTGGCTTTCGCCAACCATTACAGGTGGCATCGCCAGGGCAGGCTAGGAGCTTGAACTGAAACTGATTTTTCTGGTTTCTGTAGCGGTATTCATTGTGGGAAAAAACCTTCACGCTACACAGTTCATTGCCTTACGGTGATTAACTCCGTTCTGGCACTTGATCCTGCCGTTGTGTGATAAGAATAATAATAATAATATTTATTTGCTGCTATTACAATAAAATGTTTACACAGGTTAAGTAAGATAGATAATGTTGCTGAGCGCAACTAGTTCAAAATCAAATGAATAAGGTAAGAATATAAATACGTGATGAAAGTTCAAATATACACGGAACAGAGATAAAAATAGTGGTATACGTACAAAACAAAACGATTAAAATGTTTACGTAAGGAGTTGAAAATACAAATATACTGAAAAAATAAAAATCAGATCTGAGATTATACTGAATTTATGGAAATATTTAGAGGTTTACTTAGATATTCATCTAATATGTAATAAAATTTGTCGATCATAAATGCTCTTATGTATTTGCGGAACCTAATCCTTGACAAGGACCTTACCATGCTCGGAAGATAATTGTATAGGATCGGACCATAATAAGTTTCCGCAGTTTTGCTTTTATCCACGCGGTGAAAATCTACATGAATGCTTTGTGAATGCCTTATATAGTGATCGTGTATTTCGTGATGTTTCGGATAATCACCTATCTGCTCATGAGCTAATATCAGAGATTCATAGATATATATTGTTGGAACTGTCATGATTTTAAGAATGATGCACGATTCTTAGCGATGCTGCCTTTGAGCAGCAAATACGAGTTCACCAGAATAAGTGACCCCATAGCCTAATACCATATAAAAGATATGTATCATGGCAAAGTAAGTTGCACGGAGGACTCAACAGAAACAAGTCTATTCAAATTTCTCAGTATATAAGTATAACTTGATATTTTTTTGGTGATGTAAGTACAATGATCAAAGCAAGTGAGTTTGGGTTCCAGGAGAATGCTTAAGTATCTTACATACTCCACAGAAGTTAGTTCATTAAATTTTAATGTAAAACATAGATTTTGAGTTTTAGATTCATTCAAGCACAACTTGTTTGAGCTGAACCAATCAGAAAGTTTAGCCTCTGTGTCTTGGGCAACAGAATTTAGTAATTGTAAGTTCTGAGGAATATTTAGCTTAGATGTGTCGTCCGCAAATAGAATAAGTTCGTGATCATCAAAATTATATGGTAAATCGTTTATAAATATTAGGAATAATATAGGCCCGAGTACCGAGCTTTGCGGAACACCCCAATTGTTTACCTGTAAATTTGAAGCTTCATTATTGAAGAGTCATGTGCTAAGTGGAATTTTCGAGGATGGGTTTCCAAATGTTGGGAAGGTAATTCCTCAGTCACGGCTTAGATTATTTGGATGTTTTAGGATTTCTATCGCTTCAAGAATTTGTCGCTGATATACGTTTGGGGCTCGGGCTAGGATTTCAGTATTTTCGGGAGGGATTTGATGACTAGCGTCAAACTTGGGTTCCGCAAGTGCAGGTCTACTGGTGTCACGAATCCTTGTAATTGTAGTATAGGAATCTTCCATCCCTATACGAGATTACCTAAAATCGCTCAATTAGCAAATACAACCTTATTTCTATTATTAAATACATATAATCCATATGTAGTCTGGCGCGACTGCTGCGATGTCGTCGGAGCTCGCAGCAGCCCCGACCAGGTTTGAATGTATATATGTATATACAGGGTGAATCAGTTTTTTGTAGACAAACTTTAACAGGAGATAGAACAGATGCTTTTAAGGAGAAAAGTTCCAATAAACATATGTCGTAAAAGTTGATTTTTCTCGAAAACGGTCATTTTTAGAGCTTAGGACCATGAGTACCTTTTTTGTATAGAAAACATTGACGGTTCAAACGATTGTCTCAAAAACGTACTTTTTTCAATGGCGTAGAAGTTGGGGCGAAAATCACCCACTACCCCTTCAAAATCTTCACCAATTAAGAGTAAAAGATTTTTTGTATCGCACAGAACATAACTTACTATGAGTAGAAAGTGCTTACGAAAGCTGTCTTTTGTACGATAAACGGAGATATTCGCAAAAAACGAAATTTTTTTTTCAATCCCTGTATCTCGAAAACGAAGCCTTCTATGACATATGTTTATGGGGACTTTTCTTCTTAAAAACACTTGTTCTATCTCCTATTGCAGTTTGTCTACAAAACACTGACTCACCCTGTATAAATACTTTTTTTTTTACACACAAACATGGTCGTGGCTGCTGCGAGCTCCGACGACATCGCAGCAGTCGCGCCAGAAAACCGAAAAAGGCGGTTAACCGAAGCTACTCCTCCCCCCGGTCGGTAAGTAGCTTCAGGTTCCCAAATCGTGTGCCCTAAGTATTCTAATTGAACCCAGAATGACTGCCTTTTGCATCCGGTCTATCAAGATCTGCGCCGAGTTCCTACAGGCCGGAATGATCTTCATGTTCGAACGCAGCGAAGACCGAATTCCGCCCGAAACACCGATGATCAGAACCACTAATACGATCTTGTGGCCTGGGTATAGCGTGCGAAGCTCGAACAGGAGATCTTGATATTTTGTCCATTTTTCCTCCTCTTTCAAGACTATGTTCTTCTCTGCCAGAGCAGAGAATTCGATGACATACATAGTCTTGCTCAGTTTATCGAGGAGGACAACGTCAGGCCTATTTGCTTGTATGGACCTGACGGTCGGAAACGGGAAATTTCAGTAGATCTGGCATTTTTCGTTTCCGACAACGGACTCAATATCTCCTGGCATGTAAGGCAGCACCGGCTCTTGGTCTATACCGTACGAATGCCTTAGATGGTGATACAGCACCCGTAGGGCCGCATTATGGCGATGGGTGTACGCCGAGGCCGCTTCTGCCGGACATGCCGACAGAACGTGGAAAAGCGTCTCAGGCGCTTTTCGACAGGCCCTGCACCTGACATCAGGGACCTGTACACCCATCACATTGCGGCGATAGACCAAGGTATTAATTACGCCATCTTGGCAAGCTGCGGTAAATCCCTCAGTCTCGGATGTAAGCCCGGCTGATCTTAGGTAGCCGAAGGTCAGCCTAGTTGACAAGCCGAGCGTTTCGATGTTTCGATAGAAAACACCGTGTATCGGCTTGTCAAGTCAGTTCTTCCGCAGCTTTTTGTGCTGCGTTAACGATAAATGCCCCCACTCCGGCCAACTCGTGACTTTTAACAAGGCACAGGAGGGGGTCCGAGCTCCTGAGAACTTTACAAGCTATACTCAGAACCACACATCGATGCAGACCCACCTCCTCCCCGATGACGTGGGAGATAAATGCGGGAAACGGACGACCTAGGATGCAAATTGTGATGGATATGTATCATTTTCCGGGTGTGTTTGTCGAATCTATGCATCTCATCGACCGTCCATTTCATCACTCCAAAAGAGTGGAGCAGGACTGGAACGGCAAGCATATTTGTTGCAGACACCTTGTTCCCACTCGAAAGTTCGGAAGACCAAATCTTTCGAACAAGGTTTCTGTACTTGCCGCGGAGAGCCACCTTTACCTGGGAAGCGTCATAATTAGGACGCTGTTCAATTCCCAGGTATCGATAGGTCTCTCCAGCATCAAGGTGTTTAGAGATGCTTCCATCGGCAAGCTGCATATTCTCGTGCACTTCTGGAGATCGTCCTCTCCTCAAATGAAACAATGCGCATTTGTTCAATCCCAAGTCCATTCCTATGGCTCGTGTATATTCCTGAACCACATTGAGAGCTTATGGAGGTTTTTCTCCCCAGAGGCATACAGTTTCAAATCATCCATGTAAAATAAATGGGTGATCTGGTGCCTCCGGTCGTTCGGTGGTCCAGAGTAATATCCACGAGTCCGTCTTAAAGCAATGGAGAGCGGCAGCACTGAGATGTTGAGCAAGAGGGGACTCAAGGAGTCTCCTTGGAAAACACCCCTATTGAATGTTACCAACTCTGTCAAGACTCGTCGTGTGCCTGATGTGATGGCAAAACGGGTCTTCCAGAGTGGCAAAAGATGTTCTATGCATCTCACTAGTGGGGTTGGTACAGCAAGGCATTGGAGCAAGTATAATAATAGCTCATGTGATGTTGAATCAAATGCCTTGCGGTAGTCAATCCAGGCCATGGAAAGGTTGCGCTTGTAGAGTATGGAGTCCTGAGTGATAGATCTATCTATCACCAGGTTCTCCCAGCAACCCTCCATGCCTTTCTTTGCCCCACGCTGCTCGCTGATGTTATTGATTACCGGACCGATCGATTTCAACAACCTAGCATACAAGATACGTGTAAATAACTTGTAGCAGGTGTTGAGACAAGTGATCGGCCGGTAGTTCTTGGGATCAGACAAGTCTCCACTCTTTGGAAGTAGCACAGTGTACCCCTCGACAGCCCAGCATGGAATATGACGCTCCTCTTTGAGCCATGAGTCAAAGACTCTGGCCAGTCGGCGGTGAGTGGAAGGAAATTTCTTCCACCACCATATGTTAATGCCGTCAGGGCCGGAAGCAGCAAATTTTTTGGTACCGACAAGAGCTTGTCGGACCTCATCCTCACTGACTGCTTCGCACACTTTTGTTTGCGGAAGTTGACGTTCAGCGCAAAACATTTCGAAGTGTGCTAGGGCTGGAGTGTCTAGGTGAATTGGACGCGGTGACTCATACACTCCTTTCCAGAACTGCTCAACCTCCTCCACAGTCGGTGGAGCAGCAATTGTGGGCAATGGAGATTCAAAAAGCAGAGAGGGGCTATCGCGAAACAAGGAATTTTCCCTGATGCGTCTAACCCGTTTGGCCAGATTTCTCCTTACCACGCCCAGGACTCGAATCCTATCCGCACAATGTTGCTTGATGGTCTACAACACTGTATGTTTCAGTGTGTGATGGTGGCGGCGCAGTTAGGCGGCTATACGCCTAATTTTTGACGTGAAAGCCCTGCCGCTAGAAATAAAATCCATCACACACTGGATCCGAGACGCTTGCTGCCTCGCCGACTGAATTTTGGCCTCGACTTTGTGTAGGCGCCGTTCGGTTTTCTCGATCTGGTCTTGCGGTCTCTCACTCCGCACTTCCGGAACGAGTCGCTTTGCGGCACCATATACGGCCTCGTTGATTTCCCAGAGGTCGGCGAATTCCGGAAGCTCGTCGTTAATCAACGTGTCCAATTATACCAGCTCGTGTGGTCGTACGGAGACCCTGATGTTATATATATCAAGGTGTGAAGGTTGGACGACTGCCTAAGTTAAAGAAGAATCTCTTTAAATTCAGGTATGCAGTCAACAAGGGGATGGAAAATAAAGTGAACTCTTTTTTCTATTCATAGTTTCGAGTCATTTATTGGCTCTTCATCAGGAACTCTACAATGAATTAAAAATGAACATTATTTGGCTTGAAAAAACATTTCAGCATGTGTACTTACGAAAGTGAGGTTTGAAATCCCTTTTACTCGCCGTAATTTATAGAATAACATGTCACAAAAGACAACACTTTTGGTATAATACTTTTACAGTCAAAATTTGAATAAAAATGATCATGATAGATTAAAATAAGTGTGAAATATTTTAAAAATTCCACCTGGGCTCGTATAGAGGTCATGTAGGGTTCAGACAGAAATGATGTGTGTGAATGACATATGACATTGAATCAATTGAAATTGACAATTGACGTGCATAATAGATTACTCCTTATGAGACAGACCAAAATTCATTTCAATAAATATCAAGTTGGTACCCTTGAGTAGTTAGTGTTTTTTATTTTTCATCTCATTTTATGTTGGCAACAAAGTCACTAGTAATCTATTATGCACGTCAATTGTCAATTTCAATTGATTCAATGTCATATGTCATTCACACACATCATTTTTTTCTGAGTCCTACATGACCTCTATACGAGCCCAGGTGGAATTTTTAAACTGTTTCACACTTATTTTAATCTATCATAATCATTTTAATCAAATTTTAACTGTAACAGTATTATACCAAAAGTGTTGTCTTTTGTGACATGTTATTCTATAAATTACGGCGAGTAAAAAGGATTTCAAACCTCACTCCCGTTCATTTTTAATTCATTGTAGAGTTCCTGATGAAGAGCATATATATATATATATATATATATATATATATATATATATATATATATATATATATATATATATATATATATGTAGAACTGGATTCTCGGGTATTGATCCGCGTTGTGTGGTTCCGGTCCTCAAAAGGACCAATTTCACGACGTTTCGGCAAAGTCGCATTTGCCATCTTCAGGTGATTCGACCGTAGAGTCTGGAAAATCTAGGCGAACTGACGCTTACTTGGAGGGACAGGTATTTATATCCCCCGTTATGCTTGACCTTTGGACTTTCGAACTATTTCACGCTTGGTTGATTTTCTACCTAAGAAGAAACATATATATATATATGGTCCCGTTAGATTTTTATATTTTTGTAAATATAAACCTCTGAAAGGATAGTAGATCATTGATGAACACAATGCGATTCGATGCCCTACCATAGATTCATGATATTCATCTAAAGTTCAGTCGTTTTTGAAGTAAGGTTTGTAGGTTAAAGTACTGCTATGGTGGCAGTTACTTGACAGTTCTTATTCAATGACAGCATCCCGGTTCTTATCTATATTTCAATAGAACTGACTGAGAATTGTTCTGGTTAAGTATAAACAAGTTCAAAGTTTCTTTGCCTAATTGGCCACAATTTCGTGTATGTAATGAGTATTTTACTCCCTGTGCCCCAAAGGACCACCGATCAGCTTATGGCAAACAGTCATTAAGAGCTGATCCCCACATAATGGTTGACGAAACGTCGGCATAAAGTCGTGCTATTATGACGCGGAATCCATCCGGAAGCCAATAATTTTCAAGATTAGCTATCCGCGGAAGTCTACTATTCGAGATAATGAAATATATGTTGTTTTACTTGCTTCACTATACGTAATACAAAGAAGTATTATAATCGGTCTAAAAAAAATTGAGATTTTCGCAGTCAATATTTCTTCTGCGCCTATCTACAACCATCTAGAATTTGGGATGTTGATGTACATATGTACGGTTTATGGTTAGAGACATAAAGCTGCAGACTTCACAAGAAGAATTTCGTAAACAAAATTTATTCAAAATCTGCATTGATCGGTTACGGAAAATTTTGTGCAATATTTGTTTCTAGTGCAAAAGGGCGATCATCGTAGAGGTCTCGTGGGATCATCAAATATATCTACATAGGCAATTTAGTGCTTGAGGGAATATAAACAAGTCTCGGAAGAAAATATTTTTGAGCTCGTATTTCTAGGTGAAACTTGAATATTCCAGAAAGAGACTATTGGCTCTCATGGCAGTACTTGGTTAAGCGCAGCGTCAAGATCACAGAACTCGTTGGGAACAGTCTTGATGAGAACATTTCAATATTGTGATGATAGTGAGGTAATAATTTTATGACAGGTATATAGATTTGCAGGCTGGCGATCGAGAAGGTTTAGTTTAATCCCTGGAGCTTAACTTATAATTGGTCCCAAAACATGGTTTTAAAAGCAATTGCTTCCAAATTTAAGCATCAAGCATCTTTTATCATGATGAATACATCATACCATAGGAAAAAAGGAAAAGTTATCAAATACGTTATCGAAAAAGGGAGAAATAAAAGAATGGTTGCAACAGCAAAACATCTTTCTTTTGGTGCTATTCATGCTGCACATTTTCTAGAAATAAATCACCAAAGATGTATCCCTATATGTATGTAAATACTAATCTCACATGATTATTACGTGCAGTGTTTGACTTCGACCACTACACCAACACAACTATATACGAATAAACAGATTACTCATTCGGATAAGGAAAAGGGGTATGGATAGCATTACTGAGATCATAACTTCCTACAACCTGAAACTATCTTGATGAACAAAATCTAAGAGTGGTTTAGTAAAACTTACGTAGGTTAGAGTTCTGGAGTTAAATTTGAGATACCAAACTGCTCTGGCGCATCCACCATTTATAATGGCATATTTTCGCTAAACGGTGACTGTGTATTTCGATGTGTTAAAATATTGACAATGAAATAATTTCACCTTACAAATAAAAATGGTTTTCGAAATATTTTGGAAAGGAAGTGGAACTCACCTTTTTTTAAAACGAAAACGCAGGGATGGTCGAATAAGAAGTCTCTGAATGAGTTGCAGTCCGGATCTACGTGAGGTTCTTTGCATAAGCAGGTAGGCTTGAAGAACGGAAAGGCTTGGAGTGTCCGTAACGCGGCTTGACATTTCGTTACCGTTACCGTTGAACAAGCCACTGAAAAAGATGAAAATTTATGAAATATATATAGACTAGATGATTTACAAAAAGTCACTACATTTTTACCAATCATATTAAACTCTAAATAATCCAAACCAGATTGTTGTGTTCGGCAATGTTTGCCAAAATATTTGAATCATTCACTAACTTGATAATTATCTGTGCATGGCGACCAACTCCGTTTTATATGTGACTACTGATGAACATGTAATTTTTCAATAATTTGGAATTTTCCTCTTAACGGTAGATAATCTCAAAGGTAAGTTACCATAAGTTGGTGTGTTTAATTAATTTATTGATCAAAGATTTGTCGTAACCATTGTCCAGCGCTATTTGCTGAAGTTTCTCAACTTGATTGTTATAATTTTTTTGCTCAAATAGACGTTCAATAATTTATGAACAAGATTATTAAATGTAGTAGTTTAATCCTCCGGAGTATACCTATTTGATTTGTCATTTTGAGCCAGCAAAATTATAACAACAAAGTTAAGATACTTCAGCAAATAACGCTGGACAACGGTTACGACAAATAATAATAATAATTTAATTTCTAAGCAAAACGGAAATTGGAATGGTACCAACAAACCAAATAGTTCAATAAAATTCAAAACTTCCACTCATCATTCTTCAGTAATTAATAAATTCTATAATTTGTTTTATAAATTTGCAATAAAACTTTTCTACTCGTTATAAAGAACATTTTGCATATATAAAGAAAAATAAGCGTAAGCCGAACATATTTCAAACACAGGTCACACCGTTTCTCAAGAAACTATATAACTGTTAAAACACAGTACGGACAAATATCTAGAGAATTTAGAAGGGATTGAAATGAATAAACGGAAAAGCAATTTAATAAATTTCGATCTATGTCCAGCTGAGGGCAACCCCTTGTGTGCATCATTCCCAAATAGTATTTAAACAGGCACATTGTGATGTCTTATTTACTTTACTCTGATGATAGCTACTTGGTAGGCGAAAGGTCATGAGTACTTAACAGTATTTTTAGTGAATAAGGGTGATTATTTCTTATTTATAATGTCCACCATACTTCTGATTACATACGTATAGGTAGTACAGTAATGAATACTTGAATTATATCTTAGTAGTATGAAGTTAATAACTCATTCTGCAAATGCCACTATTTGGTGGAACTATTGATAATACGCTGTTATAAAAATGTGAATTTGTGCTTTATTTACGATTAACTACATTCAATTTGACTGAATTCATATGCAGTAAATGTGAAAACTTTAGACTTATGTTGATCTTCATTCGCTACCCTTATTTTGCTCCATTACTAATACCGCCGGAATGTTTTCTCAACGGAAGCTTAGATCTAATAATTGAAATTGAATGAAATATAACATTAAACGATTAATTAAAAAAATTGTGGAGCCTATGTTACTATTGCAGTTCTAGTAATATAATTAGCATCACGTAATACTTATACCTATGAGTTTCAATTATATATGCAGAAGGAAAGTTCTAGGCAACGTTGTAAACCTTCACCATAGAGCTGATATTCCACTAGTCTAACCTAGTATGTTATTGATTTATAAACGTTGCTTTCCTTATATAACCAATGAAAGATTTAATAAAAGACTGTTAAAAATGTTTCTGCCGTGTGTGAATATTTTAAACCAAATTAGTTTCTCCGCAACTTTTCATTCCATGGTTCATACTTTCCACTCTATTGAAGTCATTTAATTATATTTCAACAAGGCAGTGGTTATGTTATAAACATACTCCATAATCAAGGCAATATATTAAAGTACCAATAGGATTAACATTATTCAAGTACTTGGCAGAAATAATCTAAGAGATTGAAGACAAACATTACCTATTTATTAGAAGAATAAACTATAAAAGATTTCACACTGTGGATACACTACGGAAAAATTTTCTTTATACTGAATTAAAATGTTCTTTCTAGTTTGGCCTATATGGCACAATTGATTTTGTAAATCTCGTATTTGTCGAAGTCGGAGAAACTTCATCAAAGGTGTTTTGCTTAAATGGTTCTTTAGCTTGTTCTCACATCTATAAACGGGTTGTATTGCAAATTTAGAAAACAAATTATAGAATTTATTAATTATTGAAGGATGACAAGGGGAACTTCCGAATTTTATTCCACTGCTTGAAGGTAGTGGCTCCAATTTGGTTAATTGGTTGCGCTATATTTTCTTTTTTTGTTTAGAAATTAAGTTATTGATCATCAAAGATTTGTCCAGCGCTTTTGGCTGAAGTTTCTCATGTTCGTTGTTATAATCCCCTGGCTCAAAGGATAGTTTAATAATCTATGAACAAGACTATTAAATGGAGCTATATTACAATTGATTGATGTAGCTGAATCCGCAAGAGTATTTGTTTGAGAGTGTTTTGTATATATATTGAATTCCAAGTGATGAACATCTTTGATAATGTTAATATCAAGGAAAGGAAGCTGCTTATCTGTTTCTATTTCTACAGTGAATTTGAATTAGTCGAATTGGCTATTAACCGTATACAAAAAGTTATTAAATCAAAATCATTAATAATCACGAAAATATCATCGACATGTGTATGCGAAACTTTTGGGAACCGATTTAATTTTGATTTTAAAGAGGTTTCAAGTTCTATCAGAAAAATATTGCCCAAAAAAGAAGAGATTGGATTGCCCATTGCACATCTGCTTCTTTGTTCATGATACTACTAGTAAATTCAGATAATGCTTCTCAATGATTATTATAAAACTCACCCTAAATTTTGTTTAATAAGGAAATTATTGGCCGTGGCTTAAGAAATTTTGCGAAAGATAAACTGCGGCTTTCCACAAATTTAGGTATTAAAAGTGAAATTGATCCAAAGTTTATCCTTATTTTTACTCGATATTTGCATTAATTATTTTTCTGTAATAAACCCCTTTTAACTGTTCCCATCCTATCATCCAAATTGATGATTCATTTCTATTCCAGAATGTTCCAACATGTATCAGTATCATGCGGGTGTTGTATGATACACCGTATTTCTGGGTTTTCTCCAGTGTAGTACTTCACTTCGAGTAGCGAGGAGCCGTAGCAAGTTTCTAAAGATGGCAGATGAGATTCTACTGAAAAGTCATCAAGACCATTGTTGCCCCACTAGCGATCAAAGTAATACGCGGAAGAAAACCCGGATATCCAATCGACCCCCTGATACTTAATTAGCTACTTGAAATCGTCTTATCAAACAAAACATATTTCTGAGAGAAAATGAATAATGCTGTTTATAAATATTTATTTATTTGGTTCCCTTCAGTTAGTAAATCTCAGTGGGTTTAACAATATGGCTGCAAAATATTTTCTAAAAGAATCTTCCTCTCCACTATAAGAATACAAGTTACATTTTTCCTTTTATTTCCTGCAGAGAGTAACTTTGAGGACAATTTTCTGCAATATTCCCTTCAAATATTTCACTCATGGCACTGAATAGCTTATAACATTATTGAAGTGTGCAGATAATCAGTATTCATTTATAGTGTATTCAGTTTGATGAAAAAACAAATCGCATCACTGGGTCCACTGGGTAGATATTTTGTCAAGAGGATAGTTAAATCTAACGAAATAGTTATAGGCATGTATAACCTTTATAGATTATTCGTGTTGGATCCACGTGTGGTAGGTCAGGTAGCTGTTCTAAGCATGAGTCCGCGAAGGGCACAGATCAGATATCTATAGCAGTAAAATACATAGTTGGGGAAAGAGAGCAAAAGCGGATCAATACAGCACCTTGAATAATTTATAAAAGCGTTCTGGCCTGTTCTGTTATGGCGGCTTGAGCGTGTCGCCTCAGTATCTACTTCACTCCATTGTCTAAATAGTTCGCCCTTGCGCTTGTTTTACGATGACTCAACCACTCCATGTTACGCTACGCCGCACAACACTATGATACTCCGAGACACGTGCTTTTGGTGTCAATTTACGAGATACCTACACCTTGCCACTCAAACAATAATAATTATTGTTAACCAATATTTGATCAAATCAGGTAGCAATTACAACATATCTAGTTTTCGGTGGTCTTGTTTGAGCGAGAGAAACCTATTCAATTTTGAAAACAAAATATGTAATATTTAAAAATATATAACTGTGAGTAATGATGAGAGCTACTGTAGGTAGGTGATTCAAACCGGGCCCCGATGGTGAACTGTCGATATTTAATCGTGACAATAATTTTTGATAAAAATATAGTAAACCCAATCTCCAGAAGAATTATTTTCATATAATCCGATTCGAACAATTCGCTTCTATCTGTCTATCCCTCAGCAAACCATGTAATTTCCCTACATTTAGCAAGTTTATCTATAGCAATGCAGAAGTGAAAAAAAAGTTGGATTATTTTCGATAAATATCGGTTGATATTCAAACCTCTCCTCTCCACCCTCTTGAAACTATGAACAATCTTTTGGAAAATAAGAATGAGGGAGAATAAGGCCTTACGTAATACTGATTCGAAATAACTGAACCAAACAACTTTTGTATTATTTGTCTGGTACTCCTCATTCCGAAGTTTGATGAAGTGTCTACGTGATAAAGATTCATGAAATTTTGGAGACAATCAACTGGTTTTCATTTCGTATGTGATTATATTGCCTCACATAACGCGACATTCTATTGAATACTAAATATATCTAGTTATCTGGAATGGGAAAATGCTCTGTACGTATATTAGGGATCCACATCATCATTATTAATTGTAAATTTATAATTTCTCATAAAACGTATTGGTTACTTGTAATTTTATCAAGTGAATACATTAAAAATAATGTGCGATGTCTAAGGTATAATGCACATCCCCGATTGCCCCGATTAAAAGTAATATATTTTCACTACGTGCAAGGCTTTGTAACAAGTCAAGATCTAAATTTATGAGAAAAGTTTTCGAGGTGTTATCTTTGAATTTTAGGAACTTCAACAAGATCAAAAGTAGTTCGTACTGGCTCTATATAAATATTAGCAAGGAATGTACATGTAAAGGCATGGGTGTCCACACATTCTGTTCAGGCGGTGAGGGAAAGTAGTTTTGCACTAACTTGTGTAATAAACAGCCTTTTCTGAAGGGTTGAAAATTTAAAAAAAGCAATACTCCCAAAGTATACATTGAATCGATTCAAAACTTTCACAGTAACTTTAAGTTAATTCAAAACTAGTTTCACCTTAATTTCAATAGGATAAATTGGAGTTAACTTAAGTTTACACCATTTTTTAACAGTTTATAAACAATGACGCTGTGGTCTAGGAGCTAGGATACCCGGCCAATCACATACTGTCAGAATGCGAGGCACTAGATCGCGCAGAGTATACCATCCAATAGGTAAAGAACCTGTACAGACTAGTACACGAAATAGAGTTACGAAATATGTACTGTAAATCATCTAACTGGATCGCACAAAAAGTCCTAGATGCTGAGATGTGATCAGCATCCAACAGAACTTGACTAATAAGCTACTTCATTGCCCATTACAGTTATTATTTTATCGAGTCCTGGTTGTAGGGGTTGAAAGTACACATGGTCCACTTGACGAATATTTGGCGTTTTTCTAGTTCACCTTGGTAATGTTAATTCCTTGGAACTATTCTCCGCATCATGTCGATATTGTGCTATTGGGAATTGTAACTACAGTGTAAGTTCTACAGTCAAATTTTCAGTATTCCGCAGTTTTGGGTTTTGCTAGAAGTGATATTCGGATTAAAATACATAACATTCGCTAGAGTGCGGCCAGTGCTTTATCACTGTTAATACGAGCCACCACTATTTTATCATAGACATAACATGTACAAACAGTTTGAGGTAAGAGCACATATTAGGTGAGTATGCCTAATCTGTTATAAGAGGGAAATAACTTACCCAATTCTGGACCACAGACTCTTGGAATAATTTCGAGAATAGCCGAGCAAGATGAATCTTCGAAACAGAACTGACGAGCTAACAAACAATTATGAATTGCAATAGCAGTTTTGTTGTTGGAACCTGAAACAACATTTGACATATGAATTTCATATATATATACTTAAATATCAAAAAAACTCAACAGCGTTAAAAAAACATGAGACAAATACTAAACATAAATTCAATTTTGAGCAGTTCGATATAATAGAAAAAGAACAAAATGAAAAGAGAAATGGTACACATCAAAAAAAATCAAAACTGCGTAAATGATAAGACCGATATGAATAATTTTTCGCAAATATATAATATAATTCTTTGAAGTAACTAAATCAGAATAGTCCAGTCGAACAGAAATATAATAGAAGAGCCACATATTAGCAATTAAATTTTACTGCAAACAGGCACTGATCTCTAACAAGTGTAACAAACTGTCAGCCAGCAGTGTATCTTACCCATACATTTAGAATGAAAACCCATTCTGCAAACTGTTTTCAGTCTGAATTGCAAAGCCATGATGAGTGTGGGCTTCTGTAAAATCAACTCACGTAAGTAAATTAAACATACTAATCACCAATATCAGAAAAGTCTTAAACCCAACATAAGCAAACGAAATCTGTTGATATTCTATTACGTAATAAGTATATTCAAAATTCAAATAGTTCATGAAAAATTAATTTATTTTGTACATAATCACTGAACTAAGTTAGTTATTAAGTTATTATACACATAAATTTTAAATATGAAACTTTGTCATAAATACACATTGTGCATACAGCTAATTAATATAAAAATATTTTGTTAAATTTCAGTTTCAAATGTGAACAATGAATAAATTCCTGGAGAAGGCGAAAGCCGAAACGCGTCGAATGAAAAGATTGTTTCATTAAGATTCATTTAAAATTGCTGAAAAATCTAAGAAAACCCACAACAAGTTTAGAGTTTCTTTGCCTAATTGGCAACAATTTCGTGTAGGTAACTTAAGAGATGAAGAATTAAATTTTCTGAGTTATGAAGATAACTTAGATAATTTAACATAGGATTATAAAGATGAATAAACGTAAAAGATTGAACCATAGGCGGAATTCGAACCCACATTACTGGATTTCTAGTCCAGGGTGTTTTACCAATTACACCACTTTGGTCCCGTTAAATTTTTATATTTTTGTAAATATAAACCTCTGAAAGGATAGTAGATCATTGATGCAATTCAATGCCCTACCATAGATCAACTATTCACGCACATTCATCTAAAGTTCAGTCGTTTTTCAATAAGTACTGTCAAGTAATTGCCAACCATAACAATACTTTAACCTACAATCCATACTTCAAAAACGACTGAACTTTAGATGAATGTGCGTGAATGGTTGATCTATGGTAGGGCATCGAATCGCATTGTGTTCATCAATGATCTACTATCCTTTCAGAAGTTTGTATTTACAAAAATATAAAAGAAACCTTGTTCGAAAGATTTGGTCTTCCGAACTTTCGAGTGTGAACAAATCTGAAACAAATATGCTTGCCGTTCCAGTACTGCTCCACTCTTCTGGAGTGGTGAAATGGACGGTCGATGAGGTGCATAGATTCGACAAAGACACTCGGAAAATGATGCATATCCATCACAGTTTGCATCCCAGGTCCTCCGTTTCCCGCATCTATCACCGGGGAAGTAGGAAACTCCTCAGTCTGGAGGGTCTGCATCAAAGTGTGGTTCCGAGTATAGCTTGTAAAGTTCTTAGGAGTTCGGACCCCCTCCTGCGCCTTATTAAAAGTCACGAATTGGCCGGAGTGAAGGCATTTATCGTTAAGGCAGCCCAGCTTGTCCACCAGGTTGACCTTCGGCTACCCAAGGTCAGCCGGGCTTACATCCGAGATGGCGTAATTAACATCTTGGTCTATCGCCACAGCGTGATGTGTACAGGCTCCTGATGTCAGCTGCAGGGCCTGTCGAAAGGCGCCTGAGACGCTTTTCCACCCGCTGTCGGCATTTCCGGCAGAAGCGGCATCGGCGTACATCCATCGCCATAATGCGGCCCTACGGATGCTGTATTACCATCTAAGGTACTCGTACGGAATAGACCAAGAGCCGGTGCTGCCTTACATGCCAGGATATATTGAGTCCCTTGTCGGAAACGAAAAATGCCAAATCTACTGGAATTACCCGTTTCCGACCGTCAGGTCCATACAAGCAAATAGGCCTGACGTTGTCCTCCTCGATAAACTAAGCAAGATTATGTATGTCATCGAATTCTCTGCTCCGGCAGAGTGGAATATAGTCTTGAAAGAAGAGGAAAAATGGACAAAATATCAAGATCTCCTGTTCGAGCTCCGCACGCTATACCCAGGCCACAAGGTCGTTTTAGTGGTTTCGCGTTCGAACTTGAAGATCATACCGGCCTGTAGAACTCGGCGCAGATCTTGATAGACCGGATGCAGAAGGCAGTCATTCTGATTTCAATGAGAATACTTAGGGCACACGATTTAGGAGCCTGAAGCTACTTACCGCCCGGGATGGAGGAGTAGCTTCGGTTAATTGACTTTTAGGTTTTCTGGTACGATGGCTGCGATGTCGTCGGAATTTGCAGCAGCCCCGACCAAGTTTTAGAACCAGATTCTATTATTTTAGGGTATTATTATTATACTGTCACATGAAAGCACTTCCCTGTATTTGGTATTCATTGTATGAAACAATTCTTATATTGTAAGAAATGATGTAAGAAACAAGTATAAAAGGCAGTCAATAAATCCTCCTTTTCAGATACGGAACAGAAGAAAATTCTATCAAAGAACTAAGGCGCAGTTTCCACATAGAAAATGGGAAATGATATATCCTAAAGCAGATATGAAAACTTTACTACCAAAATGGAAACATGGTGTAGTATAAACATAACATTTTTTAGATGTGACTTATTGGTAATACGGTACGTAATATTTTGTTGTCGTGACAACATTCATGTTAAGCAAACACGCATGGGGTCACGCGAGCACAATCATAGATTAGCGAAGGCGGAGTTTCAGTACAGTGCTTGAGGTGTTTAAGGCTTTGTCCACGTCAAAGCTTTGAACTCCACTTTAAGCATTCTCTCTTTTTAATTAAGGCCTGGAATATAAGATTTATTATCGACTGCTTGTATCATTCTTCTATTTTCTGCGATTATTCTATTATTTCGCTGTCACCGTTTCAAACCCCCTATACCACCGGCCATCCAGCCATACGTCTGAGGGGGGAGGATAATCCATCGTCTAGGACACCAGATAATAGAAACTTTTAAAACATAAATCAAAAAACACCTAGGTAAATTACGTGCAGAGACAATCATAAAATTACCCTTCTCCTTGCCAGTTGCTGAAAAATAAAAAATAGATTCATTTATAGATACATAATTAATAACACAACATTTTTTCAATTTTATTGTGCATCTTGAGGAGTGATTTTTGTTCACATGGCATGAGCCTTCGGGGGAGAGTAAGCACCCCCACCACCCCTCCCTTGTATACGCTGGTGCCCCCTACAAATGAAAATTGGGAAATCAGGCCAATTACTCAAAAACTCGATACTTCAAAAATCAAAATATGATTCCATAGAAGTTTGGCTAAAAATTGTGTAAATATTTTCATTTGATTAGATTTTGGCGAATTTATGAATTCTGATTTTCTAACAGTTAAATGATTCTCAATTACCTCTTCTGGGGATTTACGATTCTGCTAGATTTTAGCTTGCCAACAAAATAGTTTCCAGACATAATCTTCTTATAAAAGACCTTTAACGAACATTTGAATCCTAACGCTCTCAATTCTTTGGAATTCAATGAAATTCTGGTCACACTTAAATTGATTATTGCACATAAATCGAGGTAATTGTGATATGATATTATTAGCTGAGGTGGCCGTTGTTGAAGGTGACCGTTGTTGAATATATAAAATACAAGATATTGTCACGTTTCCAATTTCACCAAATTCAATTATTACCAATCTTTATTTTCCTTCAATATTGTAAATCATTTTTATTCCTATTATAATCTTTCAGATATTTTATTTAAAAGTATTATCTTATTACAAAACTTACTTCAAACCATTTCCTGTCTGTCGGTGTTAATTTCATTCTCAGATACTTTTGTATTGCAAATAATAAGTAAAACTGTAATGTCAGCATTAGGCTTCATTATTCTGCCAGACAAGTTCATTTACCGTGCGAATCCTAAATTGCTGCATTTCATCAATAAAGTTTATATAAGTCCCCGACAGAGGAAAAGTGGGATATTCGAACTTTCTTCTCGCGTGTGTACGCATCGATGTTAATAATGTAAGTAATGTTGTTTTCATTCACATTAAATGGAGAAATTAATGATTTAATCAAACTGTTTTCAAAACTATTCATTATCATGTCTTTTAAATTAACTAAGCTAATTTTGAAATGATTTATCATTGTATTTTATTAATCAATTCATTCAACGTACTCATTTTAAATAGCGTCGTATTTTATTTTTATTTGTTAATCTGTTTCAATAAATTCTATTGAGTTAGTTTTACCAATGTTGTTTATTTCAAATTACATTTAATATATCTCAAACAAGAATCCTACGGGATACGCCATGCCTCTCGAACCCAAACCAATATTCATTTAAAACATTCAGCTCTACCAAAAAACTGGCGCGTGGCAATATTGATAATAAAGAAAAACTTGGCTTCATATTTTGGAGAATAAATTGCCTAATTAGATGAGCAGAACTAACCCAGTTCAGTTAGCTTCTAAATATTTGATATATTTATTGTGCTCTGTGACGAATTGAATCTATGATTATGATATATTGATTCAAATAGTCCTGCCCGGACTATCATGTTTCATACAATCAAACTTTGCTCAGGAGCAATCATTGAAAAAGGACTACAGGACGGGAATACCTCACAAAGTGCTGACAGTAACAAAAATGAAAAGAAATGAAACGCTTAATCGCCATCCCGAACACCCACGCATTCATTATAATTGGAATATATAAACAAAATATGTGTTGACTAGTTCATCACTTGATGAGGGTGAGTCTATTTTGTATCAAAACGTACAATATCGTTTATCGATTCCAAAACTTACACGTGGATAATTCTGAAATTAGAATGAACAATTTCAGAAGGTAAAATTGACTGAGTAGCGTGCATTACTGTGAAAAATGAACATCGAGGTTAATTGTCAGGGTTGCGTGCCAATGTCGGTGTGGTGCTTTGCAGCCAGTCCATTCGTTTGACCAATGTGGTCATTGTACTAATAGTAAGGTGTACCAACTAACCCTTGAGTCTTAGAGATTGAATCTTCGATACGCGTCTGGCAATATTGCAATAATCATGTAAAACATTTTCTGCGCGAACTGAATAGGGGCAAATTAATAATATTTCCTTTAAAAAATATTTGCATAAATATGTTCAATATATGCTGCTATCGTCAGTGAAGTTAAAGGAACATTGATGGTTCACGTATTCAAATGGTTAGAATGACTTTTTGACACTGATTCTCAAAAGAAGTTTATTGATGGTGATGCGATTGAACAATTGCAAAAATTATGAATTCTATTGAATATTCCGAGCTTCATTATGGGCTCTGTTTTTGTCAACTTTTGTTAGTTCCCAAACTTAGCCATGGAATAGGGGAGGCGTGTGCTTCAGCTATTATTACCTGGAACTTATCCGGCAAATAAAATGTGTGTGCTTCGACACCACTGCGGTCAACACTGGTTTAAAAATTGGTCCTTGCATGGTATTAGAGCAGAAGATGGAAAAGAATTTTTTTTGATTAGCTTGTCGCCACAATATATTGAAAATATATAATTAGAAGCAGTCGTACTTCAAGCACTAAGACCATCAAGTGATTTTCAAACGTCTTAGAACTGCTTGGCCTAATGTCGAGCAGAAGAAGTTCTGCACAGTTTTTTTTAGACCCTGGCACTCTAAGATGAGTAAAAAATGTAGCGAGTAGCACAATTTTATTCGCTGAGAAGTAGTTTAATGATTATTAACCTCGGGATGACTACATGGAATTGTTGAAACTTACAATAATATTTTTGAGAGGTGTACCTAACAAATGAATATCATTCGTGCATGATTGATGGCAACAGCAATGTATTGCCTTAATCTTTTCATGTTTAAAGACCAGTTTAAATTGACAAAACATGAACACAAAGCAATAACTGAAATTTGTGTTTTCATTGTCGTACTTTACGTCCGATGCTGGTTTCAAGCTCCTGCGGCAAGTTCAGCACCAAGAAACGACATGTGGCGTTTAAAAAAGCTTAAGATTAAAAACATAAACCAAGCCATGCCTAATAAAACCTTACGAAGTTCTTAGGCCATTTGTGGTACCTTTCTGAAGAAAGCGCCCGCTTTTTTCAATGCTGAAATTTCTTTTGAAACGAAACAAAAAATGGTCACCGCGCTGAATGAGGAAGTTTCAGATTACGGCCCCAAGCGAATAAGTTTGGATGTAAATCACTTTGCTGAAAAAAATATTGAGGATTTTGTTTCCAGCAACACGTTGAGGCTTTTTCATCCACATTCTTGAAAAAAGAAGCTCGCTTTTGGGATGAAGATGAAGACTACAAAGCTGCTAGAAACATTGTACGTTCAATGAGAATAGTGAATGATATTGTGGAGCGATGTGTGGCATTAATGGAAGAGTATAATAAGTTAATTACTACACACGAAGAACAGAAGCAATTCCTTTTTTTGATCATGAACCCTATACAGTGGGGAGTGCGTGTTACACATCGTCATTCGAAGATTTCCCCTACCTCGAAACAATTACACATGCCGTTTCATTCGACTTTCTAAAGAAGAATCCTTCATTTTCTATCACAATTGCAAAAGCTTGTTTTTGTAATCTCATTCGTAAAGTTGAAATAGGTTAGGCTGTTTATGATGTCAAACGTGTAATGTAGCAATTATTATCCTTCAGGATCCTCTACGTAGATGATGGAGTCACGTGCTGGAACGTTGGAAGACGTGGCTCCCTTAGTTGACCCCATCTCGTCATAGTCGGCTATAACTCACTGAGTCACGTCTCTTGAATCGTTTTAATGCAACACAGCTTTATTGTCGATGGCTCTATCAGTTCCAGTGGTCGTTAGCATCCTACACCTGATAATCGATCCGGTATTAGAACAACGAATAAATCAATCCGTACTTGAGTCTTCGGCCTTCACTGTAATTCACTTGACGGACGTTAAAGGTGGAGCCATCATTCTCTTAGTTCCCGCCTTCGTTCTTCGAATCTTCTACTTCAGACTAGAGACCTTATTGTGATCATCTATCTTTATTCGTGTGTTTCATATTTCCCTTTCATGACATGCCTTTTGTAAAATTCGGAAATATTTATCAAGGCATAGATTGCTGAAAAACGTTGTCTTAAGAATGGTGTAATAAACTAAAAGAGTTCACAACTATGGGTACATTATAACACTAATAAGTACGATATAATCACCCTTATCCACTAGAAGTCCTACTATTAATGTACTAAACCCTTTTCATCACAGTAAATTAAATCAGACAGCAAATATGTTTGTTTAATCTCCAACTACCAATTTATTTTTATGTCATATCAATATGTGTGAATAGCCTCCAACTACTAGGCTATTTCCACAAATCAAATGTTTCTAAAAAATGTGTGTGAGATTGTCAGTCTGCATGTTTTCGATTGAACCAAATTTCGGTCAACTACAAGTTTGATAAAGTAATGAGATTTTGGCAGTACCTATCTAGTTTTCAAATCATCTGCCGTTTAGTAGGTACTGAGTTCAAGCTGTGACAACTATTGTATAATCTTGAACAATCTTAGTTTCTGGGCTAAATCCATTATGAAACCAAGGTGTTTAATAATCGCTGTTCGCGGAAGCTTCCAAATCATAATATTTTATTAATCATTACATAATTTTGGAATCATAGTAAATTAAATCAGACAGCAAAATATGTTTGTTTAATCTCCAACTACCAATTCATTTTTATGTCATATCAATATGTGTGAATAGCCTCCAACTACTAGGCTATTTCCACAAATCAAATGTTTCTAAGAAATGTGTGTGAGATTGTCAGTCTGCATGTTTTCGATTGAACCAAATTTCGGTCAACTACAAGTTTGATAAAGTAATGAGATTTTGGCAGTACCTATCTAGTTTTCAAATCATCTGCCGTTTAGTAGGTACTGAGTTCAAGCTGTGACAACTATTGTATAATCTTGAACAATCTTAGTTTCTGGGCTAAATCCATTATGAAACCAAGGTGTTTAATAATCGCTGTTCGCGGAAGCTTCCAAATCATAATATTTTATTAATCATTACATAATTTTGGAATCATAGTAAATTAAATCAGACAGCAAAATATGTTTGTTTAATCTCCAACTACCAATTCATTTTTATGTCATATCAATATGTGTGAATAGCCTCCAACTACTAGGCTATTTCCACAAATCAAATGTTTCTAAGAAATGTGTGTGAGATTGTCAGTCTGCATGTTTTCGATTGAACCAAATTTCGGTCAACTACAAGTTTGATAAAGTAATGAGATTTTGGCAGTACCTATCTAGTTTTCAAATCATCTGCCGTTTAGTAGGTACTGAGTTCAAGCTGTGACAACTATTGTATAATCTTGAACAATCTTGGTTTCTGGGCTAAATCCATTATGAAACCAAGGTGTTTAATAATCGCTGTTCGCGGAAGCTTCCAAATCATAATATTTTATTAATCATTACATAATTTTGGAATGGAAAAATTGCATATCACGTTTGTATCCTTTTTTATACGTTTCGGGCTTAGGTACGATCCTAAATTCCAAAAGGTTAATAATACAATTCGATTTACAACCCAGTGAAGAGCGCATCAAATGAATAACGCATGAATAATACAATTATAAATCAGTTCAAATCAAATCAGTAAGCTGTAAAACGATATAATACATGATTAAAATCATTAATAAGATAGAATAATTGAAAAAATCTTCATATGATGCCTCCAATCAAGCGTCTAATAATGATGTATATGAACATCAAGGAACCGTACATAGTATTAGTCGTGTTGAATTATTTGGTGGTAAAAATGGGGTAATACCTTCGAATTTTGAGAACCGTCGATTTTTATGAAAATTAGGAATTAGGCTCTTTATACCTCTATAACATTTTTGACCATTACCAATTTGCGCTTATAGATTTGTGGGGGTGACAACCGCCCTTAATATGAAAATTATTAAAAGATCATTCAGATCATTCGCAACCAAACCCTTAGATATTTCTGGATTTCAACCGCTTGTGACCAAAATTGTGGCAACAATAAATGTGAGTCGGATAAAATGTCTTAAACAGTAAAATCGTATTGTTATATCCCGAATATGTGTCACCAAGTCAAAGATAAAAAATACAATTTTGGAAACGAATTTATTTATTTATATCTCGTCTAATTTTTTAGTTATCGGGTCGGCCAAGGAGTCAATTTGTAGTCAATTGCCATTTGGTAAAGTTGTACTTCGTAGGAAGCTTATTTTTCAAAGGTATTCAAGCACAAAGACTTTAAAAATAGTGGTTATCGCGCCTACATGTAACGTTTATATCTCAGTTGATTTTCATAGCAGAACGATAAAAAACCAGAAAGTTTGGCTAAGACCTAAGCTAAATATTTGGCTTCCTGTAATTTTTCGATATCTATTACTGTTTTGAAGTTATATCGAAAAAATTGAATTTTTTGAAGAAAATGAAAAAAAAAATTCGGGTTATTTTTCTTGCCAGCGAGACAAACCAAAAACCATTTTAAAGGTATTTCCATGTAGCCTAAGAAAATCACCGAGCTGTAACTCTGTCAACATTGCTCCTACATAGATAAGTAAAATATCAAATTCGTTGTTGGTTCATCGCCTTCAATTTCCAATTCATGTCATACACATTTTCCGATAAAATGTAAGATTGTTGAGTTATTTGCGAAAAATCGTTGGAAAACATGCTTTTTTTCACCACAAAATTTACAAATTCAACCGTAAATAACTCAGTAAAAAATAAAGGAACTATTTTGCTCAGAATTCATTATTCTATCCATTCCTGTTGTATTTCAAAATGTTTAGCCCGAGAAGAGGTCGCATCCACCCCCAGGGAATAAGTTCACCCTGGGACAGGATTAAAAATTAATTTTGGTCTATCCCCTAAATATTACTAAAGTTTCATAAGAATCGGTTGAGGCTCAAACATTTCGAAGCCGAAAGTCGTCATTGACTGAACTATTATAAATTTGCATAATTATACCATTTTCTAAATCGTGGAAAGTTATTCAAAGGAAGAGGGGAGCAGCACACCTAATATCTCAGATAATTATAACATTATCGTTATTTGGAATTTAAAATGATATTCCCCGAACAGTTTCCATTGGCTCAACTGCGCATCGATCCCAAGAAAGGTTACCTCTCATGATAACAGAATACTCACAAGTATCTGACTCGATTGTTTCCGATTCCTAATTTTGTGAATAGTTGAGGTGGAAAGATGATGAACTAATGATTCGAGAGAAAGTCGAGTGATATATTAATCAATTAATTTATAAAAATGTATGAACAGTTACAGTTTGAACTTGCGTCAGCTCAAAATATCCATCCACTGTGTGTGATCAATTTAGATACTTGATCGAACAACAGTTACTAACCGAAGCTTGAATTTAATGATAATAAACTAAGTTCTACTCAGTAAACATTCTTATTGTGAATTACTGAATAATGTCTAATACCAACTGACGTAGATCTGAAGGTAAATTGGAATTGGATATTGATTTGGATTGATGATAGTTTTAATATTTCACGTGATATATATTCAATCAAAATTCGCTCCATTGAGTCGATTCTAATTTGTACCATCATTAGGTATGCAGTCTGTTAATTTCATTTATATATTTCGTATTGATGGCACAACGAGTACTTATGAACTCTATTATTAGAATGAATTGTTATCGATTCAGTATCATAGGTAATTGAATCAAAATCAAAATCAAAATACAGCCCATCACTGAATGTTTGCTCACTCATTAGGGTCATACTCAAACAGGATAGACGTCCTTTTTTTCTTCTATTTTTAAGAATGGTATAAAAGTCATTATTTTCTGATTAGGCACTGTTTCGAAATGAGATTATCCATAACACAAATTAATGGCATTAATTAACTAAACGTTAAATTGGTTAAGTATTCAAATAATAATTTGGTTTATCACTAACTCTATTCACACGTTCTTAAATATTTGGTATTGAGTCAGAAATAATTAGACTTTTTTTAAAAAGAATTTCAAACCCCTTCCCATAGCTAAATAAACAATTACCTATCCACCTGTCTTCTAGTTGATAGCATGTTATTATATTTCCTTATTATAATATTTTGGATATACTTGAGTACATCAAAATATCCTGGCTAGTTTCAAACGATAACAGATTTGTGAACAAATGCAATATCAACTAAGCTATTGCGGGAAATCTGGAAACCGAATATTAAACAAATCGATACCGTCCAGTATTATAACAAAGAGCAAGTTGACGCGAACATTACTCCAAACTACTTTCATACACGACATAATACATTGAATGCATATGTGAAATTCTCGCACGTTTTAAGTAAGCTGTGAAAATTGTAAATCTCGGATTTGAATGCAAATATTCAATTATTTACGAAATTGGTGACCGGAAACAAAGAAGAAGACAAACGAAACGTAGAAAATCACAAAAATCTTCAAAGAACTTCTCGAATATAAATTTCTCCAAGATGAATTAACGTTGTATAACTCAAGACTGATGGTGATAGAAGAAAACGAAACTTTCAATTGTGTAGCCTCTAATTCAAAGAGCTCGAATCGTTAACAAACATACTACGATGTATAATATGAAATAATCGATAAATACAAGAAATAAAAATTTCCAGGAGAAATATCATCCCTGTTCATTTAGGATATAAACCTATCTCCAACATCTCTTTTCTCCAAATTAAGTTAAATTATTACAAATCTTATCCACAGATGAAGGATTGGTTAAGAAATTTTAATTTCAAATGTTCAACCAAATTCTTATGCTCTATATTGGCAGTGGATGTTATTTTCAAAATTTTATTTTTATAAAGTGTATTCCTCTTCTGTTTTCCATATTTTGAAATCAATCAAATACCTGACAATAATTACCTTATTGGAATGTCTACCCATCCCAAAATATACTAAATACAAAAAATAGTTGAAGTAGAATTAACACACGAGAAATTCACATCTTCTTTACTTACGTACCGTACTGTTCATGTAATTTCCATTCTAAATTTTTATTCACAAAATTTATATAACCTACAATTCAATTGTTGAAGTCAAATAAGATCGAATAGGATCATGATGGTTCGTATTTTGGTAATGTCATAATGTCATGGTTTTCATTGGCGTTTCCTTCAATTTTATATTTATTATTGATGTTGATAGATCTGCGCTGACCCGACGATCACATGAATAATTTAGAACTTCACAATGAAGAATTTGGAAATTCTCATCGGTTAATGCTCTGCGAGTGGAAGAATTTCGAATGGTTCTGAATGACTTTGGCAGAATTTTCCATAAAAGAATTTTAAATGTTTTTCTTCGGCAGATAGTGTAAAATAATTCTAAACTTTGTCCAAAATACGAAACAGTAATTCAATCTTGTTGAAAAACAAACAAATGAACTGTTGGAATTTGATGCGAGTTGAATGTTCTCGGATAGAAGGAATATTGAAAATGAAAAGTATCCGAATAACGAAGATTATATATTTCATTTCTGGATAAAGGATAACGAACCAAAAAAAATAATCAATTATTAGAGAATGCCCGAAGGAGGTTTCAGTGATATCAACTAAATTTGTAATCGATCCTATTAGAAATGTATTTCATATCATATGTAATCTCAATTTATGTCACTTTTCCGCATTTTGATAAATTAATCAACTTTATTATTTGTTCCTATGTGGATAGAAAATAATAAAGTTCATATGTATTTGAGGCCTCGTTGTTTACTTCGTTTACTGAAATAAATCAATACGTCCACGTTGATTATTAATGTACGTAATCCATAGTTGACCGCGCTTTGAAGCTATGAATCCTGCAAATCCAAATATAAATATAATTCGTTCAAAAACTAGATCCTATTTATTCATAATTGCTGGCTCCAAATTAAACGTATCTCATTATACAAACAATTTACTTAGTGAAGAATCCTGAAAATAATTTTGCAGGAGATATTGACATTTTGAACATTCTGAATCGAGATTCCAAGTTATGACCTCAGGAATATAAATCAAATATTTTCACGCCGCCCACATACTCAACCCATCAATCCGCCCTCCCAATCAACCATTTAGCTCCATCGGATGACGGATGAAATATTGGTTAGCTTTTAAGCGAACGTAATATACTTTCCTAGGAAGATGTTCACGATTTGAAGATAATATGAGAGAGTTATCTGAAAATCGGTACTAGAATGCAAGCGCAAAACTATCGGTGCCAATTTGCTGATTTCGATAGTTTCAATGTATTTACGAACTATTAGAAACGCAATAAGTTGCAATACAATATTTACTGTCAATTTGACTGACCGTCAACTACCGACGGTAGCATTCATCAAATTTTCGAAAGCATTAATTTTTTTAGTTCATTTCTTTACAGTATAGAATTTTCGACAAGTCAAATATTTTTGCCAATTTAATGCATAAAAGGTGAAAAATAATTAATTTTGACCATTTTAATTACTAATAGAACACAGGGAATTGAAAATTAGAATATTTGTCTTTTTGATTGTTCGTTGAAATTAATCTTTCCAGCATATAGGCGAATTGTGGATGTTTTAAATTGAGGTTTAACGATGGAAATGCGGAGGTGAATGTATACCACGACAATATACAGGCTGTCCCAGGTTTTAGTAGCAGAACTTCAACAGTCGATAGAAAATTACATTTTGAGAAAAAAAGTTCCTAACATATATGCGCAGGCGCTTAGTTTTTGAGATTGAAATTGAAAAAAAATTATCGATTTTGGCAAATATCTCCGAAACCGTCTATTGTACGGTAAACATCTTTTCCGAACATTTTCTACTCATAGTAGGCTATGTTCTGTGCGATACAAATTTTTTTTTAGTCATAATTGGTGAAGATTTTGAAGGGATAGTGGTTTTTTTTCTCCCCAACTTCTACGCCACTGGAAAAAGTACGGTTTTGAGACAACCATTTGAACCGCCAATGTCTTCTACACAAAAAAAGTACTCTTGATTATAAGCTCTAAAGTTGACCGTTTTCGATAAAAATCAACTTTTATGTTGAAAAACATGATCAATTTTTTGGTTTTGTTACTTGTTCTAACGTTTGAATAAATTTTGTTTAATTAGTAAGAATTGGCCATGTTTTTCAACATAAAAGTGGATTTTTCTCGAAAACGGTCAACTTTAGAGCTTATAACCAGTATTTTTTTGTGTAGAAAGCATTAGCGGTTCGAATGGTTGTCTCGAAACTGTACTTTTTCCAGTGGCGTAGAAGTTGGGGAGAAAAACACCCACTACCCCTTCAAAATCTTCACCAATTATGACTAAAAAAAAAATTTGCACAGAACATAGCTTACTATGAGTAAAAAAGCTTGCAAAAGTTGTTCTCTGTACAATGAACGGTTCCGGAGATATTCGCAAAAAACGAAATTTCCTTTACAATTTCAAAACCCTGTATCTCAAAAACTAAGCGTCTGTGCATATATGTTAATAGGAACTTTTTCTCTCAAAATCAAATTTTCTATCGACTGTTGAAGTTCTGCTACTAAAACCAGGGACACCCTGTATAACATAATTTTACTTATAATCCTCGACACAATCCAATTAGAAATTGATATCGATTATAAATGTACAATTTGTTTATAAATTCTGCAAAATGGATAATATGAAATATACACGTCAAATGAAAAATTCTATTACTGTTGAATACACACTTAATACTATAAAACATTTAAAAATTCCAAGTAATCTGATCAATTAAAATTCTAGTCAATTCGATAAATTTACCGCTTATACTATTTCATCAGGATACGGTTTTGTAATTAAGAGATCTAGAAGGAACGTATGTTGTACCTACAGTGTAAGCGGGATTAATATAGAACATATCTTACGTAACTCCATTTAGGTTTTATTTGAGAAAATTTTTGACATCGCATGAAGTGAATGTCGTTTATTATTATTGAAAAAAAAACATAATATACCAAGAATATACAGAATTACCAACATGGTATGTCTACTATCTCAGTTGGTAGTTGAAGTAATAATATCGATAATCTCACCTGGACGGTAAGTGGTAGAAGCAATAGTAGAAGAGAAGACTGTTGAAGTATGTGCTGGGAGAAGATCGCAACACTCGCGTTCAGGAAATTCACTACACCACACAGCCGCACCCAGGAGGGCTAGTAGTCCAAGAAGGGCTCTAACTTCGCACATCCCATACGCTATGCTTGCCGAAGATCGGCTTACATATCGCACGCTATTCTCGAGATTATGCAATTACTGGGCCGAACAGCAACACAGCACAACTAAGCCTGCGAGACAGTGTGCTCATTGCCACGAGGTCGCTGACGCGCTCACAAATCGCGCAATACTCATGTAGGACCAATACGAGTGCTCTCCGGCCCCGCTACTGCTATTTACTACATCCACCATCCAGTTTCCATACTAATAAATGCCTCATACGAAAGTTTATTTCGAAAACCAATCCTAAAAATTCTTTCAAATATACTAAATGACCGATCGTGTTTTTCTGGATATAAATATGTATCGCACATATTTAACTTGCACAGGTGACGTTATCGATGTGAAGTCGTAGTCTATTTTATGCGTTTACTCTATGGCAAATTTTGATAGTTGATGTAACAGCAGGTAACAGTTTGAAACAAGGTTATATTATAGTGTGAATAATTTCGAAAGTCAACCTTGCATCAGGTCTCAGTATGGAACATGAGTTGTGGAATACATTATGTAGTCCGTTTGGGCAAAACGTCTATAACATAGAGTATAATTTAAGGTCTTTCATTAGCGGCTTCTAAATCATTTCAAATATATTTTCTGTTCCTACAATCAATTACATTTGACTTGATCACAACTTTTAGTTATAGATCTAGCAAGTATGGCTACTTGGTTTTCGAAGTTTCTACTTCAGAAACCGTAGATACTAATAAGTATATTAAAGTGTTAGACATATATGTAATGTCCCTTCAGATTTGAAATAGAAAAATAAGCATAACACGATTCTATCAACTAATCTGTTCTCGAGCCGAAATTTTCGTTTAAATATTTCAACAGTACTTTTGCTATCTTACAATATAGTCGTGAACCTTTTACCTTTTATAAGTGAACCCTGGGCCCCTTCTTCGTAGCTACGCCACTGGAAAACATAAGTGAACTGTGAACCGTGAAATAATCCAATAAATATCGCAGTGTAACAAGTAAGGGTTAGTTATAGAATCAGTTCCAGCCTGCACTGAGGATTCTAGCTGAATTATCCTTTTTTTACGTAAAACCTATAATGTTCGAAGAGATCGTATGAGCTGGCAGTGGAATGTTGGGAGAGGAGACAGGCATTGAAATTTTTTTGGAAGTTTGGATGTGATAGGCAAGAGAAAGACCTCAGTAGGCAAAGGGTTTCACAACCTGTCGTTCCATAGAAAAATGAAGTCTGGTAGGAAGAAGTTCGGCTCGACAATGAAAGGGAGACTAGCTTGAGTTCCTCTAGTCGACCTAGCTGAAATATCTGGTGGTAGAATAACAGACAAGATTTCTGATGAACAGGGAATATCTATAGAAAAGGGAGAGATCGCCTACCTTTCTACGATCTTCTAGAGAGGTCAATGAATTCGTAAGTGTGACATCATCAATCAGAAGAAACCACTCTTCTGGAGATAATCCAAGAGCTTTAGCGTATATTTGGGAGCCAAACTCCAAACATGTGAACAGTACTCCAGGACGGGTCGAATTTGTGCTTTGTAGATTATGATGAGCTGCTGGGATGTGAAATAGCTCTCGCTTGCTCTTCTTTAACAAAAACTTTTTCAACCCCATCGTTAAAGAAAGAATAAACAAAATCTATAATGATTAAATCATATATAAATAATATAAATGGTGATACAGATAATTTTATAACATTACCATACATTTCGGAGACCTCGGAGAAAATGTCTAAAAAAGTATGATATGTATGTTGCGCATAAACCTACCAACTGCGTTGATAAATATTTTTCAAATCTCAAACCTTTAATCCCTAAAGATAAACAAACCCACACAGTATATAAATTAAGCTGTTTAGATTGCGATGGGACTCAAACAGGAATCTCTAAGCAATATTTACAAAAAAGAATGTATGGTCATAAATATAGTACTAGGAACAAAAACTTAGAAAATTCCACCGCCTTTGATTATAACCGTTATTTTAACTAATAAAACCAATTATTATAAAATATCTATCCTGGAGATAATTCACATAAAACGTGACTCTAACTCTGTAAATCATAGAGCTGACGTTCAAACGTTAAGTCAAATTTAGACTATTATAATTAATTAAAACCCTTGCAAACTCCCACATGCGTCTTTGTAATGTAAAAAGTATATTTTAGGTAGAAGTCTGGAATAACAATATTTCTAGTAAGGTCTGACAACCTTTTCCTATTACTTCATAAATCTTTAACATCTGGTTCCAAAGTGGATACTTGAGCGTACTATAGTTTGGTTTCAGTCTTATTCAAACATTGCATGAGATGACTTCGATTATTAGAAGTAGATTGCTATGCAGTGGCTTCTTGATACATATTCATATGCTTAAAACATTAAAGTGTTACAATTTCGATTACTCGTGTCTCTGTTCGTTTCGGCAACGTGGGCATTTTTAATTGAAATAAATGCGATAAGGACGCTTTGTGCTCATACAATTTGTTTTAAGAAATCCCGTTTTAGACATTGATATGTTTTCTAATGATGGTCGTGAGACCGAAGCGTACGTAAATACGAAAATAAAATGCATATGTGTTAGTGTGACCTATTTCCCGAGAATTTATCTATAATGAAATTTCACTTTCATTCATAGTTTGATAATAATTTACTGAATCACTGTTATCTACTCATCAAAATCTAAGAAACAACAAACAAATTATTTCAAGTAGATTATAATATAATAATAATAGTAAATATAAATATTAATTGACACCCACGTAAAGTTGGACGTTTTTAAAATTAATCAAGTTGTTGATTCCAATCACTACCAAATATTTGTTTATAATGAAACGTAAGTGTTTATATAGAGCAGCAGCGCGTGTAGTATGTACCTCCTTTTCTATTGTTATACTTCCATAAGTCTCCTCCGATACAATGGCTATCAACGCTGGTGTTCCATAACTTTGTTTCTGCTCTATATCAACGATCTGTTGGAAGTGACTCCCTGTCCCGTTCACAGCTTTGCTGATTATGGTAAACTTATACGGCTTTCTCTTTTAGGGTCCCTATACCATCCCATGAAGCCAGAGGTGTAAAACAGAGACTGGTTGATGCAATAATAGTAATAATAAATGAAGATCTAATAATCTAGTAGCGCTTGATGGAACCCAAGCTCAAGCTTGTATTTTCTTCAGGAAAACAGATCCCACACTCCATAATATAGAGATTATGTGAGGTCTGTTGCGAAAAATGATTGTCAAAACTTGATTCTTGTATACCTTCATTTCACATAACTTCTTCATGATCCACAAAGCACATATTCAACCTGTCATGGACTACTGTTTACATCTTTGGAGTTCAGCTCCTCTTAGATTCAATTCAGAAGAGAGCTATTACGAATTCATTGACATCTCCAGAGCCTTCTATGAAAGTGAGGGATCTCTCCGTTTCCTATAGATATTTTCATGGTCGATGCCCATACAATGCTTCATTCAACTTTAAAGGCTTAGACATTTTTTAGGAAAGTTCAATTATTGCATTTTCGAGATTTTATGATGTTAATCTCGTAAATTCTGTTATGGGATTATATCCACTACTATATTAAGTTTTTCCAAGCTATATGCAATAGTTCCAGCTGACATTAATTTATATTAACCAATACAGCTTATAAGAATTGAGAATTTGAATGGAAAGAGGATCGTGTATTTCAAGAGAATCCCTTTGCGTCAGGAAGGAACTCTACTTTTGATTAATGTATCTCTCCTTTATTCGTTTCAGCTTGCATTTCGCCACTACAGGACCTTCGTAGCCAACACAAAATCGTTATGGTTTGAAGTGATGCGCAAATTTTGAACGCAGTGATCTTGATCAGTACTGTTTTCCTGAAAATTAATTTTCTGGTTTGTGTAAGTAAGTACAATTGCTAGAAAAATTGAAACAACACAAATTGGTGTATACAGCAACATAAATGGAAGATGCAGAGGGAGGTATATTTCCAGTACATATCTCTATAAAAATTATGATAATATATTTGGAATATAAATTAATATAAAACATAAAATGAACTAGTTATATTAAATTGAGTACCTAGACAACTCCATGTTCACGTGAACAAATGTTTGGTTTTTAATGGATATTGAACAATATTTATTGTCTCTTTCCAACCTCCTAAAATATGTCCCAACCAAACAATTAATCTGCTCAATTTTTAAGATCTTGTTTCACTTAATCCTGTATGTTCATCTGTCCATATACAAATTATATTTGAGAGCGGTAGTTCGCAATTTGATAGCTGAAATATCAAACTTAATATACAGCTTGACATTTTCGTGAATTTCTGATCACATTTACTCCAAAACGAATGATTATCAAAAAATAACCTCAGAATATTTCGGAGAATTTCACATAATCGATATAATTCTTTCTGATTGTACGCCCGCAATATTACGACTATTAGTCGTAGTTTTATGAATAAAGATCAGGATTATTTTTGTAAAACATGAGATACTTATAATCCTCCTATGTTCACATCATTTCATTAATCACCATGTTGCAAAGTATCTGTATAAAAAATTCATAACTACAGTTTTCTATCGGGACCAAATTTGGCATTGCGGGAAATATAAGCTACATATCGGCGATCATTCGATTTCAGGTTTTTATGCCATAATCAATCGTATAGACTTGAAATGAGAGATATACAAATATAATGATCATATCAATAATTGAAGAAAATATCTTCATCAGAAACTGTGTGTGAGGAGGAATTTGGCAAAATTGAGCAATCACCGTCCCACTTTTAGGTTGTGACATTGTAAACGTATTAATTAGTCGAATGAACAAGCTGTACAAGTCGAGGTTTTTCTTATTTATACCGTCGGACATACTAGTCGTCATGATCATCAAATTATTTTGTTGAAGACATTTTTATCTGCCACTGACTGTATCCATTCTCATAATCTACTAGCTAATATTTCCGTTGTTGCACGGGCTACAGAATCGAAGAATATTTTCATCCCCACAGTATTTTGTTCCAGATAATAAGTCATATGGGTACTCCGCCAAAGTTTGATTAAAGGCCCCAACTATTCTTTCGAATATGAAACACCATAAATACCCCGATCATTCCGTTTTTAAAGTTCAACAATTCATAAAGGTTTGCTTCGCTACGGTACTTATCTGGTTCAAGGGGAGGTGAAGGGCGAAGGGGTGTGGTGTAGTTTTTGCCTTTGCCAGTATAGTAATAATTTTTCAAATATTGACGTGGTAAATGACATCTTTCTTGTTGTAAAGGTCATGTGCGCAAAATTTCATCAAGATCGGTACCTACTTATATGCTCTAACGGGTGAAAAAAGGGGATGGGGTAGTTTTCCGGAAATATAATTAGACAGTAACCTTCCTCGTTTGCAGGTCAAGTCAGCAAAATTTCATCAAGATTGAAAAAACAATAATAAGCTGGGGAAGTTTCTAAAAAAAAAGCAAGAGGTCGTATCAAACTTTTTGCATAATGTTCTGTGGCCAATTTGAATCATTCGTAAGGGTTGAGCTAAGTGGACACGGCCTCTCATTCACCCCTAAACGCTAAATTAACCCTAATTTCTCCCTCTCTCTTAAAATAACTCTGAATTTATTTTTAAAATGGGTATTTTGGGTTGCTGAACATGAATCCGAGGTCATTTTCCCGGAAAACTCATTCAATGGGCTGAAAATCAGGGAAATTTCGTCATTTTCATACAAAATTGCTAATTTTTCACGCGATTATCGTTTTATACATAAAAGATATTGACATTCGCGTATTTCGATCCAAAGTAGGCCAAAACTAGGAAAATTTGCGGAAAACTGTGGAAAACCTGAAAAGAAAATCTTTCCACGCCAAGGAAATTATCGTGTGATAAGTCGCTATAGGGGTTTTTGTGGTCGCTGATTATGAATTTGATAATCAAAAAATTGAGAAATATCATTTTCCGGATAAACAAAGAAATTTTTTTTATGAAATCTTATTTTTTTTAATGTAATTTATTAAGTGTCGTGTTGATTAGTATTTTGTGTTTTCGATGTGCATGTTGAATTACAAAAATTAAAAGTAATGTCAAAAAATAATAGTTTGAAAATTCCGGAAAATCGAAGAAACTTACAATTTTCAATATTGTAGCTTTAAATAAACAGTTTAATTAAAACAATGATGCTAGTATTCTTTAATGTTCCTTCATTTTCCACATAATCCTAATGTTATTTTCAAACGTTTTTGATGTGAAATTCGTAATTATCGACCACAAAAACCCCTATAGCGACTCATCACACGATAATTTCAAAGACGTGGAAAGATTTTCTTTTCAGGTTTTCCACAGTTTTCCGCAAATTTTCCTAGTTTTGGTCTGCTTTGGATCGAATAACGCGACTGCCAACATCTTTTATGTATAAAACGATAATCGCGTGAACAATCAGCAATTTTGTATGAAAATGACGAAATTTCCCTGATTTTCAGCCCATTGTATGAGTTTTCCGGGAAAATGACCTCGGATTCATGTTCTGCGATCCAAAATACCCATTTTTTAAATAAATTCAGAGTTGTCTTAAAAAAGAGGGTGAAAATAGGGTTAATTAGCGTTTAGGGGTGAATGAGAGGCCGTGTCAACCCTTACGAATGATTCAAATCGGCCACAGAACATTATGCAAAAAGAATTTTTTTGATACGACCTCTTGCTTTTTGTTTAGAAAGTCGGTCAAAATCCCCAGCTTATATTATATAACACTGGACTAATAGTATGACCCCACCTTTCACTGTCGTAAGATTCAATTTCGTATCTCAAACTTTTATCAAATTGGTGTTTATTTCCATGTACCTACATAAGGATCATAATATAGTACCATGAAATAAGTTTATTGATTCGTTCGTAACTCTAAACAGATATTTATTCAAGAACTTGGATTACTATAATTTTAGAGCTGAAGAATTTGTTCTTATTTTTACATAAGAATTGTCTTACATTATTATTTATATTTGATTCCTATTTTCGAAGAATAATAAAGATGATAGATGTTCTTATATCTTCCAAGAATACCACATTTGCATGGGATGTTCTTAAACATTAAATAAAACTAAGGGAACAATGACCTTATTCTAACGCTTATATTCTAGTGGCATAGATAACTCTATGCCTAGTGGTCAATATTAGAGATTTCAAATTTACTGAAATGACACAGTTATGAGGGTGTGACGACACAAATATCAGATTGTTCGTAGCTCGCGGCTCCACACCATCTTCTATGATTACTTGCGGTTCTCCTTATGAGATGGCACTGCTTTAGTTTCCTATCGAACAGAAAACAAAACACTAATTGAATAACGTTCTCGTACTTCTTATTCATTACTCGATAATTAAATCAGAAAATTCGCCAAATTATAACTCGTGAATCGCGTGAGAAGATACTGAAAATAATCAATAGCAGATAAAATAAAGATCCAGTTCAATTCCAAATGCTGGAAGAGTGTGTTACTCACTATACCGCTAGGTGCTTGGTTGGAAAACAGATTTTGGAGGATGCCACTTTCCTAAACCAGACTGTTGAATAGGTTGAATGTCTGTAGAACGGCAAGTTAGGCGAGCCATCTAGTGATGTATATGTATACTATAAACGTAGAGCTCTAGTTCCGCTCTGAAGTCTAGCGCGAATTTTCTCAGATAGTAGTTATATTGTTCGTATACTGCACGGAAGATGGCGCTCTCAAACGTATTATATTCTTATACTGCACAGAAGATTGAGTGTATAACCACTAAAAATGTGCAGCATAAAGAATACAAGAACACATACTATTCGGGTGTATATTTTCACAAATAGCAATCTAGGGAGACGGGCAAACCACCTCAGCACTTCTAAATATTTGCTCTATCAATTGAAAATCAACAGTAATACCTAAGAACATTTCTCTTACAACACTATAATGAAGTAGGCAATTTTTACTTAACGTATATATCATGGTTCTATTTACATTTTCATATATTTAGCCAATGTAGAACCACATTTTACTAGATGTTGCTCTAAAATCTTCTTAAGGAGTTATTATTGCTGAGCCGTTGGTTAGTAGTTACTTTTGAGCGTTTCTTTTTGTATGTAGATAGTTCATTATTTTTATTTTGGTGAAAGTGTTTCCTATTTCTGTTATGATTTAGCAGCGTAAAATCATCTTCTAATTGTTTGTTCATAGTTTTGCGAATTATGATCCCCTATATTTATTAATTTGGTCATTATTTCCAGCTGTTTGTTTTCATTTTATACATTTAGACCCACTGGTTTCTTGCAATATTTGCATATTTGCATCGATTTCCGACTTTATTAATATCAGTGTAGGCCATGTTCACGATTCATTATATTTTATATTATTAATAGTAATGTTTGATTCAAAAGTTGATTTGTCTACAGAGTAGAATTTCTGCTTTCAGTTGAGCATTATGATTTTGACAATTGTATGAGTTCAAAATAATATGATATTGAACCTAGTCTTATTCGATGAAAGTACTTTCTAAAGTTTAAGTATTTACTATTTATGAATTAAATCATAATCTGATGATAAGAGGTATTTAAATTACTGCCTATATAATGTCTTCATGTATTAAGCAATAAATATCATTTCAAAAAAGCAGAATATCCAAAATTTATGAAAATAAAATTTTTAATGAGAAATGAAAAAAAGTCGGAATGTTAAACTGTTCGATTTTGAAGTGGTAACAGCTTATTAATAATAAATAATGGCACTATTCCAAACTGTGCTGCTTAAGTGCTTACTATAGCTTTTACTGTTGATTAAATAATCATGGCCAGATAATAAGTAAGTGTAAGTATCAGATAATAAGTTCAAGAACCTCTATGAAGCGGAACGACGCGAATATGAACAACCTCAATCTTTCTTGTTTTTGAATAAGAAGTTGCTAATTAGGCCGGAACCGTAAGCTTTGGAACATTTTCTTTCATGAATAGCAAACGTAAAATATTTACTTTTCTCGGCATATTTACTTTTCAGTAATTAAAAGTTAAATGCTCTCATGTACCTGACAACGATGCTTTTCTGATGAAGGCAGTATAAATGACTCAACCTAATTTGAATATATCAATAAAATGAAGGACTTACTCTAATATTTTAGAGAAAAGAGTAAACTAGCTCATACTAATTTCAATTAGTATAATTACAGAAATTGAAGTATGTATTATTACATGAGTAAGATTAAAATTGAAAAAAAAGATTAAAGACAAGCTTTTATTTTAAAGTGTACTAAAAAGACAAAAAATATTTTTTTAGATATGATATTCTGTTCTCATATCGGGAAATAACAGATTCAAAAGCTAGTCGCAGCTAGTCGTATTAGAATCCCTATTATCTCGTCGGACGAATCATTGATACTGTAGTCCAGGAAATAAAGCATTCCACATTCCAAACCCGGCGCAGTTGGATGGATTAACATGCGGTTTTCTGCATTCGATTCAGAAAGTGATTTAGAAAATTTTTCCGGTATATTTTTGCGGAAAAAATTTATCGCATTCCTACAGCTAAAAAATGCATTTTTCTGAGTGCACTTTTTGAGGTGAATGAAAAAAACGGACTCGAATTGATTTTTCGGGGGTTTATGGGGTCGCTGAACACGAATATGCTTTCAAGAAAATTCCCTGAGGTCCCCTTGGACCTCCTCCGGGGTATCCAGGCGTCCTGACACCCTAGATATCGATGAAATTAATTAAAAAATCATTTTTAATGTTTGTTAACTGTTCAAACGGTGATATAAAGTTTGCTGGTGATGATTACGACGTGAAAACACTCTTCTGCAATACCTGGAGTACCCTGAGTTCGGGTAACCACGTCATTTTCTAGGCATTGGTTAATTTTCTTAATTAAATGTAACACATTCTAGCTCTCAGGGGGTTTTCAAAGTCGCCCATCACGACTATGACACTCGCAATGTTCTGCAAATTACCTGGGGGTTTTTCCGGGTCCCTGTAGCCCTCTGTATCTACGTCATCTTCTAGGAATTTGTTATTTTTTCTTAATTAAATGTAACAAATTCTAGCCCTCGGGAGTTTTTATTGCCGCCGATCACGATTATAATACTCACAATGTTCTGAAAATTACCTGGGGGTATTTCCGGGTCTCCCGAGCCCTGTGTATCTACGTCATCTCCTAGGAATTTGCTAATTAATACATAAAATGTAACAATTCTTGGCTTTCGGAGCAATTCGAAGTCGCCGATCACGATTGTGACATTCACAAAGCTCATGCATAGTCGTGATCCTGAGAACGCAAACTACGGATTTTTATTCGTATTGGTATTTTGTTAATATCTAAAAAATATATCGCTATTTGAATATTCTAAAAGATGACGTAGATACACAGGGCACCATAGACCCGAAAACACCCCCAGGTGAATTGCAGAACATTGTGAGTATCATAATCGTGATCGGCGACAATAAAAACCCCCGAGGGCTAGAATTTGTTACATTTAATTCAGAAAAATTAGCAAATTCCTAGAAGATGACGTAGATACACAGGGCTCCGGAGACCCGCAAACACCCCCCAGGTAATTTGCAGAACATTGCGAGTGTCATAGTCGTGATCGGCGACTTTGAAAACCCTCTAGAGCTAGAATTTGTTACATTTAATTGAGAAAAATTAACAAATTCCTAGAAGATGACGTTGATACAGAGGGCTCCAGGCTCCAGGGACCCGGGAATACGCCAAGGTAATTTGCAAAACATTGTGAATGTCATAGTCGTGATCGGCGACTTTGAAAACCCCCGAGAGCAACCTTTATATCACCTCTTGAATAGTTAACAAACATTCAAAATCATTTTTTAATTAATTTCATCGATATCTAGGGCGTCACCCCGGGGGAGGTCCAAGGGGACCTCACGGAATTTTCTTGATAGCATATTCGTGTTCAGCGATCCCAAAAACCCTCGAGAAACAAAATCGAGTCCATTTTTTTAATTCTCCTCAAAAAGTGCACTCAGAAAAATGCATTTTTTGGCTGTAGAAATGCAATAACTTTTTTCCGCAAAATTAAAATACCGGACAAATTTTCTAAATCACTTTCGGAATCGAATGCAGAAAACAGCATCTCAATCCATCCAACTGCGCCAAGTTTGGAAGGTTTGGCCTATTTTAGTGCTTTATTTCCTCGACTACTGATGTATACTCAGTTCGACAACATTCGTATTCAGTTCGAAGATTAAATAGGGATTTTCATATGACAAGCTTTTGAATCTGTTATTTCCTGATGTGATAACAGGATAACTTAGGTCTCAAACAATTATTATCTTCTTTTTATTACACTTTAAAATAAAATCTTGTATTTGAAAAAACTTTTATTTTTGATTCTACGTTTTAGTAGTAAGTAATCAGATGATTCCTCATTCTGTTCATTTAGAATTTTTTCAAAATTGCTTAAATTTCGATGAGAAATACTGTGGTGAAGGAATATTTGCTCTAGAACTTTTTTTAACCATTTCAGAAATAGCTTATTCCCTAATTTCGAAAATATAATTTTCAACTTTGCTGTAGTTTCATATCTTGGCATAGATGAGAACATAATTGTTTTCAATTACATATCGCATAATATTCACTCTTCTTTGTCACATTTTGTAAAATTTTGGAAAAAAAAAATCCCTAGAATTCAATTCCTTCTTGTTATTTAGTTATAAGGATTATCCTCATTCCTACCCCCCAAAGGTAGAAGAGAAAGCAGGTTCAATTTCTGAAATCAGGTATAGTTCGGAAAATCTAAGATAAATGTTGAATATTATTATTACTATTAAACACCCACGCCATAAAATCCAAAAACTTATCCAGCAATTTCCAAGACATTAATTTCGAATTAGGTTAACTCTTTTACAGACATCACATTTATTAGTTTTGAAAGTAACCTTATACCCTTTACGGTATTCGGAAGTTTTAAAAAATACGCACACAAGTACTATACTAAAATTCTACTGACATATTAATCTACAATTAATGTATTGATACAACGTTCATAGGTATATTCATATTTATCAGAAGAGATAGTTCATCATGGTACAAGTTCATTGCACTGTAACAGGACAGGAATCAATATAATTTTGTGGCAACTTTTCCCTGTCGTAATGTTCCATTCTATGATGAACAGATGAACAACAATAACAAACCAACATTATTGACCGACAACCACAGTATCTAAATAGAACCACACACGTCGTTGGATTCTAGACAACTGTATTATGTAATAACACAAATTTAGTGCTTCTTTCAACTGAGAATAATTATAGCAAGTGGATCTGCGTTTGCTCGGACCCGCTTCGCTTCGTCTCATCAATCTTCATACGTTCTATGATCTATGTACTTAACTCTCTAAACAACCTCAGATAGCTATGAAGAATATTCACATTCCTACTTTAGATGATGTGAATTATGTGTGCGTGTTATTATTATTTATTAAACGAATTGCTATGTTTTACAGAGAACTATACGGGACTCGTGGATATTACTCTGGACCACCGAACGACCGGAGGCCAGATCACCCATTTCTTTTACATGGATGATCTGAAACTGTATGCCTCTGGGGATAAAAATCTCCATCAGGCTCTCAACGTCTCAACGTGGTTCAAGAATACTTATACACGGATCGTAAGCATGGAGTTGGGATTGGCAAGTGCGCAGTGTTTCATTTGAGGAGAGTACGATCTCCGGAAGTCCACGAGTATATGCTGCTTGCCGACGGAAGCATATTTAAACATATTGATGCTGGAGAGACCTATCGATACCTGGGAATTGAACCACCTCCTAATTATGGCGCGTCCCAGGTAAAGGTGGCTCTCCGCGGCAAGTATAGAAACCTTGTTCGAAAGATTTGGTCGTCCGAACTTTCAAGTGAGAATAAGGTGTCTGAAACAAATATGCTTGCCGCTCCAGTCCTGCTCTGCTCTACTATTTTGGAGTGGTGAACTGGACGGTCGATGAGCCTGCATAGACTTGAAAAAGAAACCCGGAAAATGATGCATATCTAACACAGTTTGAATCCTAGGTCGTCCTAGGTCGTCCGTTTCCCGCATTTATCTCCCACATCACCGGGGAAGTAGGGGAATCCTTAGTCTTGAGGTTCTGCATCGAAGTGTAGTTCTGAGAGTGAGTATAGCGTGTAAAATTCTTAGTGTGCCTTGTCAAAAGTCACGATTTGGCCATAGTGGGGGCATTTAACATTTAAGCAGCACAAAAAGCTACGGAAGAACTTGGTCTCGAATTTCACTTCTCATTTCGAGAAGATCAACTAGATGGCGACCTCAAGTTACAACATTCACGCCTAAAGTCCAGATAAATGCCGCGGAGCAAGATATTACGGTCAGGCGGCATGTTGACAAGCCGATATACGTTTTATCGACAAAAAAAAATTTATTTTGTAGATTTCAATAAATATAATCTAAAGCATCCATCAATACAGGTTTTGGGGCATACGAATAAATGTACGACAACTTTGAAAATTTCGGACCTCGGAAAATTTTGAAATTTTTGAGGTTACAAAATTTCAGAACGATCAAATTCTGGATTCTATTAGAGTATTTAACGATGCTTATTTTGAGCTAAAAATAACTTTTTAGATTGAGTAGAAGCCGAGATATTGATATAAATGTGTTTGGGCCTCCCCAAGGCCCAATATTAGGCCTATCCAAAAAAGGCGGAAACCGTTAGAAAGTAGACAAATTTCATAATCTAAATCCAAAAATGTGACCTCTTAGGTATCACCATCTCGAATTTAGAACGCGTTGACGAAAGGTTCATAACAAGTTTATATTATTATTATTACACATTTTTCATAGGTAATTTAAATTATTTCTGGAAAATATACCAAATTATTAGTCGTATATTCAAAATAATTGAAAAAGGAATGGATGACTTATCATACCTTCATGTATTAATTTATTGGCTCGAAGTTTCTTATCTGTGTTATTCAATCCTTTTTCTGAACCTGTAACGGTTTTTGTATACTTGTATAAACGTATAATAAGTTTAAATATTGTACTTCAGTACGTATTGATATCAAAAAATGATATATAATGAACTTATTGGAAGAACACTACACTTATATTAACAAAAATAACTTACCTGTATCTAACGACGTTGAGAAACTATGTGTAAGCTATACCTACGTAAATTTTAGATTAAATTTATAAACATAATACTACTGATACGAAGGCGCGTTTTATAAACTATAATGAAATTGAAGAATAAATTGACACATGTAGAATAAATATTTTTCAAAGCCATGAATTTTATATTCTGCATTTTGACTAAATAAGTACTATGTGTGAAAAAAACTTGATGGGCGTTTTATAAACTATATATTGATAAACTATTATTATATTACTACAACTATTATATTCTGTTGTACGTATAAAAATGAATTTCATATATCAAAAAATACGAGTATCACAACAAAAAGTTACCTTCTGCGAGTTCGATGATATTACAGATATTTATTTGATGATTAGAGTGAAGTTAGCCACACTTTTCTGGCCACACTTTTCTAGCCACAGTTTCTCATGAGGAGTATGGTCCGCGGTGTTGCCATATCAATTATTTTTACGAATAAGCTCATTATCAGTTTTCTTGGGTAACTTGAAGTCAGAGGGATATTAATAATTCAAAGAAGAGTGATATATCCATATTGACTTAGCTGGATAATATGGAATTAACCAAAATATCCCGAGTTGTACGGACATGGGACTCATTGATTGTAGCTCAGTGACAGAAAAAAGTAATAACTTATGTTTCTACGCTTTCAGTATTGTACCGAAAATTTCCGATTAACTAAAAATATTCCGTATATCACAAATTTAACTTAGGTTTCTACGTTTCCAGTATTGTACCAACAATTTGAAAACGCCATTCGATAGAGGACATCCGAAAAAGTATATATACAGGGTCAAATCAATTTGTGTGGCCGGAAAAGTGTTGAAAAACTTAGATATAAATTTTTATTCCATCATAAACTACCCGGAATATTCCGAGTACCAAACATTTGAAAACGCCATTCGATAAAGGACATCCGAAAAAGTATATGTACAGGGTCAAATCAATTTGTGTGGCCGGAAAAGTGTTTGAAAACTTAGAAATAAATTTTTATTCCATCATAAACTACCCGAAATATTCCGAGCACCAAAAATTTGAAAACGCCATTCGATAAAGGACATCCGAATGGCGTTTTCAAATTTTTGGTACTCGGAATATTTCGGGTAGTTTATGATGGAATAAAAATTTATTTCCAAGTTTTTCAACACTTTTCCAGCCACACAAATTGATTTTACCCTGTATATATACTTTTTCGGATGTCCTTTATCGAATGACGTTTTCAAATTTTAGGTACTCGAAATATTTCGGGTAGTTTATAATAGAATAAAAATTTATTTCCAAGTTTTTCAACACTTTTCCGGCCACACAAATTGATTTGACCCTGTATATATACTTTTTCGGATGTCCTTTATCGAATGGCGTTTTCAAATTTTTGTACTCGGAATATTTCGGGTAGTTTATGATTGAATAAAAATTTATTTCCAAGTTTTTCAACACTTTTCCGGCCACACAAATTGATTTGACCCTGTATATATATACTTTTTCGGATGTCCTCTATCGAATGGCGTTTTCAAATTTTTGGTACTCGGAATATTTCGGGTAGTTTACTGGTGGAATAAAAATTTATTTCCAAGTTTTTCAACACTTTTCCGGCCACACAAATTGATTTGACCCTGTATATATACTTTTTATATAAAAATTCTCGGGAATTAGGTCACATTAACACTCTGTTATAAATGTTAGATTGTGATGGAACTTATACTGGAATCTCTAAACAATATTTACAATAAAGAATGTACGGCCATAAGTATAGCACAAGAAATAATAACTTAGAAAATTCCACCGCCCTTGCTAAGCACTGTTTTGATTATAACCATCAATTTGATTACAAAAATGTTAATATTTTAACTAAAGAAACCAATTATTATAAAAGATCTATCCTGGAGATGATTCACATAAAAAGGGATTCAAATTCTGTAAATCATAGGAATGATATTCAAGGATTGAGTCAGATTTATACTAACTTGATTAATTAAAACTCTTGCAAATTCCTACATACGTCTTTATAATGTTAAAAGTATATTTTAGGAAGAACGCTTAAAGTAAACTAAATTCCAATGCAGGTCTAAAACCTTTTCAAGTACGTCATAAATCTACATCTGGGTCGTGTTATTACAAACAAATAGCTTAGAACTTCAGTTGCTTTGAGACCATAGCAATATGCGTTTGTACATTATGAGAATATTACTTAACAGTGGTTTCTTGTTACAAAAAAATCTATACTTTAATATTAACGATACAATTTTCGATTATTCGTGGTTCTGTTCGTTTCGACGGCGTGAGCTTTTTGATTGAAGATTGTGCGATATGGACGCTTGTGCTAATTAGTTTTAGTTAACCCCTTTTGAACAAAATAAGTCTTCTGATGATGGTCGTGAGACCGAAACGTACGTAAAGACGAACATTTATAACAGAGTGTTAATGTGACCTAATTCCCGAGAATTTTTATATAATTCATACTGGGTCAAGAATCTTATTATATTATATACTTTTTCGGATGTCCTTTATCGAATGACGTTTTCAAATTTTTGGTACTCGAAATATTTCGGGTAGTTTACTGGTGGAATAAAAATTTATTTCCAAGTTTTTCAACACTTTTCCGGCCACACAAATTGATTTGACCCTGTATATATACTTTTTCGGATGTCCTCTATCGAATGGCGTTTTCAAATTTTTGGTACTCGGAATATTTCGGGTAGTTTACTGGTGGAATAAAAATTTATTTCCAAGTTTTTCAACACTTTTCCGGCCACACAAATTGATTTGACCCTGTATATATACTTTTTCGGATGTCCTCTATCGAATGGCGTTTTCAAATTTTTGGTACTCGGAATATTTCGGGTAGTTTACTGATGGAATAAAAATTTATATCTAAGTTTTTCAACACTTTCCGGCCACACAAATTGATTTGACCCTGTATATATACTTTTTCGGATGTCCTTTATCGAATGACGTTTTCAAATTTTTGGTACTCGAAATATTTTTCGGTAATCGGAAATTTTTGGTACAATACTGGAAACGTAGAAACCTAAGTTAAATTTGTGATATACGGAATATTTTTCGTTAATCGGAAATTTTCGGTACAATACTGAAAGCGTAGAAACATAAGTTATTACTTTTTTCTGTCACTGAGCTACAATCAATGAGTCCCATGTCCGTACAACTCGGGATATTTTGGTTAATTCCATATTATCCAGCTAAGTCAATATGGATATATCACTCTTCTTTGAATTATTAATATCCCTCTGACTTCAAGTTACCCAAGAAAACTGATAATGAGCTTATTCGTAAAAATAATTGATATGGCAACACCGCGGACCATACTCCTCATGAGAAACTGTGGCTAGAAAAGTGTGGCCAGAAAAGTGTGGCTAACTTCACTCTAATCATCAAATAAATATCTGTAATATCATCGAACTCGCAGAAGGTAACTTTTTGTTGTGATACTCGTATTTTTTGATATATGAAATTCATTTTTATACGTACAACAGAATATAATAGTTGTAGTAATATAATAATAGTTTATCAATATATAGTTTATAAAACGCCCATCAAGTTTTTTTCACACATAGTACTTATTTAGTCAAAATGCAGAATATAAAATTCATGGCTTTGAAAAATATTTATTCTACATGTGTCAATTTATTCTTCAATTTCATTATAGTTTATAAAACGCGCCTTCGTATCAGTAGTATTATGTTTATAAATTTAATCTAAAATTTACGTAGGTATAGCTTACACATAGTTTCTCAACGTCGTTAGATACAGGTAAGTTATTTTTGTTAATATAAGTGTAGTGTTCTTCCAATAAGTTCATTATATATCATTTTTTGATATCAATACGTACTGAAGTACAATATTTAAACTTATTATACGTTTATACAAGTATACAAAAACCGTTACAGGTTCAGAAAAAGGATTGAATAACACAGATAAGAAACTTCGAGCCAATAAATTAATACATGAAGGTATGATAAGTCATCCATTCCTTTTTCAATTCTTTTGAATATACGACTATTAATTTGGTATATTTTCCAGAAATAATTTAAATTACCTATGAAAAATGTGTAATAATAATAATATAAACTTGTTATGATCCTTTTGTCAACGCGTTCTAAATTCGAGATGGTGATACCTAGGAGGTCGCATTTTTGGATTTAGATTATGAAATTTGTCTACTTTCTAAAGGTTTTCGACCTTTTTCGATAGGCCAAAAAATGGGCCCTGGGGAGGCCCAAACACATATATATCAATATCTCGGCTTCTACTAAATCTAGAAAGGTTTTCTTTGGCGTTTGGCGCAAAATACGCGCTGTAAAATACCCTGATAGAGCCTAGAATTTGACCATTCTCAAAATTTTCTAACCGCAAAAATTTCCACATTTTGCGAGGTTCGAACATTTGTCCTACATTTTATTATATGAGCCAAAACTTGCATTGATGGATGTTTTAGATCATATTTATTGAAATCTACAAAACGCATTTTGCCTTATGTCGATAGTCCAGTTTTCTGCTTGCAATCTCAGTTTTACGGATTTTAGAAAATGGCCAATTGTGGCGCCAAAATGGAAGATAAGAAATTAAAAAAACTCAGTAGAAAGTGCATAAAAAGTACCATCTTCCCATCTAAGCAGAATATTTTGTTTGTCAATATTGGATTTGCAAAAAAAGATTTTGCATTGACCCAAAAACACTAATTCGGTTATATCTCGAGAACATAATCTCAAAATGACTTACTTCGACTCAAAGGACGCGTTTCTACTTTTTCTACAATTTTTCTCTCTACATGTTTTTCCATTTGAGCCACTGTTTTCATTTTAAACGCAAAAAACATTAAAGTCATTTTCTTTCGCGCCAGAAAGTGGCCATAGCTTTTGAAGCTAACTCGTAGACATTTTTTCACTATTCTTCCCATTTCCAGCGCATCTAAATACATATAAAAACATACCAAATTTACACCTTCATTTTTTAAGCGAAATGCGCTGGATTTCGTTCCTCTAGCTACTGTACTATTATTGTCCAGTTGCCTCGAAAATATTAAGCTTCTCAAAAATGTTATTCCTTTCATCTAAAGCATACAGAATTAACCAATTTAGTAATATAAAATTATGTAAAAGGTTTTTGAACAATTCGGGGAATGCTAAATACTATTTATAAATAGAAACAGTTCGCAGGGTGGATCCAATCAACAGTAGTATCAAAATTATCACTGAAACAGATATATACACTATGTTGAATAAATTGTCTTGAAAGCTTGTCGGTTGTATACAAAAGAGAAAATAATACATATATACATGGGTATATAACATCGCTATGAAATAAAATTAATGGTCTGTATGAACATTTCGCGCACGACAAGTTTTTAAGATAATTGAATCAACCTTGTATATTATATCTGTTTCAGTGATAATTTTGATAATACTTATGTGAGGATTCACCCATGCGAACTAGATCCACTTTATAAATATTATTATTTCTTCGTTTCAACCTCACTGATGAAACCTGAATTCGAAAAAAAGTGTACATATTAATTTTATTTTCAAATTCTTAGTTAGGTACGTCTTAATCTGTTTATGTACGAGTATTTCCGACAATGCATCATTATTACATGGTCTTTCACCTATTAGCTTTGAGCTATCTAACTCTTCGATTACTCCAATGCGGAGGCCATGTGAGAATTTGACCCGGCTTAGGACAAGTATGCTTGCTCAGCAGGCGTCAAATGAGAATCATTAGGATACATCGTTTAAATTACTGAAAACCTATAAAAAAACCACAACTTACTTTAGATGAACGAGCATATATAAAAAGAGAGTTTTATTCATTTTCAGTCATATCTAAGAACCAACATACTAAGAAAACATAACATACATTCCCAAATGGTTCAAGAATATAAATAAAAAATATATAATTAAATTAAAAATTAAATTCAATTCAGTGCTCTCGTAAAGTTGTGGATAAATTCGTAAAAAAATTTTGGAAAGAACGCTCGAAGCCGTCGAATTTTATTTTCATTTGGGTATTTTATATATATCGCAAAAATTCAAAATAATCAATGCAATTAACATAGAACAGTTGAAATTGTGTAGAGAAAATGTTCTCGACCAAAAATAGTCAACAGTTTCGACAAATTAATTCTATACATACAAACTCCAGAAGAGTTAAATTCGTTTAATAATTTAAATTAATTCACTTACCAGCGAGAATCAAAAACCAAAATAGGAGTATTCTATAAGTTTGGATACACATCAGGCCGCTGTTGCATTAGAAATTCACTTATTCCGCAAGCACGTTGCCCAGCAATTCGCCTATCTCAGTCCACATGCGGCGTTAACACGATTCGTACTATATCAGTCACCCCTTCGGCACTCTATCCATACCAGTCAGTGATTGCCTTCTACATTCGATGCAGAGCAACGCAAGAGAGCTGTTTCAGACACTGCGCTCGCGCTATACGATACTGGGATACTGTCCTATGTACCAAACAAAACTACGACAGTAACTTTCGTGCCAAAATTGTCTTACTTATAAGACTATTACCGTATTCGAAATTTGGAAGGAATACCAAAACTGAAGTAATATTGGAAATGTATGAATTTCAAACGTACGGGATTCTTACAGTCTAGCTTTACCTGTGATAGTGAATCAATGCTCTGGTCAAATAAAATAGAATCAAATTTTTTATTTCAATATTCGTTATTTCATAATGTTCCACTTCAATGAATCAAAATACAATTACTTTGTTAATACACTAAGCTGTTGATTCAAAATCCGAAATTGCAAACCAAACACCTGGTGATGATTATAAAGATTGTTCACCTACATATTTACCAATGTTGTTTCCGATGTTCGGTCGATCTAGGCCTAGATTTTCCAGACTCTACGGTCGAATCACCTGAAGATGGCAAATGCGACTTTGCCGAAACGTCGTGAAATTGGTCCTTTTGAGGACCGAAACCACACAACGCGGATCAATACCCGAGAATCCAGTTCTACACATTACGTCCGCGAGAACCTAAGAAGAAACATATATATATATATATATATATATATATATATATATATATATATATATATATAGCGGCGGCGTAGAAAGGTAAGGTCGCACAAAAGTTTCGATCTCTTTGTTCTCAACTTCTCGAAACTTCTTGTTTGATGGAAAACCTCCTCCCCGTAGAGGAGGGTATTGATCCGCGTTGTGTGGTTTCGGTCCTCAGATCGAAACTTTTGTGCGACCTTACCTTTCTACGCCGCTGCCGGGACCAGAAGATTATTCCAACCTGTATGAAACTTTCGTATCACACAAAGACAACTAGTACGAAGAACATCTTGAGAAGAACGAGTTTTGCACTGCTTCGAGATGCCATTCACCAAACAAGAAGAATTCTGGATGATACTGACAGCAAGCTACTACGTGTTCACCTCTATCTCAGCAATGAAATCAATCCTTTACTTTGGGAAAGAATTGACCAGCTTGCCGAGTTCAGAGCAGAGAAAAACACTGAAATAACTATAGAGAAACAGAAGAAGAAGTTCAATCATCTGAAAGACACCCAGAAACCTGAGGGAGACAGCACAAACATAGATCCTGTCAAAGTTGTCCATAACTTATCCGACCATTCTTTGAATAAGGCCTCCATGGATGTCCTTGCTAAAGGTTTTAACTTCGCTATTGCACCGGCACGCATTCCATTGGAAGACATCATTTGCAACGTGGAATCTGCTATAACTTCGCTGGAGGATAAAAGTGAAGCAGAGATTATTCGCCAAGATGTGTCGCGTATTCTACGAACCTCGAAGCCACCTAAAAGGAACATTTCACACGACGAGTTCCTAGCACTGAAAACTCTTCGAGAGAACGAAAGCATCATCATCCTACCAGCAGATAAAGGAAATGCAACCGTTGTCATGAACACTAATGACTACAGAACCAAGATGGCTGCGCTATTGGACGATCCGACTTACAAGAAGATTAGGTCTGATCCCACTACATATCTAGAGAAAACAACGAAAGCGAAAATCAAGGCATCTCCTATCGACCCTGAGTTACAGTTACATCTCATTCCAAGAGAAAAATCATCCAGATGTCCGAAACTGTATGGTCTCCCAAAAATACACATGCCAGCAGTACCTCTGAGACCAATAGTAAGCTCTATCGGCTCACCATCACATGCATTAGCAAGATTCCTAGCCAAGAAGTTACAACCGCACGTTGAGACAGCATCATCGTATGTGAGGAACGCGGAACACTTTATCGAACTTCTAGATATGCAAATAGTAGGACCTGACGACATATTAGTAAGCTTCGACGTAGCATCCTTGTTCACACAAGTACCCATAAACGAAGCCCTAGAGATCATCCAACATAAATACAAACCGGATGGATACATTATTGACTTGGCCAAACACTGTGTAGCCAATACTTACTTTATGTACGAGGGACAGCGATATAGGCAAATCGAAGGAGCACCGATGGGATCACCAATCTCACCAGTGATCGCAAATCTTTTCATGGAGGATTTTGAAATTAAAGCTCTTAACACAGCGCAACTAAAACCCAAACTTTGGCTCAGATATGTAGATGATATTTTCGTTATTTGGCCACACGGAGAAGGACAGCTAAGATGGTTTCTCGATCACCTGAATGGAATCCATGATCGGATAAAATTCACAATAGAAGCCGAAGAGAACAACCAATTACCATTTCTAGATGTTTTGGTAACAAAGAAAACTGACGGCAGTTTGGGACATACAGTATTCAGAAAAAAGACCCACACGAACCGATATTTGAATAGTAACTCGCATCACCATCCATCCCAGCTACAATCAGTCGTAAATACCCTCATGACAAGGTCAAAACGTCTCGCTGATGCGGAGAACTTCGATGGAGAAATGGAAACCATCCGAGCAGCCCTTAGGATGAATGGCTATTCAAGAAAACAGATTCATAACTCTCAACGCAAAAATGAGAAGGATGTCAACAATGAAGATCAACCAGTGGGAAACGCTTTTCTACCTTACATAAAAGGCACAACTGACAAAATCTGCAAAATACTGAGTCGTCATGATATCAAAACAACCTTCACAACAGATAGGAAAATCAAAAATGTTCTTCGGAATCCAAAAGACAGAATTCCTCTAGAATGCCAAGGAGTGTACGAGGTGCCATGTGGTAATTGTGAAAAGACATACATCGGACAGACCAACAGACGCATTGATGTGCGAAAGACTGAACATGCAAACGCTGTGTCGATAAACGAAACCACGTCTTCACTAGCTGAACATGTAAGAAGTACGGGCCATATGATCAACTTTAGCGGCACAAAGACTCTAGCCAACATTGAACACTTCTACACCAGAATAACCAGGGAGGCAATAGAGATCGAGAAACGTCCACATAGTCTTAACAACGAGATGACGGACTAAGATTACCAGCAACATGGAAACCCGCTTTAGAAAGTCGGAAGATACAACCAAAAACAAGAGAGAACGTGGTATCCAGTGCACGTGCAACAGGTCACGGAAACTTTCCGGCTGATTCCAGCGTCGCAATGACGTCATCCAAACGTGTCACTCGGAGCCAAACACGTAGAAATCAACCAAGCGTGAAATAGTTCGAAAGTCCAAAGGTCAAGCATAACGGGGGATATAAATACCTGTCCCTCCAAGTAAGCGTCAGTTCGCCTAGATTTTCCAGACTCTACGGTCGAATCACCTGAAGATGGCAAATGCGACTTTGCCGAAACGTCGTGAAATTGGTCCTTTTGAGGACCGAAACCACACAACGCGGATCAATTCCGAGAATCCAGTTCTACACATTACGTCCGCGAGAACCTAAGAAGAAACATATATATATATATATATATATATATATATATTCTTTTGTTGATATTCTTGAACCATTTGTAATATTTGTATGTTTTCTTGGTATATTGGTTCGTATATATACTGATAATGAAATAAAAATTCTGTTTTGACGTTTCGACAACGTTTATTGCCTTTATCAAAATTGTTAATTGAAATTAGTGTTTCCATGTAATTTAGAAAAGAATAGATGATTTCGATTAATGAAATGCGTCTGCAGCCGACTTGTGTTTTAAGATCCAATTAAAACTGCAGAAAACATTGGATCGGTTGTGTGTGAAAGAGTAATGTATGGCTAACTACAATTTGAAATAGATTGAATTTGATTAAATACAAGACATTCCAATATTGTACAATTATAAATATCTATGAATTATTGTATGAATTAGTTACTCTATGATGAGTATTTCTATCATAACTATTCAAGTTTAAGATAATTCTATGGAATTTAACCTCAAAATTGTTATTCTACAGTGTCATAGTTAAATAATACTTCATCTTTTTTAGGTTGAATTTTAAATAGACAATGGAAAGTGGCACTTCAAATTAATAAAATTTTGTTAAGTTTGAATTAGATTATTATTATTATCTTCACAATACCTCGAAAAAAGATTAAATGGCCACAAATATACCAAAAATTCATCAACTGCGCTCAATAAACATGTGAAAGACACTAACCATACTTTCGACTACAACAATACAAAAATTTTAAATATTGAAACAAACGACAACAAACGTTTGATATTAGAATCTATTCAAATTAAAAAGAACAATTGTGTAAATGACAAAATAGATTCCAATCTTTCGAAACTGTACAATAATCTAATTCAAACTTAACAAAATTTTATTAATTTGAAGTGCCACTTTCCATTGTCTATTTAAAATTCAACCTAAAAAAGATGAAGTATTATTTAACTATGACACTGTAGAATAACAATTTTGAGGTTAAATTCCATAGAATTATCTTAAACTTGAATAGTTATGATAGAAATACTCATCATAGAGTAACTAATTCATACAATAATTCATAGATATTTATAATTGTACAATATTGGAATGTCTTGTATTTAATCAAATTCAATCTATTTCAAATTGTAGTTAGCCATACATTACTCTTTCACACACAACCGATCCAATGTTTTCTGCAGTTTTAATTGGATCTTAAAACACAAGTCGGCTGCAGACGCATTTCATTAATCGAAATCATCTATTCTTTTCTAAATTACATGGAAACACTAATTTCAATTAACAATTTTGATAAAGGCAATAAACGTTGTCGAAACGTCAAAACAGAATTTTTATTTCATTATCAGTATATATACGAACCAATATACCAAGAAAACATACAAATATATATATATATATATATATATATATATATATATATATATATATATATATATATATATATATATATATATATATATATATATATATAGTAAGTTGTGGGTTCTCTTAGGTTTTTCAGCAATTTTAAATGAATTATCTCAATGAAACAATCTTTTCATTCGACGCGTTTTGGCTTTCGCCTTCTTCAGGAATTTATTCATTGTTTACATTATGAACTGAAATTTAACAAAATATTTTTATATTAATTAGCTGTATGCACAATCTGTATTTATGACAAAGTTTTTCAGTTTGTTATGAGCATTGACTTTAGTTTCATATTTGAAATTTATGTGTATAATAACATAATAACTAACTTAGTTCGGTGATTATGTACAAAATAAATTAATTTTTCATGAATTATTTGAATTTTGAATATACTTATTACGTGATAGAATACCAACAGATTTCGTTTGCGTATGTTGGGGTTTGAGATCTTTCTGATATTGGTGACTAGTATGTTTAATTTACTTACGTGAGTTGATTTTACGGAAGCACACACTCATCATGGCTTTGAAATTCAGACTGAACACAGTTTGCAGAATGGGTTTTTGTTCTGAATGTAAGGGTAAGATACCCTGCTGGTTGACCGTTTGTTACACTTGTTAGATATCACTGCCGGTTTGCATTAAAATTTAATTGCTAACATGTGGCTCTTGTATCATATGTCTGTTTGACTGGACTATTTCAATTTAGTTACTTTAAAGAATTATATTATATATTTGCGAAAGATCTTTCGCAAATATATAATATAATTCTTTAAAGTAACTAAATTGAAATAGTCCAGTCAAACAGACATATGATACAAGAGCCACATGTTAGCAATTAAATTTTAATGCAAACCGGCAGTGATATCTAACAAGTGTAACAAACGGTCAACCAGCAGGGTATCTTACCCTTACATTCAGAACAAAAACCCATTCTGCAAACTGTGTTCAGTCTGAATTTCAAAGCCATGATGAGTGTGTGCTTCCGTAAAATCAACTCACGTAAGTAAATTAAACATACTAGTCACCAATATCAGAAAGATCTCAAACCCCAACATACGCAAACGAAATCTGTTGGTATTCTATCACGTAATAAGTATATTCAAAATTCAAATAATTCATGAAAAATTAATTTATTTTGTACATAATCACCGAACTAAGTTAGTTATTATGTTATTATACACATAAATTTCAAATATGAAACTAAAGTCAATGCTCATAACAAACTGAAAAACTTTGTCATAAATACAGATTGTGCATACAGCTAATTAATATAAAAATATTTTGTTAAATTTCAGTTCATAATGTAAACAATGAATAAATTCCTGAAGAAGGCGAAAGCCGAAACGCGTCGAATGAAAAGATTGTTTCATTGAGATAATTCATTTAAAATTGCTGAAAAACCTAAGAGAACCCACAACTTACTTTAGATAAACCAGCAAAAGAAAACCACAGCGAATTTATATATATATATATATATATATATATGGTTTATGTAAAAATTAAGAACTTGAAAGGAAACTAGTGATATGGAAGATACAAAAATATTGGGGAATAAATTATTTTCAGTTTCACATCTACAGAAAAGACCGCTGGCCTGATTAGTTTCTTAAAACCCCAGTGCTCAGAAAATGTTATTCATTTGAAAGTTCAGTTTTGCATTTATCTCCATTTAGGGTACTAATAAATTCTCATAGTTTGAATGAATTTACTCAATGAAAATTAACGATTTCAATAACCATAATAAGCAACTAGTAGTGGCTCGGTTGTGGCTGTTATATTCAACTGCTGCTATGCCTATGTATAACAGAACGCTGAGGTGAAACAGGAAAACATAATGTTTCAATACCGGAAGCTCATGTACTTGTGAGCGGAATAATTATTCTCGTTTTCTATAGGTTGATTATAGTTGAATTACTGTACGTGACAGATGAGGAATGTGTTAACTTGAATAAAATAACTATTAAAAGTTTGATTTTCACTAATTTAAATGGAATTATAGTTTCGCTAACACCGTAACTTCTTCAAACACAGTAGGTACTAACTTTGAAGAATACGTATTCTTCTTCAAAATTCCCGAAAAGAATACAATATGATAAATTAATGGCAAAAATCGAAATTAGGGAGCACATTGCCGGAACAATTATTATTACACGACACTATTCTGCGTTGTATTAGATAGATTAGAGTTCTTTCTACGGATGAAAAATGTTGTTGGGGTACGCCGCTGTCAACGTTGGTAACTTTGAATAACACTACAGCCGCCGCTCCAATATTTGCTCAGAAAAGGCCCCATTTTGTTATTCATTACTAATGCAGTAAGATTATGTTTGCACAATAGAACAGTTCGGCATACTGATAACCCGACAACTAAACGTTAGAAGGTAAATCTATGCTATTAGGGCTCCCGGATCCAGTCACGCCATTCTACTAGGTCGCGAATAAAATGAAAATAGATCAAATTATGACGGCAAATTAATGTCAAAAATGTGAGATGAAGAGTATAACCACTACTAGTATGTGTTAACTACTAGTATATGTTAACATTCCATAACCCTATGTATATCTGGCAGCGCAGAAATAACACTGGTTTCAGAAAAAAAATGTTTTCTCCTTATTATTAGCCAAGATTATAATAGGTTGAAAGCTCTTAAGTCGAAATATGATGATAAAACATATGTACCACGTATATTCTTTATGTAATATATATTCAATAAAACGCTATTTTTGCTTACAGATTATAATCTATCACTAATGATAGCAAAAATATTTACAAAACAAGTTATAAAATGAAATTTTTGATAATATTAGGTTAGTAGGTTATTAGAAAGTTTATTTTTGTAATCGATTGATTTTTCTTGCCCTTGATTGATGATCCTTCTTTATATATCTTGTTCCGTAATATCTAGGCGAATTTGCATTACCGGCGATTTTACCCTACCGCAGGTATGAAATTTCACTTCAAAACTTACCAAATTATCCGGTATAAAACAGAAACGACCACTAGACAACTTTTTAAGATACTTCTCAACATGAAAGTCACAGCGAGAACTGCGCAGGTGCATGCATTGTTGTGGAAACAACGTTACGATATCTTTCTGTCAGTTCAAACTAGAGATTCACGGCTTGAATTGATATTCAAGCTACTTGACTTGACTTGACTTGATTATCAAGTCAAGTTCAAGTCAAGTAGTAGTTTTTAATGTCAAGTCAAGTCAAGTATTTATTTATCAAGTACTTGAAAAATCAAGTTCTTCTATCAAGCTACTTGATTTTTAGCTGTTTTATAAATGATGAAAATAATGAGAATGAACTTTGCGAAAAACACTTTTATTTATGAAACTTATTGCATAAAAGAACCAAAAATATAAACTATTTTAAAATGGAATAAATCGCTATAAAACATAACAAAATACAAAATATTAAAAAAAAATGTTTCTTAATATTGAGAAACCTCCAAGCACTGTTTGATTTCATCATTTTCCATCCAGGATTTAAGGCACATGAGGCATCTTATGGATGTGTCGCCTAATCTATTGCGGGTTTTTGTAACAGTCAGAGCAGCTGGAGAACTGTCTTTCAACAGGAGCTGAAGATGCTGGCGTTGATAAAAAAATCCTTGGCCATTTTGGCCAAGTTTGGAAAAATGTTTTCGTGCCTCTTCCACCATTCTAATATATCTTCAGAACTGTTAGCACGTGGTTCAGACAGGAATTTGTCTATTTCATAACGCCAAGTCATTTCATTTGCTTGATTCACAGGAGATTTCTGGAATAAACGTAGGAGATCGATGTCAAACTCACTGTATTTATCCTTTGAAGATGAATATGATGCTGTTGTGCTCTGTAGACCTAGGTGAAAATATTTTGTTTTAAACTTTTCTTCAAAGTGTTTGACTGCTTCCTTTTCCAAGTCTTTTCCCCAACTTGTATTGGAGAATGTTTCCACTTTATGCCGGGGATCTAAGATTAATACAACACAGTTCATCCAGTTGGTTCTTTGGTAATGTTTGATGATTTTATCTTTAGCCGCTTGAATACTGTAAATGGATTTTTCATCAGTCTCATTTCTACTTGGATTATTATCGAGTTCAATAGCCCATTGTTCTAGCTTATCCAGGAGCATATTTATACCAATTATCACCATCGACAATGCATTTTTTTTATTGGAGATAGCGAATTTAGATCTCCAGTTATTTCATCACTGTCCGATAGGATAGAATCTATCTCTGTCTCTTGAAACTCAGAATTCGAATCAAGGATTTTTATAAAATCTCTTGCCCCCAAATTTAAAATATGCGCAAAACATACGAAGTGACTATTTTTAGGGTCAATGTCGGAAATAAAGCCTGTAAGCTCATTCATAAATGTGAAATTGCTGTTTGTATTGTCGGTTGTAATTCCTTGCACAGAATTTGTTAAATCGTAGAATTCCAATGTATCAGCAAAAAGCTTTGCTATCCATCTGCCAGTATGTTGTCCATGCGCCGAAACAAAATCCAAAAGAATGGTATGCAGTTTCCAATTATTATCAATGAAATGAGCAGTGAGCAGTAATTCCATAGTATCCTTTCATACTAAAAGAAGACCAACCATCTATTGTGAATGAGATTTTTGATTTATATTTCTTTAGTAAACTTTTGAAGGTATTCTGTGCTAACCCGAACATTTCCATTGCCAAAGAATTCATTTTATTCCTACCAGGCAAAATTGCGTTAGGATTTAAGTACTTATAAACTTGTAAACTTATTTCGTCCTCGAAAAAATTGAACGGTAGGTACTTTATCCCCATATACTCCACAAGTAGCTTTTGAAACTTATCTTGCTGGAAATCCTGAAATTGTAGGAGAAATCAAATTAATATATAAATATATTACCTAATGTATTTACGAATTATAATTTTTAAGAAGTAGTAATAAGTAGTTTTTGTTTTAAGAAGGTATATTCATTTTCTACGACCACATCACCCGAAAATAACAAAATTCGCACTCTTTGGTTGTTTATAAACTACTAAATTTCACACGTGCGCAGAAATATTTCCACTTATGTGGGAAAAAACCATGTTCGCACATGTGTGGAAAGTAATGTTGAAATTAAAATATTTTCCACATGTGTGGTAAATATTTTACACACACTTGCAGAAGTATCAAGTAGCTTGATTTCAAGTCAAGTAATAAATATCTCAAATCAAGTCAAGTCAAGTATGTAAATGGTCACGAGCTTGATTTTCAAGTCAACTCAAGTAGTTTGTTAAAATATCAAGCTACTTGACTTGATGAATCGCTAGTTCAAACTGGTGTTTTATGTACAGATACTATTTAAATACATTAAAGTAGTGTAGATTCAAAACAAAACAAACCTAATTCTGAATTTTGAACATAAAATATATACGTGACAGCAAAAAATGGAAAGCAGAGATGGCACATTAAAACCTTTATATCCATAAGCTTTTTTGTAAAGCATGATGTCGTTGCAGACCAGTATAATTAGCTAGGTATTCATCTTACATACTCAAAATTGACCCTTCAGTTTTAATTCAGAAAGAGCAACTTCTATATCTGAAAACTAAAGTACCCAAAACATGTCACTGTCTACGTAGGTATCTACATCATTGTAAATAAAAATTTTCTTCCTCAACAATTAGTCTGATATGATCCAGAAAATAATAAGGAACCATTTGAAAAAACGTAAGAAAGGTTAATTCAGCCCCAAGTAGCAAAGGGTCATGATACAATTTTCTAAAGTTCATACAATTATGATACGCTACAAACTGAAGTCCACGTAAAACAAATTATAGAAGCATAACAGGTAGTTTGGTAAAAATAACAATGATTAGTATGCGTGACTGGGCGTATGCAGCACATCAAAAATCAAATTAAAATCAAAAATTATAAAGATAAATCATCCGATGACGACAAATTAGGGGTTTACAAGCTGACAGGGGGGTCTTGTCCTAAGATATACATTGGTCAGACAGGAAGGACTTTTAAAAAACGAATCAAATCGGCTTGGGAATTTTATTAAAAATAAAACTGATTCAACCTTTGCAGAACAGTTAATTACAGAAAACCATAAATTTATTGATAATTTTATTTTACACATTCAGTTTATGTTTTAATCCCTTGATGGTTAACCCAATTAGATAAAATTTCACTAACCATCTATGCTAAGATTCTCATTAATGTTATATATTAGATTAGCTCTTTTGTCGTAAGTTAAGTATTTTGTAATATCTGTTTGAAGAAGCTATGGTGTTAGTGAAACTAGTCGCAAATAATGTATTAAATTAATGAAAAATTTCATTTATTTTATTCAAATCAAATGTAAACATTATGTGTATAAATCGTGATAAATTTATTTATTGGTTTATCAATATTATTAATTATCGGTCCAAATTTTAGTAAGTCAGGTCGATTTTGGGCTTCATTTACTGGACTAATAAGTTAATTTTGTACTACTCCAATATCGACATTAGTCCGGTTAACGAAGCGCTAAAATGACCAAAATCTCTAATTTGAGTTCTACACAATGAAATTCGATGGAACCTTGTACAAAAGGTTAGTAATGAAGTCAAAAGAAAAGATGAAAGAAAAATTAAATACGAAAATGATCGGAAGTGGTAGAAAAGACCCCTTTTATCACAAGTTCCGTAACTTATAAAATATACTTACCTTTTTTGGCCGAAAATAACATGCTTATACTCTTGCGAATTTTTAAGAAAAATGAACATTTCCCGAGATATTGCCACTGACGCAAAAATTCCTAAGTGTGGGGGAAGGTACAGGAAAAATCTGAAAAATTTCCACTGAATGTACGATCGGAATACAAGTTTTTTGTGCATATTATCAGAGCTTTTCCGGGCAAAATTGAAAAACCACCCATTTCTTTGTCATTGTAGCGCTTTGAAAACATTTAATTGAAAAAATTCAGACATATACATTGAGGCCTTCTAAACAATTTTTGTTGATGGGAGTTCTTTTTATATGCATATTTTCTGAGTAACAGACAGTTTTTCGCAACGACAAAAGTACTACGTTTTTTAATCATTATTCCGAAACATTTTTTTTTTCATTTTTTAATGATAAAAGTGTGAGAAGTGATCCAGACGGTTAAAATAAGACTTAAATAAAATAACTATTAAAAGTTCGATTTTCACTAGTTTAATAAGTACATGTAACTATAGTTTTACTAACATAGTAGCTTCTTCAAACAAATATTACAAAGTACCAACTTACTACAAAAGAGCTACCTAATATATAACTTTAATGATAATCTTAGGATATATGGTTATTGGAATTTTACCTAATTTTACTCATAGAGGGATGAAACGATAAACTGGTAGCAAGATCTAATCATACAAATTTAACAAAGGAGAATTGTTAAGTATTTGTTGATCGTTCAATAGAATATCGGACTTCTTATATTTATGAATTTCTAGGGATTCCATCAAATTTTACTTTTATTCTGAATATGTAAAATCTTAAAATTATCATTAAATTATGGTTATCTATTATCAAATGTTCCGCGAAGGTTGAATCCCATTTATTATTATTTTAATATTAATGATAAATCCGATTCAACTTTTGTGGAACATTTAATTATAGAAAATCATAACTTAAGTGATAATTTCAAGATTTTATATTCAGAATAAAAGTAATAAATTAAATTTGATGAGATCCCTACAAATTAATAAATATAAGAAGTACATATCCTATTGAACGATGAACAAATACTTAATAATTCTCCCTTGTTAAATATGCATAACTAGATTTTCCGTTCATACCAGTTCATCGTTCAATCCCTCAATGGGTTAAACCCAATAAGGTAAAATTCCAATAACTATCTATCCTAAGATTATCATTCAAGTTATATATGTCAAAGAAATGGATGTTTTTCCGGAAGAGCTTGAACAAAACGCACTTGAGAACAAAAGTTTATAAATAAAAAAAACTAGTTTTTCAATCATACATTCACCTGAAATTTTCCAGATTTTTCATCTACCTTTTACATTTTCCCTCTTCCAATTTTTGGGAATTTTCGAGTGGCCATATCTCGGTAAATTTGCATTTTTCAGAAAAATTTGCGACAGTATAAACATCTTATTTTGGGCCAAAAAAGGTAAGTATTTTTTTTTTCATTTTTACCCAAATTCTACAAGTTACGGAAAAAAGGGGTATTTTCTATCACTTCCGATCATTTTTGCAGTGAATATTTTTTTCACCTTTTGCTATTAACGTCATTACTAACACTTTGCACACGTTTTCATCGATATTCATTGTGTAGAACTTAAATAAGAGATGATTGGACTACGTGGAATTTTCAATAAATCGAATTATCCGTTCAATAAGTAGGTATAATGTAATGATCTATTTTTCAAGTAATTCTTCAAAGCAATTACTGTTCACGCGTACTCAGAATGACGTATATAGCTAGTTAGTTACCTACGTGTTCTCAAGATTTTTTAAGTAACTTTGTGAACAAAAGTAAAATACTTCAAATTGAAGGGTTTAATGGTTCCGCAATATCTTTTCAGGTTCTTATAGAATTCACATAAATTCACGAAATTCTTCTATGGAGTACAAAAACATCGTATATTGACTTGACTGAGTTTAATTGAATATCTTTGAAAAGATCGATTTTCCGATTTCTGATCAGGGTATCGTGGCTCGTCGCAGAGCTATGTATGCAGCAATGTGAGCATTCTGGCCTGAAATGAGATGTTTCCGGCACATTTGTGCGGTGTTGCGGTACTTCTATCGTGAATGTGATAGCACGAAAGGCTACCGTCACGTGCCAAACCCTGTACGGAAGGAAGCTATGTATAGCGTGCAGAGCTGCGATCGCGCTACAGCACTATCACCTAACAACCTTTCTATCGACCTACCATGGTGATGCGTCAGACTCCTCTCCTTCCTCCCGCTACAATACTGGAAATACGTTGCTTGTCAGATGCCCGACCCATAGCTCCATATCGAATTCAATGACAAACCTCTCAGGACAATATCTAATGCCAATAAATCACATCTGTTAATGGGAGGGTGAACGAATATGCCGCAGATTTGAAACTTACATATTTACAATGTGGACAGACAGAAACTTCCTAATATTTTACATTGTTTCAAAAATTGCCGATCATGCTGAAACTATTAATTTTTAGGATCATAATAGAAGACTCCTAACAGAGAATTGTTGGTTCCATATACAACGTTCGATATCTCGATGAAAATATTCGCGCTCAACAATGATGTGGTATCAAGGTTCATTACTTAGTAGGTGGTAAGACTTGTTACTACACTGAACGTGAACACTTGATAGCATTTCAATTCAATACAAAAACAGGAAATTTTATCATGACCAATAAAATATAAGAGTTCACACTCTGTGGATACACTAACATTGAAAATAAGAAACAATCATACTTTATCAACTAATAATACTGTTAGAGTACTGAGAGCCTTTCAGCTACCAAGTAAACTAAATTAGAAATCAAAATGTGCCTGTTCAAATACTGTTTGGAATTAATAGTGTATATAAGAAGTAACTACTGTCTTTCAAGAGTCTATAAAAATGGTGCGATCTGTATTTAAAATATGTTCGGCTAACGCTGATTTTTTGTGGGCAAAATGTTGCTTATACCTAGTTAGAATATTCCTTCTCGTTTGGCTCACATAGCTTTTTCATCATAAATGTGAAATTTATAGCTATCTTAAAAATTTTTGATGGAGGAATATATCAACAAGATAAACACACCAAGGATGGACTGGCAGACGTGATGGCTTCCAATAAATGAGTCATTACCTCATTCATAAGCTTATTTCGAGCTCGATGTTTCATAAACGTTTGATTGTGTACTATATTTATATCCATGTAACGTATGGGTACGTGATGATGATGATGGGGGGGGGGACATTCTAATATCAATAGAAAAGCATTCATTTATACTTAAGGCATTATCCAAGTGTGAGGAAATTTCATTCTCCCTATTTTTATTTGAGAAAATGTACAGACAGGATCAAACTTTTTATGAAGGTGCTGTCTGTGCAGACACTGTTAGGTGATATCATAACAGTACAAGGTCAGTACTATTTAATATTATTTCCTTCAGAGTAGACATGGAAACCTAGGATATTTTACAATTTATTTAACCATTTTTGGTATTTATTGATGCCACTTTATTTGAATCAGTCGTAATGAACCACCTATTGAACTTTACCGAAATGGCATTATGTATTATATCAATAGAACACATTGTGGCATATTTTGCCTAAATACGCTCGCACTGGCAATGAATATGCAATACCCTATTTATCTACGTCTTCGCTGACTTAGGCGAAATTTACATTTTGCTTTACCCGAGGCAACATATTATTCACCTTTAATTAACTCTTTAATTCAAACTGAGATAGATTGTTCCTACCTCGAAAAAAAAATAGAACTTTTCCAAAAACAGGAATTTATTCATTAAAGCAAATAAGTAATTTCCATAATCAACCTCGTTCTCAGAACATCATTATATCGTCAACGACCAACGACACTTCCGTAAACAATAAATACAAATAGACTATTTTTCACTGTGACATAACAGTTCTGAGTTCTGAGAGTAACGTTCTTTTATATTTTCACTATACGGGATGAAAACCTATACTGTTCGTAGAACAATGTGTGAGGCAACGATGGAATGTTGGGAGGAGAGACATTGGAATTTTTCTCAAACTTTTGGAGGTCACAGGGATCAGCAAAGACCTCACTAGACAAAGAGTTCCACGACTTGACCGTTCGATAGAAAAATGAAGTCTAATAGAAACAAGATCGGCAAAGGTCTCGAGCTTGACAACGATAGGCTGACCAGCCTGGTGTCATCTAGTCCGGCTACCTGGAATTTCTCGTGGAGCTGCTGGGATGTTAAGTAGAATAGGAATAGAAAACTAAGTTTATGTGAAGCAGTTCTCGCAATGAAACTCACATGCTCGTCCCATGAGAGGGTGTTGTTGGTAGTGATACTGAGCATGATGGGTATTGAGGACTTTATGGGAATAGTTGTGCCTGATATCTTCATATTAGGGATTGTGAGATCCGCCTTCCCGGAAAAAATACAAGCTCTACTACATTATCAGACCTTCATGTCAAAAGTATTGCTAGATGTTCATTTATTGTTTCGACATGTCTCTTTCACGCACATCTGGGTCTAGTGGAGAAAGCGGTATGAAGTGTACCATCATCAGCAAAGTTATGGACGAGACATGAGGTTACTTCCAACACATCGTTGATATGGAAACAAAGTTGGTACAAAGATAGATCCAACTGTAACATCAGTTATTGTATCGAAGGAGACTCCGTCGACCAACACAAGGAGTGATGTACCTAAGAGAAAACTCTACAGTGAGTGAACTATAAAGTTGGGGCGGCAAACATTATGACGGAAGTTTCCCAAGATAGTCTAGGAGCCAGAGCGATATTGATGGTCTGAACATTAACCCGATGGTACTATGGTTTATCGTTAGAGGACGGTTCAATGACCAATTCATCTCACAGACCGAATTTTCCCCGGCTGCTAGATCTCGAGATACAGCATCCGCATTTTTTTTTGACTGGATGTTAACCCTTTCCAAGTTGCGGTTACTTGAAAAGCATGCCATTCTTATACACTTCCACCATGTGCCATCATTTTTTATCGTGCCCGTTTATCAGGTCGACCAGTTAAAATTGGACCGAAAATAGACTGCTAGTTAAACCTCCCAAATCTGGTGGAAAATGTTCATTGGTGTTGGCAATTGTTAACATACCCTATGCCATCAAAAGTTATCGGTCCATTTCCGAGTAATTGGCCATTGTTTGGACCAAAAATGTTTCTTTTTTTCATTTTGTGGCTAAAACTTGCAGGTTACAAGATAACATGATGACACCATGTTAAATAACTTTATTGGAGGTCAAATAAAGATTTAAAATTATTGCCATCACTCCTTGCCTATTTAATCCCCCCCAAAATCCCCCTCCCAAAAAAAATGAATAATATGGATAATATGACCAATTTTATCATAAATTAGTAAATTTTTGAGATTCTGGCTGGGTTTAAAATCGAAACGGCATTTTTTTTGTTTCGTTTTGGGGGGTGGTTTTAGGGGGTTTTGGGGGGTTTTAATAGGCAAGGAGTGATGGCAATAATTTTAAATCTTTATTTGACCTCCAATAAAGTTATTTAACATGGTGCCATCATGTTATCTTGTAACCCGTAAGTTTTAGCCACAAAATGAAAAAAAGAAAGACAAGACGTATATTTGTCTCAGACAGATGTTTCGGTCCTCTCATGAGCTCGTCAGTGTAACGAGTTATTTTGTTTATTGATTCTAACAGGAGATGTGTTTGAAATTGACTGTTTCGGGGCCGTCAGTTGGCGGTAGGATTTCCAACTGTTTCCCCGTCGATTCTTTGAATCGCGAGAACTGTATAGACAATGCTTGGCGTTATGAATAACATTCTCAGAGGGACATCTGCTTTCCGGCAGATGGTTTTGGATTTCTAGGTTCACCAAACATGTTCGAAGGTAGTTATATCAGTGCCGGAGATGGTTTAATCTGTGACATCATATTCTGCCCAGTTCCACAGCCGAGTTCATTGAGAAGAGCGAAACAGATGTCTGGGAGTAATGGACGTGTTGCTACTGTTCGGTGTATGAATGTAATCAATTCAAAGAAGTGACCTGTTTACATATCCCACATAAATCATGAACAGATGAACAGATTTATATACAGACATCTCTTTCACAAATATTGACCTTATTTTTTCAATTGTGAATGGGTGTTACATATACGTGTCTACATATTTTAAGTATTTTTACTAGACCTTGTGGCTGGAGAAATTATGATACTGAATAATTATATATAAAAATTCTCGGGAAATAGGTCACATTAACACTTTGCTTTAAATATTCGTCTTTACGTACGTTTCGGTCTCACGACCATCATCAGAAGACTCACTAATGTTAACAAAGGGGTTTATTAAAACTAATTATAGCACAAGCGTCCATATCCAACAAATTTACTTTCAATCAAAAGAGCCCACGCCGTCGAAACGAACAGAACTACGAATAATCGAAATTGTATCGTCAGTATTGAGGTATAATTTCGATTATTCGTAGTTCTGTTCGTTTCGACGGCGTGGGCTCTTTTGATTGAAAGTAAATTTGTGCGATATGGACGCTTATGCTATAATTAGTTTTAATAAACCCCTTTGTTAACATTAGTGAGTGTTCTGATGATGGTCGTGAGACCGAAACGTACGTAAAGACGAATATTTAAAGCAAAGTGTTAATGTGATCTATTTCCCGAGAATTTTTATATATAATTCATACTGGGTCAAGAATCTTTATTAATACTGAATAATATTTATTCAGTCGTTTCTTCCCTTTTAATTACTCATATTTAGCTCCGTCAATTATTCGAAAAAAACCTGTTATAATATAATTTTTACAGACATCACTAATGTTCAGCTGTACTGTAACCGGAAATAGTAAAAGTATGTGGTTGTAGTTTGGTTATAATTCATGAGTGGCTTAGTCGAACTCTAAGGTAGTATAATAAACGAAAAGCTTATTAACCATGTCGATATATAATGTCCTCAAATGCAGTCCCTTAACGGCTTACTTTGTAACTCGAACGAAAACTAATCACACTGATAGCTCTATTTATATTCACATTATCTGTAACGTCCTATGGAATCTGCTAAACTTGTCCTGATATAGGTACTGATGAAAGTTCGGAATGTTCGGTTAACCTAAACACTACTCCGCTACTGCCTCAAATGATGATTTACTAAACAAATAAACCCTCCCATTGCTTCCATTTTACCGAATAGTAAAGTGAATATCTAGGTTTCTAATTTATATTTGTTGGCAACTATTACATTCATCCTTACCTACATAACATATCGCGTTTAGGAAGTATGCTAATAATTAGCAATGGCGAAGAAGTAAATACGTCATAAAAAATTCAAACATTTCGAAGTTAAAACCTTGTTTAATTTTTTTTCACAGATATCAATAGTGTTCCACAGGAACTCGAAAAAGTAAGAATTTTAACGTATGTGGTTGTTGTTTTTTTATAGTTCATGAGTGCATAAGGTTGTATAACAAATGGATAACCTACTAACCTTGTCGGCATTTAATTTCCTGCAAGGCAATCCCTTAACGGTTCACTTTGTGGCTCGAACGAAAACTATCACTCTGACAGCCCTATTTATAATAAAGCGTAGACACTGTGGATACACTATAACACTAAATAAGAAATAATCAATCTCATCCATTAAAAATACTGTTAAAGTACTGAAGACCTTTCAGCTACCAAGTAACCATCATAAGTGGTAGCTGAAGCTGAAAGGTCCTCAGTACTTTAACAGTATTTTTAGTGGATAAGGGCGATTGTTTATTATTTATAACTTATATATAAATTCTCGGGAAATAGGTCACACTAATACATATGCTTATTATTTTCGTCTTTACGTACGTTTCTGGCTCACGACCATCATCAGAAGACTATTAATGTCTAACACAGGATTTCTTAACAGTAATTCTATCAGCACAAAGCGTCCTTACCGCACCAATTTCAATTAAAGATGCCCACGTCGCCGAAACGAACAGAAACAGGAGTAATCGAAATTGTAACACATTAATGTTTTAAGTATATGAATCAAGAATTCACTGGTTTGCAATTTTGTGTATAAAATACGAAGTTTTTTCAAAGTACAGTTTGAAATACGACTGAAAAAAAAAACAAATAATGCTGATGCTGGCTACTTGGTAGCTGAAAGGTCCTCAGTACTTTAACACTATTTTTAGTGGATAAGGGTGATTCTTTCTTATTTATAGAACTCTATTTATATTAATATTATCTGTATGTGCTATGGAATTTACTAAACTTTTGCCGCCGTGCTGAAAGTTGGGTATGTTCGCTTGATCTGAAGTACTGCCTCGAATGATCATTTACTAAACAAATTATTTCTTCCATTTTACCGGATAGTAAAGTGAATATATAATCCTAATTGTAATTTATATTTGTTGGCAACGGCGATATACAAACCGAAAAACGGTGATACTTTGCATCGTCGTCTGGAAAAACTGGTATCGACATCTATGAGAAATTTTAGCCAAACTGCGAAGGTGGCATTTCATACTATATAGTGACCGATTTTTATAAATTACCATGCATGTTAGTAGATGTGCTAGGCCGGTTCTCCACCAAAATCGACCTTTTTTGCATGTAAATCTCCATAAGGAAATCTAAGGTTCATTTTACCGAAAACGGTCCCCTTCAAGGTCATCCACAATCACGCATGCGTAGTCATGTCGATGGGGTAGGTAGTCTATGGTTCTATGAACTAGTCTATGGTTCCCTCTAACTATGTTTCTGGAAGTCTGTCATCTATCTATGGTTCTTCCCTAACTATGGTCTGATGAAGTAGGTTCATCTGTGTATGGTTCTACCCTAACTATAGCCTGGGAGTCTCATCTGTGTACTCACATTCTACTGGAATGATTTTTTTTTGTCTACACACCGAGATTCGAACACGGGAAATAAACTCTAAAGTTAGGCGGCTTAACCGCGGAGGATTTGAAACAATTTAATCTAGTATACAAACACTTCTACTGAAAATGAAATTTTTTTTTCTACACACACCGAGATTTGAACCTGGGAAATAAACTCTAAAGTAAGGTGGCTTAACCGCGGAGGATTTGAATCTATTTAATCTAGTATACAAACACTTCTGCTGAAAATGAAATATTTTTGTACACACGGGAATCGAACCCGAGAAATGAAATCCAAAGCCGGCTCCTTAACCGCTCAGCTATGGAGGAATTGAGAACAAGCGATTTTAATGTTGTAGATATAACCGCCGGTCTGAGTGATAAGTGCGAGTATATTGCAGTCTATATGATGCAGGTAATTGTTTTACATGACGTCAGTCATGCAGGTATGTCACGAAGCCTACAGCGAGGTATGGAATGTGAGGCTTCATAGGGGGTTTGAAATAGTGTTGTTTGTACATATCGTCAGTCACGTGAAAGAGACCGAGGCTTCATCGAGGTATCATGGGAGGGCTGCTGCTCCTTCATCGGAGTGGGTGTATAGATGGCATGTTATACAGTATGGAAATGATATCTTCTACATTTCTCAAACGCTATGTTTATAAGAAAATTACTTTCAAGACGTTTATTCAAGCCGTCTGTACCTTACTTGATTGCTATATTACAAAATGCGATTTCAATCATCTTAAACATATATGGATATTATTTTTAGTATACAAAATGGAGTTGGGGAACTTCAATGAGGTATGGAATGTGAGGTTGTTTATGTATGACGTCAGTCATGTGAATTTGAATGAAGCTGGCGCGGTCTCTAACGAGACAGGTGTGTATGTGAGGTTATACAGAGTGTGCAGGTATAATGATGTCTATCACTCAGGTCTTCAGCTAGGTATCTACCTTGCAGGAGTCTTCAATGAAATGTGGGGTTGTTTGTACATGCCGTTAGTCGCAGGGGTTTTGTCTGAGTTATAATGATATCAGTCGCGATGCATCGGCTGCTCCACAAGTCTTCAATAAGGGGTCATAACATCTAACATGCGATAGTTTACAAAAATGCTGCTTCTCATAATAGCGATATTATGAAGCGTTTGCAGAAATAACTATTAAATCATCTAAGGGTGTTTTGCTTGATTAGTACTAGCGAGTACAATATTCGTTATAATATTATGATTATGCATCATTAGCTCACTTGAGCGATAAGGTTGTGCTAAATCATCTCCAAGAGCAATGTATTCAACTTGGAATTATCGTAATGATGCACGATCCTTCAATGTTGAAGTAGTTTCATAAGTTATCTGAAAGTAATACGAATATATAAAATGTTTTTTCCAAAATTAGTACCGAAGTAAACATAATTCGCTATAATATTCATTCATGTATGTTTCATAAATTATCCGATATAAATCAAAATAAGTTTTGTGGCAGGTTGAACAATATTCACTATCATATTTTGCGGTAGAGCTACAGCTGATATGAATGATAAGGAAGTTACGCCGATCACCTTCAAAAACGCAATGAGAATACTTTATTTTAAATCAAACATGTAGTATGTATATATATTCGAATCATATTGATTGTAAATCGCATAATATGACCCGAAATCTAGCTGCTGGTGGTGGAAATATTGTTAATAATTATTAACGTAGTACCCTATAAGCACTGTAAACGTTATATAATAAGATTTGCGGCGAATTCGGTAATTCGAGGTATACAATATATAGGTGCGGGAGGGTTGGAGCCCAATACCTATACAGAATCTAGACGAAGCGGTGTCACGCATCACGATGATTATTCGAACTGTCTGTACAGCTCGATTGCTATATAACAAAATACATTTTTAATCCATCGTGTATGTAACTTGAGAGATATAGAATTAAATTTTCTGAATCATGAAGATAACTTAGATAATTTAACATAGGACTATAAAGATGAATAAACGTGAAAGATTCAACCATAGGCGGAATTCGAACCCACATTTCTGGATTTCCAAACCAGGGTGTTTACCAATTACACCACTAGTTAAAAACATGTAGACAAACAGTCACGTAAAAGTTATAATGATGAACAAATTTTTTTTATTTTCACAGGTTTTAATCAATTTCAATGGAAACTTATAAGAAAGCAAGGAGTTTTTATAGAGATCAAGTCCGTTTCCCAACCACCCAAGAGGTAGAACTTATGGCACGTTGCTTTTTTGATAAAGTGGAAAGCGTCCCCAGGAGGCCTACAAACCACTAGCAATCGATAACAAAATAACAAGTTTTATTCCTAATAATCGTTAAGGTTATTGTTTCCTCACCAGTTTTTCAGATAAGTATGACTACATACAAATTGATTAGAACGGATTATTGATTCATCAAAATGCTTATCGGAGGAGGATGACTGCACGAGCACTAACCCCTCAAAATCAATTAGGGTTCGCTAGATTCTGAATGAATACATAAGCATTTCATTATCGAAAATTTATCATTCTTCAACACAACAGTTACATAGTTATTATTCTTATAACTAAATGTTGAATGTGCTTATACTTGAACTATTCAAGTTATACCCTGTGATATAATATTAGATTCTAATAAATACAATGAAAAGTATATATCGATATTAATATTACAGCTACATAATCATTATTCTTATAACTAAATGTTAAATATGTTTATACTCGAACATTAATTATTTGAATATAATAATATTGCAGCTACATAATCATTATTTTTATAGCTAAGTGTTAAATATGTTTATACTCGAAAATTAATCTGGGAAATATAAAAATATATTCTAATAAATAGGACGAGAAGTGCAAATCGAAAATAATAATATTGCAACTATATCTAAATGTAAATGAACCGCCAATCAATTACTCTAATCATGCTTACAATAAATATTATTCCAATAACTAAGTGTTGAATGTGCTTATATTCAAACTATTCAGGCTATATCCTATGATATAATATTAGATTCTAATAATGAGAAATGAATATAATGTAACTATATGTAAATAGATATCAATAATAATAATATTGTAACTACATGTGAATAGATATCAATAATAATATTGCAGCTACATCTAAATGTTAAATATGTTTATACTCGAACATTAATTATTTGAATATAATAATATTGCAGCTACATAATTATTATTATTCTTATAGCTAAGTGTTAAATATGTTTATACTCGAAAATTAATCCGGGAAATATAAAATATATTCTAATAAATAGGACGAAAAGTGCATATCGATAATAATAATATTACAGCTACAGCTAAAATGTAAATGAAACAACAATCACTAATCATATAACTAAATGTTAAATGTGCTTATATTCAAACTATTCAGGTTATATCCTGTGATATAATATTAGATTCTAATTATGTGAAATGAATATATTGTAACTACATGTAATAGATTTAACCTACAAACACTAGCTCGCGAGGGGATTTCGTAGGCTGCAGCATTTTCGTGCGATTCGGAAGCGACTCGGTAATTAGCGTTATCGGGTAGATAACGTTATCGGGTAGATAGCGTTATCAGTGACTCGGTCTGGCATCCAGTGTGTGTAATTAGTGTTATCGGGTAGATAACGTTATCGGGTAGATAGCGTTATCAGTGATTGTGAGTCACCCGGATGGGCATCCAGTGTGTGTAATTAGTGTTATCAGGTAGATAACGTTATCGGGTTCAAACTATTCAGGTTATATCCTATGATATAATATTAGATTCTAATGATGAGAAATGAATATATTGTAACTATATGTAAATAGATTTAACCTACAATCACTAACTCGCGGGAAATTTTCGGAGACTGGAGCACTTCGTGCAACTCGCAAGCGACTCGGAAGGGGCTCTAAAGCAGCTTCGAATCGTTTATGGTTTGTGTGATATGTATGAGAAATGAAATATCGCTATTCATTATATCATTTATTTTGAAGAAAGCACATTTTCATTTTAGGAGTATGATATTGAGAAGTCAATCAGATCATCAACATGCTGGGCTGCATACATATATTTTCCTCTATCGTATATGGAATGTCAACCAATCACAAATCATATAATCTGCGTACAACATTATGGTAATATATTCAACCAACAATACTTAATCTATCTCCATCATCATATTTGAGATTGTGTAATGTCCCCAGGGAAGCGTGGCGAAAGTTCCAGGGATCAAGTACCGCTTATCATCGTTGGGGGATAGCGCAATTTTCTCCTGACTGATGGAGAACACTTTATGTTTTTCCGCTTTGATTAAATGTTGAGTGACCGATACCTCTTTCCACTTTTCAAGACACACGATGTAGTCATCAAAGTCGATCGCGTTTCTGACGACGGAAAATTTTACCCCCTTCGCTTTTTTTGAGACCCCACAATTCCTCATTATTTCCGCAATTTCGGGCTCTTCATACTCGGCGTTCCCCAGTTCCTGAAGCTTCATAGTAACATCATCATCAGTACGAAGAACCTTCATTGCATATAATTTAGACCTCAGGCCTACAAAATCGATCATGGGGGTTCCGTTGTTCTCATCCTTCATCTTCCCCAATACTTTCTTATTTACAAGTGGAATATCATAGATGTTATCAGGCTGGTAGTCGCTGGTGTCGAAGTATTGATGGCAGTCACGTTTCATTACATCATAAGGGTCTTTCCCCAACTCATATATGAGAGAGTCTGTATCTGTATACAATATAGAACATCTATCCCCAAACGCTGGACCCATATACTTATGATGAAAGTCGTAGATAGTTGTCTTAGCCAAATCCAATATAGACATTCCTACATAAATAGGTTTATTTAACCACACTTCCAACTTGTTTAGCTCAACAGCCACCAAATTCTCGTTGAAGATGGTGCAGCTCTTGAACTCAGGCTTAGAAATATATGATTCAGCTCCATACCGCCCACCCCACTCGGTTAGTAGGCGTACATTCACTCTTTTACGAATATTCTCCATAGTCTTACCGAACACTGCATTATTCATTAATTTGAATAAGTTCTTCTCGAACTCATTCTTCGCAGCCTTTCGGAGGTCAGTGTTAAGATCTATGTAGGCTTTAAGCCACGGAGCTTGCTTAAATTTTAGGACTCGATGAATTTTTGTTAACACCAAACCGTTATCTATCGCCTGCTTAAGGCTACGGTAATGTATAACATACTTCTCCTTAGGATGAAGCGTCGCCATCAATTTTGATGGTGCATTTGATGAAGCAGGGGCGTTGCCCGTTTGAGGATTAATATGTAGAGGGCAGAAGGGTAAATCTTTATGTTGATCATGCAGATGTTTAGGGTACTCCAAATCGACTTCTAAAATATATCCTTCATCAGAATCATCTGGAACTGTAGTAACATCAATATTTGTATCACACCATTCAAATCCACCATACGGCAGAGCTTGACTCATGGCCCAACCATACTGGTTATTGACGTCATAATACATCAAATAAGAATCATCTTTCGATGGATTATAATTTGGTATATATTTATTGTTGGCGTGAGCTCTTCGCTTAGAACATACTTGACTGAGTCCGCCTCTAATCCCTTTCTCAACGAATAGAAATATATCGAGATCTGTGAGAAGCTCAAGTTCTTGTTTCGTATGTTTCAGCATCGCATCCCAAGTAAAGCCGGGAAGTGTAAAGTAGTGCGCAGGATCCAGATTATATGTTTGATGACAGCTAGTTCTGAATTGCTCGAAAACATCAGCTAGAAGCATTATGTCCGTCTTCATGTACAAATCGACATATTGTCCCAAGTTTCGACATCCAAATTTTTCCCATATATGCTGAGCTCGCTGGTATAATCTTCGGGGGCACGGCTTATCCTCCAATTTATTGAAGAAGGCCTCAATAGGGGGTAAAACCGAATCGGAAAACCGATCGAAAGAGTCGATGTAATCATAGGGCATCACCCCCTTCTTAGTTAATAGTTCAACTTGCTCATCGCCACATGCCCCAAACTGGCATTTTAAATTTGGGAATTCCTCCAAGTATGACGCTAGCTTATCCAGGGAGGAATTCATAAATCTGAACGAGTCAATGAACCTCAATTGAATGGGGGTATCATCGACATGCTTAGTAAAACTGATATATTTCTCCTTAGTTATTGGGAGTAAGTCGATTTTACCTCCCATTCGCGAAGCCACATCTTCGATGATAAAGTTGGCATCGTAGTTACTGAGATTGTGGAAAACTACCGGAACAACATGCGTATCCTGGTAGTTAATGTTGCAACCTTCATGGGCGGTCCCCCGATAATTTTTCAACGGTAGCAGGTGATTATGATCCCGAACTTTTTTATCAGCTTCCGAGAATGGTTGTTCACAAATATGACAATATTTTGCCCTTCTGAATGCAGCTTCTTCATCCTGTGTCATATCGATGTCATATGGACACCAGAAAACTGTACCCAAATCTTCTGCGAGAGTCTTCATCTGATCTGCGAACCAGCTCATACAATCCTCACCGCGATAGGCTCGATAGAAGGATAGGGAATCTTCATATGAACATTTCATGTAATATCCGATAGCTGCAGGGATATGTTGCTGCGTCTTTTTCGGGTCTGAAGTGGGACTAAGAACGCTTTCCAAATCTGCGTATACCACAAATGGAGCTTTCACTTTATTCTTGAAATTTTTGAATTTTAGGATATTCTTTCCAACTTCAGGCATCTTAACCTTACAGCTATTCAGCTTCTCACAGTCCTCAGTATGTTTATCTAACTTCTCCTCAGAGTGGAAGTAATGGAGGCAACGTTCGCAAAAGAATTTTTTGTGAGCTTTTTTACTCAGCTGCGAAGAAACAAGGCGTGATAGATCTTTGATACATACGTAATGGAAACGAATTGGGGTCGCATCATCGCTATCTTCTTCTTCCTTCCCAAAGTAACGATTTTGAATAAGTAGAAGGTTAACGTGTCTACCCCTCTTCTCCTTCGTAAGGTAGGTAGGTAATGTAACGAATGACTTTCCACTTTTATTTAAGATGTATATGTTGATGGAGACTTCATTCTGCTTCTCAAAGTTAGAGATCTGACGCATTGTCATCGGAAATTGAACCCCTTTCAATTTTAATACTTCCTTGTAGTGAGGGTACGAGCTAACTCTATCTGAATGTGGGTTAGTAGTAGGATGTAACCCTGCTGTCACTGCCCATGCAAAGCAAGCATCATCGTCATTTTTCACATTAATGCAAGCCTTCTTACGTCTAATCTGGGCGGGTAAATCAATATACGATGACCCCAGTTGAGGTGTGAATTTGTTGATATTCACCCCCAAATTGATAATCTCCGTCAACGCCCACCCGCTGTCTCTTTCTTAGAACTCTTCCATTTGGGTTAATATCGGCTCCATAATCTTATTATCAAACCAACTTTCCAAGTGGGTGTCCCGAAAGATTGGTGAATTGGATGTGGTGAAGTACTTGAATTCAGTGGTTATCTGCTCCGCCTTAGCAATCTGGAATTCCCCACAGAATACGGCATTAACTTTAACCGCCTAGTCATTCTTGAGGGCATTCCGAATTCTACTCTTGAAGAGGGCCTTACAGTCTCCTAGAAACGCTTTGGGATCCTTATGTTTCAAGTTTGAAAGGATCCCAGTACGGATTCGGTTGTTGAATGCAGACATGGAATCAGTCCAATGAACTCGATCCCACGCTGTTACTTTTCTCGAATCCACACCAGAACCCCTCTTCTGCTCAGATTTTATCTGGATCCGCAGCGTCTTCAGAGCTCCCAATGCTGATAGCAGCTGCTGCTTCTCTCCAATAGTTTTCACCGATTTTAAGGTTTTATGAATTCTCCTTATTCCTAAAGAGCATTTCCGCAATCCTTCGGCAGCCACTGCTCCATCATAGTGCGGTGTTAGAAGACCAAGTAGAGCCGCGATATGCTTCACCAAATCAGTGAAAATGGACATCTTGATCTGTGGTAGAATTGAAAATTAGTAAATGTTATCGTTTGAAAAATGGATAAGATCTTCTCCAACTTCCACCTGAGAATTATTGAAGGAGAACTCGAGTGATATATACCTAAGGAAATTATACGGAATCCGGTTTTCTGCTGAGATTACAGACGACTTATATGGAAACAGCAGGATGATATTTATAAAATTTTACTCTCCAAATCACCCCTTTATATAAACTCTCGAACGTTATGTACCGGCGACTTATAAGGTTATATGTTGCTGTATAAATTACCTATATGCAGCTGGATGATATAAATGTATCTAATTTTACTCTCCAAATCACCCCTTTATATAAACTCTCGAACGTTATATACCGGCGACTTATAACGTTATATGTTGCTGTATAATCACCCGTATGACTTAAACTGAGATTATGAGTATATTACATGCTGGTATATTACTTCATCAACGACCGAATATTGAACTTTTTTCTAATATTGGAGGAGAGATTAGAGATATTCAAAAACCTTGATTAGCGTAAACACATACGTACACTTAGGATATATTCAGAGAGAGCTTTAGCTCGAAATCATTAAATATGTTCACGTTATTAGCCTCATAACAAGAATTTTTCATCAACATATCTCTCACAGTTCTTGTTATCAGTTTCCGTCTACTTAATTCTATTAGTTTTAATTTCACTCGCTATCAACCGCAATATGAGAATTTTTTGAACTCTATTCACATTATCAGTTTCCGTTCTAATGAATTCTAATGGTCTTAATTTCTTTCATTATCAATTTCCGGTTAACTGCAATATGAGAATTTCCGATCTAATAGGTTATGAATTCTAACGGTTTTAATTTTCTTTCATTATGAATTTCTTATTCAGAATCGTTATCTAATTTTTGAACTTTGTTCACATTATCACCCCTCAATTACTCAAGACAGCAATTTTTATTCGGGATAGTGTGAGATTTTTCAACTTTGCTTCATCAGTTTCCATTATAATTAATTATCAGCCTTATTTTCTCTTTTACTATCTTGAGTTGAAACAGCAATCAGCAACAGCGGTTTTCTCATTATTACATATTTTCTCAGCTGATCAATACATGTTTCCGTTTGACTATTTATTAATGAACTTCTAACCCCACCTTGAATTTATGAGCAATCTATCACTATTTCAGACTTGAATTTATAGGTAATCGAATGATTTTCACTATTTTTTACTTATATACCATCATTCCGTAATTAGCTAATTCAATTCATCAGATTATGAAATAAAGAATGATTCTAATAAACTTTTTTTTATTTGTACAATTATCATTCATAATTCAGGATATATTACGGGTATCTAAACATTACACTGCCATGTTTATCTCCATGATTGATACACCCACATTTTGTAAGCAATTTTTCCGAATCGCTATTTGAGCAGAATGCTGAAAATTGATTCATCTTCTTGGTGTGCATTACCAATTTTGCTGCATATCCTTTTTTACGGTACTCCTTCAGGGTATAAATGAAATTCATCGTTTTTGGATTGGTATGTTTACCCAGTGGATCATAATCCATACTAGACATTAGCACGAAAGAGGCTGGTTTATCATCTATGTATAATACATAACATGACACCCTCTGATCCTGACACCACATCTCGATAATGATGCGTGTAATCATATCCTCTTCTAGATGAAACTTTCGAATTTCTCTAATAGCTTTCTCTCCATATAAAAATGTTATCTTCTCCATGAGCCTCTCAAAATGGAATGTTCATAAGGATATTAAATTACCTACTTCTGAGGCGGGGGCGCTATTGAGATTATGAGTATATTACACGCTGGTATATTACTTCATCAACGACCGAATATTGAACTTTGTTTATATCAACCCATACGCATTGTTTTTACATATATAAACTATGTAGTCACTTATTCTACATCTACAGATATAAAACAGTTGCACCCTATCCCATTTTCTTCCGATTCTGATAATGTCATATTTATGCGCTCCCCTCCAATTTTACATATAGATTTTTTGTGTTGAAATTCATATTCTACACATCAAGGCCTTTCATTCAATACCCATGAAGCTATGGTTGCAACAAAATTTACAGTTTTTCCTGTTTATCCCCTCGATATTAGATTTTTCTCTATGTAAACCATAAAATTCATACTCTACACATCAAGGATTTTCATTCAATACCCATGAAGCTATGGTTGCAACAAAATTTACAGTTTTTCCTGTTTATTCCCTCGATATTAGATTTTTCTTCATGTAAACCATAAAATTCATACTCTACTTGTTGAGACCTTTCATTTGATACCCATAAAGCCCCACTTTAAAAAATAAAAATTTCAAATCCTTATCGCGAGAGATCGACCAAATTGATTGACGTATAAATAGTATATTCTCATTCAGAACATCACATACATTCTGAATATGCAATAAAATCGCTACTTCCGGTGTGATAATGTGTCGACTATATAATCTACTTCCGTTAGATGCACATGAATGTCTGATTTTTAGAAATTAATCAATTTAATATATGTGTAAAGCAACATTTTTTGAATGAAAAGTCACAAGGTGGTTCTTTCATAGCCGTCAGGCGACAATTCCCTTTAATGCTGCTAAAGCAAATGAAAAACACTGTATATACTTAACCTCTGATGGTAACAACCCATTTTGTAGGTGGGAATTACAGATACCGAAGTTGATACTATCTCTCCCCTAAAGGAGATACCTGTCGTGTTTCCATTTGGGAAAAGTCGACCACCCTTTAGACCTTAGGATAGATGGTGAAGCATAAAAGTGGGGGTGTAAAGCAACAATTTTTGAATGCAAAGTCACAAGGCGGTTCTTTCATAGCCGTCAGGCAACAATTCCCTTTAATGCTGCTAAAGCAAATGAAAAACACTGTATATACCTAACCTCTGATGGTAACAACCCATTTTGTAGGTGGGAATTACAGATACCGAAGTTGATACTATCTCTCCCCTAAAGGAGATACCTATCGTGTTTCCATTTGGGAAAAGTCGACCACCCTTTAGACCTTAGGATAGATGGTGAAGCATAAAAGTAAGGTATAAATATGTTAACTTACATTATTATTGCACTAAAGCACTGACACTTGATTGAAAGTTTTTCACAAAAATATATTTAACGCGCTAAACACAGAGCACATGTTGGTACGACTTACTTGTTCCGAACCAAGCTGTCGATTTACCTTCTTCGAGCTGGTTAACTTTTTTCGTAGGTAATCTCTGTAATAGAGAACACGAGTTTAATGCTTCCATGCTATAACAAGGATAAATATTACTCAAAAGAATTCGGTATATTTCCAAAACATCGATCGAGAAAACAATAGTGGTAATAATCGGTGTGAATCTGAGTGTACAATAGTAAGTAAATGTAATAATCGGTGTGAATTCAAGTGGAGAGCTAGCATGTTGACAATTTGGAATAAAAGTTCCCTAAATCGAGTTTATTATCATACGAATCATATTCATTTGAAATATATCAACTTGAAAGTTTTCTCAATCAAATAATAATATAGACTTACCTCAAATTGCACCACACAAAAAACACGAGTTGCACGTTAGAGAATCAAATGTGTAATGATTAAATTATAGTCGAGACAATACCATTTCCACCTTCTTATCTACGCTGCGTGCAATTCCTACAGTTGCCTACGTGACACATTCCCACGATAATTTGCTGAGTTATCAATATCAGCAAAAGAAACAGTTTACGTTTTCATTTTGTTGTTGATAAGATTAATATTTCAAACTAAGCATTTCTCGTAGATAAAATATCAACCAATCAGTTGGTTGCAAAACAAAGTGTTATCTGTTTCCGTTTAAAATTGAATACAATGGCTCTATTATCTACCACATACAAGTTACGACTTGTTGATGACCTCATTGATAAGATTAATATTTCAAACTAAGCATTTCTATTTATACCTAGACCAAACTCGCAATCACGCTATCTAGCCGATAACGTTATCTACCCGATAACACTAATTACACACATCGCCAGCATGGGTGACCCACAATCACGCTATCTACCCGATAACGTTATCTACCCGATAACACTAATTACAGACCGAGTCACTGATAACGCTATCTACCCGATAACGTTATCTACCCGATAACGCTAATTACCGAGTCGCTTCCGAATCGCACGAAAATGCTGCAGCCTACGAAATCCCCTCGCGAGCTAGTGTTTGTAGGTTAAATCTATTACATGTAGTTACAATATATTCATTTCACATAATTAGAATCTAATATTATATCACAGGATATAACGTGAATAGTTTGAATATAAGCACATTTAACATTTAGTTATATGATTAGTGATTGTTGTTTCATTTACATTTTAGCTGTAGCTGTAATATTATTATTATCGATATGCACTTTTCGTCCTATTTATTAGAATATATTTTATATTTCCCCGTTTAATTTTCGAGTATAAACATATTTAACACTTAGCTATAAGAATAATAATAATTATGTAGCTGCAATATTATTATATTCAAATAATTAATGTTCGAGTATAAACATATTTAACATTTAGATGTAGCTGCAATATTATTATTGATATCTATTCACATGTAGTTACAATATTATTATTATTGATATCTATTTACATATAGTTACATTATATTCATTTCTCATTATTAGAATCTAATATTATATTCATTTCTCATTATTAGAATCTAATATTATATCATAGGATATAGCCTGAATAGTTTGAATATAAGCACATTCAACACTTAGTTATTGGAATAATATTTATTGTAAGCATGATTAGAGTAATTGATTGGCGGTTCATTTACATTTAGATATAGTTGCAATATTATTATTTTCGATTTGCACTTCTCGTCCTATTTATTAGAATATATTTTTATATTTCCCCGATTAATTTTCGAGTATAAACATATTTAACACTTAGCTATAAAAATAATGATTATGTAGCTGCAATATTATTATATTCAAATAATTAATGTTCGAGTATAAACATATTTAACATTTAGTTATAAGAATAATGATTATGTAGCTGTAATATTAATATCGATATATACTTTTCATTGTATTTATTAGAATCAAATATTATATCACAGGGTATAACTTGAATAGTTCAAGTATAAGCACATTTAACATTTAGTTATAAGAATAATAACTATGTAACTGTTGTGTTGAAGAATGATCAATTTTCGATAATGAAATGCTTATGTATTCATTCAGAATCTAGCGAACCCTAATTGATTTTGAGGGGTTAGTGCTCGTGCAGTCATCCTCCTCCGATAAGCATTTTAATGAATCAATAATCCGTTCTAATCAATTTGTATGTAGTCATACTTATCTGAAAAACTGGTGAGGAAACAATAACCTTAACGATTATTAGGAATAAAACTTGTTATTTTGTTATCGATTGCTAGTGGTTTGTAGGCCTCCTGGGGACGCTTTCCACTTTATCAAAAAAGCAACGTGCCATAAGTTCTACCTCTTGGGTGGTTGGGAAACGGACTTGATCTCTATAAAAACTCCTTGCTTTCTTATAAGTTTCCATTGAAATTGATTAAAACCTGTGAAAATAAAAAAAATTTGTTCATCATTATAACTTTTACGTGACTGTTTGTCTACATGTTTTTAACTAGTGGTGTAATTGGTAAACACCCTGGTTTGGAAATCCAGAAATGTGGGTTCGAATTCCGCCTATGGTTGAATCTTTCACGTTTATTCATCTTTATAGTCCTATGTTAAATTATCTAAGTTATCTTCATGATTCAGAAAATTTAATTCTATATCTCTCAAGTTACATACACGATGGATTAAAAATGTATTTTGTTATATAGCAATCGAGCTGTACAGACAGTTCGAATAATCATCGTGATGCGTGACACCGCTTCGTCTAGATTCTGTATAGGTATTGGGCTCCAACCCTCCCGCACCTATATATTGTATACCTCGAATTACCGAATTCGCCGCAAATCTTATTATATAACGTTTACAGCGCTTATAGGGTACTACGTTAATAATTATTAACAATATTTCCACCACCAGCAGCTAGATTTCGGGTCATATTATGCGATTTACAATCAATATGATTCGAATATATATACATACTACATGTTTGATTTAAAATAAAGTATTCTCATTGCGTTTTTGAAGGTGATCGGCGTAACTTCCTTATCATTCATATCAGCTGTAGCTCTACCGCAAAATATGATAGTGAATATTGTTCAACCTGCCACAAAACTTATTTTGATTTATATCGGATAATTTATGAAACATACATGAATGAATATTATAGCGAATTATGTTTACTTCGGTACTAATTTTGGAAAAAACATTTTATATATTCGTATTACTTTCAGATAACTTATGAAACTACTTCAACATTGAAGGATCGTGCATCATTACGATAATTCCAAGTTGAATACATTGCTCTTGGAGATGATTTAGCACAACCTCATCGCTCAAGTGAGCTAATGATGCATAATCATAATATTATAACGAATATTGTACTCGCTAGTACTAATCAAGCAAAACACCCTTAGATGATTTAATAGTTATTTCTGCAAACGCTTCATAATATCGCTATTATGAGAAGCAGCATTTTTGTAAACTATCGCATGTTAGATGTTATGACCCCTTATTGAAGACTTGTGGAGCAGCCGATGCATCGCGACCGATATCATTATAACTCAGACAAAACCCCTGCGACTAACGGCATGTCCAAACAACCCCACATTTCATTGAAGACTCCTGCAAGGTAGATACCTAGCTGAAGACCTGAGTGATAGACATCATTATACCTGCACACTCTGTATAACCTCACATACACACCTGTCTCGTTAGAGACCGCGCCAGCTTCATTCAAATTCACATGACTGACGTCATACATAAACAACCTCACATTCCATACCTCATTGAAGTTCCCCAACTCCATTTTGTATACTAAAAATAATATCCATATATGTTTAAGATGATTGAAATCGCATTTTGTAATATAGCAATCAAGTAAGGTACAGACGGCTTGAATAAACGTCTTGAAAGTAATTTTCTTATAAACATAGCGTTTGAGAAATGTAGAAGATATCATTTCCATACTGTATAACATGCCATCTATACACCCACTCCGATGAAGGAGCAGCAGCCCTCCCATGATACCTCGATGAAGCCTCGGTCTCTTTCACGTGACTGACGATATGTACAAACAACACTATTTCAAACCCCCTATGAAGCCTCACATTCCATACCTCGCTGTAGGCTTCGTGACATACCTGCATGACTGACGTCATGTAAAACAATTACCTGCATCATATAGACTGCAATATACTCGCACTTATCACTCAGACCGGCGGTTATATCTACAACATTAAAATCGCTTGTTCTCAATTCCTCCATAGCTGAGCGGTTAAGGAGCCGGCTTTGGATTTCATTTCTCGGGTTCGATTCCCGTGTGTACAAAAATATTTCATTTTCAGCAGAAGTGTTTGTATACTAGATTAAATAGATTCAAATCCTCCGCGGTTAAGCCACCTTACTTTAGAGTTTATTTCCCAGGTTCAAATCTCGGTGTGTGTAGAAAAAAAAATTTCATTTTCAGTAGAAGTGTTTGTATACTAGATTAAATTGTTTCAAATCCTCCGCGGTTAAGCCGCCTAACTTTAGAGTTTATTTCCCGGGTTCGAATCTCGGTGTGTAGACAAAAAAAAATCATTCCAGTAGAATGTGAGTACACAGATGAGACTCCCAGGCTATAGTTAGGGTAGAACCATACACAGATGAACCGACTTCATCAGACCATAGTTAGGGAAGAACCATAGATAGATGACAGACTTCCAGAAACATAGTTAGAGGGAACCATAGACTAGTTCATAGAACCATAGACTACCTACCCCATCGACATGACTGCGCATGCGTGATTGTGGATGACCTTGAAGGGGACCGTTTTCGGTAAAATGAACCTTAGATTTCCTTATGGAGATTTACATGCAAAAAAGGTCGATTTTGGTGGAGAACCGGCCTAGCACATCTACTCATGTTCCTAGATTTCGATAAGATTAAACATATGTTACTCTTAAATTTGAGAAACAGCGCGCCGGCGATTCGTGCTCTGTAAAAGTATATGTTATTCTGGTTATAAGGGTCATTTACAGCTGAGAGTTTGTATATAAATCTTTGAACACGTCTGCGATGTTCGTTTTAGAAAAAATTTCATTATTTTCTAGGTTCTAGGGATAGGCTAGAAATTTGTAAAATAAAATGAAACTGCATTTGGTAGTCATCAATGCAAAGTAACCCCTTCCAAAAAGTTTTTAGATGCCTATCAAAATAATGATTTATTGACTATAGTCAATATATCATTTGTAAATAAAGTTCGTTGAAAACCCGTTTTATTTCAATTTTTCAGACATTTCTCATAGGTTCAATTGTTCTAGAATGTTTAGAGAGGTGTATTAAACCTATTAAAAGGGTTAACTTTGCATATCCGCTGCTTATTTATCAAATATGATATTTATATAGGGATGTAAAGTTGCCCATTACTATAGGTAACTGCATCCCTTTTTAACAAAATAAAAAAATATGAAACACTTTAAAGTAGTACTAGTTTGCCCCATTATGGAATTCCTTATATCACCAGATTCACATTCATCACCATATTTATGGTAATTCAATTATTTGTCAACTACCGCAAAAAATACTGATGCAAAGTGTATGTAATATGTTAGTAGCATTATACAATATCTGTTAAGCTATCCGAGCGCCATCACGGCTGTTGTATGTGTACTCATATGGTCATAATGTTCAACCGTCTCGGTCAGCCATCATATTAATACTATAGTTGTTCTGTGATTATTGCACAGTTCACCAATCACCACTAACCTCTCACATTTTCACTTCGTCTGTTACATTCCTGTTATTCATTACATAATAAAGATATTTTATGTTTAAGTGTAATTCTTTCGTTTATTAAGAACAAAACACAAAGTATAATACCCGTTTTACATTGGATTCCCAACAATTAGAAGCCAGTTCAATCTTCTAATTTATGCTCTAGAATTCACATACTCACAAACTTTTCTTAAAAATTAACTTAATAAAGCATTGATAAGCATAGTAGCAACTCATTATAGAAGTCAAACTTTAGTGATATGACGGAAAACAATAGTTTCTAACGGAAGACTTATATTTCTAATAGATCAATAAGATTTACATTAAAATATGAAAGCTTTATGTAAGTAAATGATATGATATCAGAACTAGGACGAAGGATATGTCCAAAAGAGTGTACCCAGAGGACCACCGACTATTCTACAAATGCTTCCCAGAAGTAAGCAAAGGGCTTGCGTACTAGCGTACTGGATTGGATATCCGCATTCTGCACTGCGGCTCTGATGAGCCAGCCACACTCACAATACGAATAAGCTAATTTTAAATGTTGCTGTCACTAGAGGCGGCCACTTAACGTATCCGTGACTGCACAAACAGTGGAACAACCACAAAAGAACATCATGTCGAAGTGTCATGTACATATTTTATGTAACAGGAACTTCAAAAGCACACCAAAATTACCCTGGATTAATGGAGTAAATTCATTATTTCAATATTTTATATTCGTAGTCGCATTTAGTTTTATGGTGAAATAGGAGAAGCTAATTTTTTTTTCACAGATCATTTTACAAATGTAGAGCCGTGTACATCAGGTCTGTAATTGTATTGTTGGTTTCATTTTTTGCTTTAGCCATTCTCCGAGTGTTCGTGTGAAAACATGGACACATATCTTTTCGTCGAGAATAATTTTTTTGTGAAATTGTATTTTTTAACCACTGAGGCTACATTACTTACTTTGTGGTTCTAGGTTTGTGGAACTTATTCGTTATTTCAATGTTTTATATTCGTAGTGTTTTGTTTTAAATAATAGTAATGTAGGAGCTCTTTCGTTATTTCAATGTTTTATATTTGTAGTGTTTAGTTTTAAATAATAGTGAAGTAGGAGCTTTTTCATTTCCCAGATCATTTCGTAAATGTTGAGAAGCGTGTACATTTTCCTTTTCCATTCAGGTCCATAATTTTGTATATAATCAATTCAATACATGATACGAGACAGAATGTTATTTATTCTATGGCATGTTCAAAGCGAAATTTACCGTCTACCCCTTAACCTGGCGTTATAGTGTGATAGAATTAGCTTTTTGGAGTTTTTAATTCTGAGTTCGGAGAAAAAAATTGCAAGTAGATAATTATGATACAAATTGAAGGAACTAAAATTGAACACTTTTTGATCGTCGCAAATGGTCCAAAAAAAATGGTAAAAATGGCCAAAACCGGTTTTTCGCGTCGGATTGAGTTAAAAAGAAAAAAGCTTTCAATAAGCCGTAAAAAAACGAAAAAAATTAGCTGCGGATGAACCCGATTGGTCCAGCAGTGACCCCGCAAATTGCAAAAACCATCGATTTTGCTCGAAATTTCAAAATTCATAACTCTTGTTCTTTTGAAGATTAAGAACTGAAATTTCAATAGGTTGTAGCTTTTGTGCCCACCAAGTACCACACAAAATTTCAGCAAGATCGGATGTACACTTTTTGCAAACCGCAGCTTAATGCAAAAAAAAGCACTTTTGTAAAATGGCCCTAAAAAAGTTGTGGTGCGGTAACGCGCTATTTTTCTTATGGGATCATCTTCTTCAACAGGTATTGAACAGCTTAACAAATTTCCAACCTCTTATCTTCCCTAAGAGTTGCTAAAACAATTATTTTAAATAAAGGTATTTCGTGCGCTTGGCTGTGCGGCGCGCGTGTAAGGGAGAGCCGCCGCGCTAGGCTCGTAAAAAACAACAATATCTCGGGAACCCTTGCTCGAAAATCGATGTTTTTTAATCCGTACTACCATTCAATAATATTAAGATTGCGCGTATTTTCAAACTACTAGTAATGTCGGAAGTACTCTAAAAAAATACATTGCGCTATTCCATTTATTCATTATTACTATTTATTATTTAGAGTACTTCCGACATTACTAGAAGTTTGAAAATACGCGCAATCTTAATATTATTGAATGGTAGTACGGATTTAAAAAAAAACATCGATTTTCGAGCAAGGGTTTCCTAGATATCAGGGCATTTTTTACTAGGTGGCCAAAAGAAAAATATCTCGTCAACCCCCCGCCCAACAGCTCCTCTACCGACATACATGCGCGAGTCTGAAAACATTATATGTTAAGACGACTCGGAACCTACTGTAGTGTAAGAAAAATGCGTAGAACGTTTCACCTCACTCCATGATTGTTGAGGAAGTGATTTCTCATTATAATCAAATTAAATCAAACCACCGACTGTCAACTTCAGATGAGACCACGAACTCGAGAATGTTTGTGGCACTGAATGGAGTAGGTACAGCTTTATATGATCCGAGGCCAGCTGTAGCAGAGTTCCTTCGCAAGAAAGAGAGGCGTTACCGATCATATTATTCACAAATTCTTAATTATATGAATTTATAGAATTTATATATCTAACGGAAGTCGTGAGTATGTTTTTTTCCATATAAATCCTCATTGACAGTATATTTGATGAACTGTCATTCATTCGTTGATAAATTTCTTCGATTAGCACCAAAAAACTTCATTAGAATTAGCAAGTTATATATTTTTTGACATTTTGGGGAAATCATGTATGTTCAGAAAATTTCTGACATTATTTCAGTTAGGTGTTGTTCACGCATTTTCGAAAATTGGTTGTGGCCAGATTATGATTACTACGTGGCCACGGCGGACTACTACGTGGATATTTGGCCACGTTCGTATCACTTAAAAAATGCCCTGCTAGATATTGTTGTTTTTTACGAGCCTAGCGCGGCGGCTCTCCCTTCCACGCGCGCCGGACAGCCAAGCGCACGAAATACCATTATTTGAAATAATTGTTTTAGCAACTTTTACGAATGATAAGAGCTTGGAGAGGCGGTATGCTGTTCATTAACTATTGAAGAAGATGAGTCCGTAAAAGAAATAGCGCGTTACCGCACCACAGCTTTTTTAGGGCCATTTTACAAAAGTGATTTTTTTTGCATTAAGCTGCGGTTTGCAAAAAGTGTACATCCGATCTTGCTGAAATTTTGTGTGGTACTTGGTGAGCACAAAAGCTACAACCTATCAAAATTTCAGCTCTTAATCTTCAAAAGAACAAGTTATGAATTTTTGAAATTTCGAGCAAAATCGATGGTTTTTTGAAATTTGCGGGGTTACTGCTAGACCAATCGGGTTCATCCGCAGCTGATTTTTTCCGTCTTTTCACGGCGCATAAGCTTATTAAAAGCTTTTTTCTTTTTAACTCAATCCGACGATGTCCGACGCGAAAAAACGGTTTTGGCCATTTTTAACATGTTTTTTGGACCATTTGCGACAAAAAGTGTTCGATTTTAGTTCCTTCAATTTGTATAATAATTATCTACTTAAGGCAATTTTTTTCTCTGAACTCAGAATTATGCAAAAATTAACGACATTGATTGCTAATTCTATCACACTATTAATACTTTTGCATTATTTATTTGAACCTGTAACATTGTGGAAGTTACTTGAAAAACCCTCACATTTCGACTTCTTTTCATTTGTTCAAATAAGTCCCAAGAATACTTTTTTTATTCCTATTGGAGTTTTCTGATGAATTACTTATGTCTGTCGATTCAGCATAAAACATAAAGTTCTCCTTTTTGAAAATTCCTAAAGCAAAGAAGAAAACAAAAATGGGTAGCTTGAGCTAGAAAATTTTGACATCTTTAATTTTGTATATCCATTTGTAGTCTTATTATTTTAAATCAAAGGATTAAAACATTTGTAGATCATCAATATTACAACAATTGAATAGAATCAGCTATTAAGTGATGAAAATCCATTCTATACTTCGACTTACACTATCTTAATAAAAAAATGCACTATAGTTTCGCTAACATAGAAACTTCTTCAAACTAATATTACAAAGTACTTAATTACTATGAAAGAGTTACCTAATATATAACTTTAATGATAATCTTAGGATAGATGGTTATTAGTATTTTACTTAATTGGTTTTAATTCATAGAGGGATTGAACGATAAATTGGTAATTGGAAAATCTAATTATACAAATATAACAAGGGAAAATTATTAAGTGTTTGTTGATCGTTCAATAGGATTTCGGACTTCTCATATTTTTCAATTCCAGTAAATTTAATTTATTACTTTTATTCTGAATGTGTAAAATCTTGAAATTATCATTAGTTATGGTTTTCTATAATTAAATGTACTGCAAAGGTTGAAACCAATTTCTTATTACTGAAACTAGGCCTGTTCTTTGAAGGTCCTTCCTGTCTGATCAATATATATCATAGGGCAAGACCCACATGTCAGCTTGTACATTTGTATAATTAGATTTTCAGTTTGCTACCAGTTTATCGTTAAATACCTCATTGGGTTAAACTCAATAAGGTAACATTCCAATAACTATCAATCCCAAGATTATCATTTAAGTTATATATTAGGTAACTCTTTTGTAGTAAGATAGTAATATTTGTTTGAAGAAGCTAGTGTTAGCTATGTGACTTTAGTCACATTTATTTATTAAACTAGTGAAAATCAAACTTTTAATAGTTATTTTATTCAATATTACAATTGGTCGAACAGCAACAAACTATTGAAAATTTCACAAAGCAAAAAAAATTCAACTTAAAATTTATTAACTACTTAGCTCAGCACCTAAATTATATAATATATTACCTCTGAACAACAAAGGTACAAGCAAATTTAATATTATCTAGAAATAATATAAATCACGCTGTCAACAACCAGGAAACATCTAAAAAGTTTTTCTCTAATTTCTCTCTAGCTGTGGTGGAAAAGTTTGTCTCTATTATTTTCACCATTATTTCTGAATTTAGTCTAGTCCTACATGTTGGATTTCAGATAAATGGCATACACAAGTTGTTTCTAGGTATCTCTCCAAATCATTTCAGGCAAGCACAGTAGTTAAAATAATAATTGTACATATTCAATAATTGAGGATGATTCCGAATAATTACATTTTAGATATTTTGATTCACACTATTTATTAGTTAGGTAAGGATTTAGTTTCCCATGTTCCTAGTTCAATAATATATTAAATAATCTGATCTGCAAAGAATAATAGTATAACAAATAGTTTTTTTCTAACACTTTCACCTAAAACAACAATTTGTTCTGTTCCATGAAATAATTTGGCAATACATATATTTTTCTACCATCTAGAAGAGTGTGCTTGTTCATTCTCCCTCGATAGTAATTTACTTCAAATAGATAAGAGTGCTGTGTCAAAGTTAGACTTCTAATTTGACTGTCAAGTGTTGAGAATAATTGTGATTCACTGGCAAATGATGTACAAAAGGTAGGAACTGCAGATAGGAGTATCCTGAGGTATTGGAAATAACATGTACTTGAGATAGTGTTTATCAAAGCCAGATTATCATTAATGATATATTTGTATGTACAAAAGTAGAATAGTAAAAAGGTAAATATATATTATAATGTTGGTCAGATCTCTTAAAATACAAGGAACACTTATAGACAAGACGTTAAATAATGAATTTTAATTATATTTAGTGTCAATATTAGAATACATTAACATACATTCATATTAAAAAACAACAAGATTGACTTATACAACTTCTTTTAATTGCTTAACCGGAAGAAACTGTCAACTGACACACAATATATATATATATATATATATATATATATATATATATATATATATATATATATATATATATATACATATATATGTGTGTGTGCATGTACATATATTTGTAATTGGAATCTAGAAAAGTATCCAGTGAAATACAAAATATATAATATGTATATATTAACTATATTTAAACATAATCTTTTATTAAACGTATTGGCAAGCGGTATCGCATCATATATGGTGCTTAAATTGGTACCGCTGTTGTGCGAAAGGCAGGTGCGAAAGGAGAGCGACAACCTCCACAAACACATCAACTAACCAGTGGAAGGGGTGGGAGGAATGGAGGGGGGAGTTATCACAATGTCCAATTTCAACACTAGTACTTGAAACAAAGTAAGGACCAGTATGACGTATACCCGGAAACTTTTATAAATATTCACTTTGTAACTGATTTTTCAAATTTGACTACCAAATTGTTAACACTTAATGATTTCGAAACACGGAAACGATTATAGTCTATTGAATTAAATTCGCGCGATATCTGCCTATCTCTCTAAAACGTAATTTTTAGTCGAACTTCAAGTCGAAAGAACAATAAAAGTTTTACTTCAATATATCTTGATTTCTGTATAAACTATATGTCGGTCAAGGATACTGATGCATCATAGAAAATATCTACTTTCAATAGAATGCAGTGGGCTGAAATTGGTTAATCTGACAACTCAATTTCCAAACCTGCTATTTTTCATTGATAAGAAATAGTTTAACTCATTAGATTTGATGTTTCTTCCAAGTATTGATTTAAGGTCAAGAAATTCACATATTCGTAAGCCCAACAAAAAAAAGTAATTTGTCACACATCGGTATCTGGAACGTATCTCTCCATACAAGTGACACGTTTTCTCATCGTAGAGCAGACAAGAAAGTGCCACATTCGATTCTTCACTTCTACTATAACAAAACATGCTAGACTTTCTAAGAATTTCAATGATATACAAGAATTCCACTAACTTGGCAAGTGGAAAATAATTGAACGCACATCTAAATTTGTGAATCTGCAGAAAATATGAAATTTATGCAAAACATGAGATATTCAGCAGAAATCTCACACAGCAGTCTTATATTTCAGGATTGAATAGTTCCTTTTAAATCTGTATCCATCAGTTAACTCGAGTTAATTTGGATGGATTGATAAATGAGCTGAAAAACTCATGTTCCCGTGTCATCTAATTATTCCTTACACTAATTAAAACAGCTTATATTAGTAAACGTTGTTTAAAAATGGAACAACAAACAATTCAACAAAATAGAACAAATAGAAATATAGGGACAATTGAACAAATAAAGTTGATCGATGATAATAAGAGAGGGTCGGAAATTTGATGAGAATAAGTGTTTGTTATATTTTGGGAGTTCTGCAATTAAAAAGGCAGCCTTGTTGACTGACAAGTAAAGTGTTAAGCTGGACTTCTCCACTACAGGTCTGGGAATGGGAGGGCATCATGTCGTCATATTCTCACACGTGCACGCTAGGTAGGCTAAGTAGAAATACAAAATACACCTGAAGTAAGCTGTGGTCGAAGAAGTATTGTCCGTCGGCACAAGAGTAGCACAAACAACCGAATCATATCCCTAATTCTATTTGACACCACTTAATTGGCAGTAATATTTCAAAATACCCTATTACTAAGTAGAATTCCAACTAGAGTCAATAACAACCTTAATTTCAAAGTATTTAACTGACATATATTGTATTATTATATAATTACTAATAAAATTAATGTTAAGAATAATAGGGCAACTAGCCCACACTGGACGAGGCTCCTTGTCCGCACTTGCCTAAACACATTGTCTTAAGATATAGTCTTGAAATCTTTATATTAATTTTTTGGTTCCAGATATCAATATTTTTTATACAAGTACACAAAACGGTTTCCTTTTTGGCTTCGGTTTCTTATCTGGTGACTTTTTATTGATCAACCGAACTAAGTCATAAAATATCTGAAAAAGAAAAATATAATAAAAACTGCACTATGCAATGAGAAAGTCGAGTCGGCTAGCTACACCCCGCCTCGAACAATCTCTCTTACTCATTCACTATATCCCTCCGAGACCTTATACCTTCTACTGAACCCCGGTTCACATGATAGAAGCAAACTTATCAACTAAATAAGTTATCTCTTACTTAACTCAGCCACTTCTTACTGCAAACTATAACATAACAGATACTCAACTATATGCTCAGAATCCTGACTTAACATTCAAACACCACAAACTCAATTCATGTTTCACCACATCCAACATTGTAGAGGCGGCAACATCTCTACTGGTCCATGAAAGGACTCGTTGGCAAACAGTCAACTTGATCCTTGGTAAAATAAAACCAGTCTACAATAATTTACTCAACAGCTGAATGTCGAGCGAGTTTCTTTGAGACTGTTGTTTCAGGGGATACTAAAACGGAATTGAGGTGTTTCGCTCCCGAGAATAACAAAATTCTTCTTTGCCAGAACTTTTCCTTTCGTAAAATTCTTTGTAACGGTCGGTTAGATTGGAGCTATAGAAATTACGGATTATTCATCAGGAATGCACATAATTTTGAATTTTAAATTTTCTTCTAAATCATTTTGTAGATTACAAATCGATCATTAAAATGTGTCAACCTTTTATAATTTTCGGCGCGAAATGGTGGTGGCGAAATGTACCAAAACCTACTAAAACACCTAGTCCAATCTGTGAACCTGGATTTTGGCTATAATAAAAAAAAAACATGTAAGTTCGAATCAAAAATTTTTTTTTGCATTAGCTTCAGGAGGTTATCAGGATCATTCATACACCTTAAAACCTCTTGGGAACCCCAACCCCACCCATTGAGGGCGAAAATGGCCCTAAATCTCCCAAGTCTTGAATTGTATTTTCTACAAAAAAGGTATTTTGGCATTTCGAGTGCACCTAGGGGGTTTTTTGGGTCGCTGAACACGAATACTTGCAATCCATCGTAGGGGTGTTCAAATCGACAAAATTGGCCCATTTCGCACCCCTATATGTTATTTTGCAATTTACGTGTTTTTGGCATTTCGAATGCACCAAGGGTTTTTTTTTGGTCGCTGATCACGAATCCGTGGCCACATTTACTTGCAATTCATCGTTGGGGTGGTAAAATCGACGAAATTGGCCAATTTTGCACCCCTATATGTTATTTTGCAATTTACGTGTTTTTGGCATTTCGAATGCACCAAGGGGTTTTTTTTGGGTCGCTGAATACGATTCCGAAGCCAGATTTACTCCGAAGTAATTTTAAAATGCAAAAATAATGAAAATTTAGAAGCGTGTCAAATTAGCCATTTTTGTAAATTTCCCACCCCTACGATGATATTCGAGTAAATCTGGCTTCAGAATCGTATTCAGCGACGCAAAAAATTTCCTTGGTGCATTCGAAATGCCTAAAACACGTAAATTCCAAAATAACATATAGGGATGCAAAATTGACCAATTTCGTCGATTTTACCACCCCTACGACGGATTGCAAGTATATCTGGCTACGGATTCGTGTTCAGCGACCCAAAAAAAACTTGGAGATTTCGGGCCATTTTCGCCCCCAATGGATGGGGTTGGGGTTCCCAAGAGGTTTTAACGTGTATGAATGATCCTGAGAACCTCCTGAAGCTAATGCAAAAAAAATTTTTTGATTCGAACTTACATTTTTTTTTTTCGGTTCATAGCCTGGACTAACCATGCACGTCTGCTACTAATAATGTTAGCTTGTCAAAGACAAACTGCTCACTCTCAAGACTGAAGCTCTTAGGAATTGAAGATATTCTGGTGTGGTTACTGGTCACCTCTGCCACATTCTATGAGCATGTTCAGCAGAAGACAAATTACTCGTTAAACGGTTTATAATAATCAAGGAAAAGGAAACTCAGTATGTTTGATCTTGCACCAACTAAACACAACAGATCAACAATGTTATTGAAATGAATTTATCTTGAGACAAGAGAAAAACTTTAAGCTGAAGCAACATATTAAAATCCCATACAATTACAAACCTATGCGAACAAACATCAGTAAAATTTTGTTCTTCTGTTTGGGTCGTAGCTGAATTTTATTTTATAGAGAAAATAGAATAGAATGTCACTGAAAGTTAGATTAAAGATTCGGTAATGTGTTGTTGCTGTTCCCAAGGTACCCACTTTTAACTTGTGAATCTGTTTTTATTCTCTTCCAACTTGGATTTTGTTCCCCTGAATCAAAATTAATCAGAAATTAAATAAATTCCAAATATGTCATTGTATTCTACAAATATTTTTGACAATGTAGCCAAGATCAAGAATGAAACTAACATCTCAAGTGTTATTATATAAATATGCCTGAATCTAAACCAGCAGGCAGAATTTCATAAAATTATGGATAAATAGATAACATGAGCATAACACTTCGGTGAGGGAATGGTAGCAGCAAGTACTTACATCATTAACCATTATTTTTGCTTTGGCAGATGTTTCCATGAAGACACAGCTGAAATTGCGTGCAAGATTCGAACCTTGCTCTTTACCCACGACCCTTTCTTCCTCCAAATCACATTTGTTGCCAACCAAAACCATTGGGACATCATCGGTGTCCTTGAAAATAACATAAAGCTAAACTTATTCTATTTATATTTTCAATTTATTTTTTCTGAGAGGACTGTTTGAAGACAGTTGCAAGAATAAACAAGCGATATCACAATTCAAACATTATGGTTGCATTACCTCCTCTTGGACCACCATCTGTGGAGAGCATAAGCTTCTATATCGCAATTTCAAAGACATTCAGCTGAAATATGAACTACAGCTTCAAACCCTCTAAGAAAACCCTGCAGTGCACATTTTGTGTAATGAGATTTTAATTTAATCTCAACACTCCTGTTCCAGGAGGATATCATCTCATATGGTCGGACTCCTGCCACAAGGAATTAATTTGAAAAATTATCATTATCTATGAATATTTGATTAAATTGGCGACAACTTTATGTAAATCCATCACTTAAGGGAAGGTTTAAAAAAAATAATATAGTAAAGTGTTATCTTGTTTTAAATTGTTTTAAAAACCTTTCCCAAGTGATTTCACCAATAATCTGTCCACAGAAGCCTGCAAATTGAAGAAGAAATTGTTTGTTCACCAGCGGTTTTTTATATCCTTTGACAACACTAGAAGAAAAAGTTTGAGAATAATTCAATAGATGAGAAGTTTTATATAATTTTTCCAACATTCCCCTACTCTTTTGAATGTTTTTGAAATCTCCCAACCCCTTCTGATATGTAAGAACCCTGTAAATAATACAATACCTGACCTAGACACATTTAATACTATTTATGGCAGTAGGTAAAACACGGGAATTACTATTAATACATAGAATGAAAATTGTAACAATTCTGAGTTCAGAAAGATTTAAAGAACTTTTATCTCAAGGAAATTGCTACAGCAAAATTGGACAATGTTTAAAAAATAAACAATTAAACCCTTTATTAAACATGTTAACCTTATCTCAAAGCCTAGATTTACAGATGGAAGTTCAATATTCAATTAGGTATGTATGATTCATCGATTTATAACCAACTAAGAATTATGGTCTCATCACACAACAATAAGTATGATTGACTTTGATTTCTTTCCTATATTGTATAATGTTATCTAAGAAAAATATTACATTTACTAGGCTTATTTCTTAGTACATTCAAGTAATGAATGATTCAGATTCAACTTGCAATTTTATTTAATTAAACAGATGAGCCTGCAAATTGTAATTATACTGAATTATTCATTTTTAGAAATGTAAGTTATTACCTTCACTCGTAAAATTTGATCCCTTAAATCTTGAAGATCATTGAATGTTGATTGTGCTGTTATAGAATAAACCAAAACAAATCCCTGGCCATTTTTCATATATAGATCTCGCATTGCTGTGAATTGTTCCTAAGGATTAAAAAGTTTAGACTTTGGGTAACATTAGTGGTCAATGACAAACATACTGTGCCAGCAGTATCGAGAATCTCTAACATGCACTGTTGTCCATCAACTTCCACTTGTTTCCTATAACTATCCTCTATTGTAGGATCATATTTTTCTACAAATATCCCTTGTACAAACTGCACAGTAAGTGCAGATTTTCCGACACCTCCAGATCCTAACACAACAATCTTGTATTCGCGCATTTTATCTATTTGATCACTTGTTTCTGGAAAAAATACAGCATCATTAAAATTTACTTGAATAATTCTAGTTACAAGTAAGATTGAATGAAAATAATACCGATGGCTTGTGGTTACAGACCACATCAGGAAGTCTACAGTATTGAAACTACACATACTGATATGATGATTAATCACAAGGATGTAAATTATGAAATTGGGAGTCACGAAGAACATAGAAAATTTTCAAATAAAGCCAACCCTAATTTTCTCAACAGTTCTAACGTGTCGCCTTCATCACCTTCCGAATAATTACTTGGTAGGAAAATACATACGTCGTCGTTTGTAGCAATATCACTAGATTAGATCAACTTCCTTTTTCCGCTAGCCTCTTCCCCAACAAATTGCGAATACGGCAAACACTTCACAATGTTAGTTAACGTCGAGTTCATAAATCACTGAATTTACAAAATACCTCAACGCTTCAGCCGATAACCCGCAGAGTTTACTATTCGAATTTTTTCTTCACCCTATTTGAAATGATATTTTCATACTCTCTTCAGCCTTGTAGTTGTTAGATGTGATGAACATCAAAATAGGCAACTTACCGTAAGTGCAATACCGTTATTTCTGGACGGGCGATGCCTTTCCTTTATTAATAATTGTGACTTTGTCACGGAACTGACACTGCTGCTCCCTCACGATATGGCCAACATACAAGGACAACTTTTGACTTTACACTAGACACCACTAGACGGGAAATTATAACCCTAGATAATTAAAAATGTACCCAGAGAAGCTGAAAAGCATAGATCTGTCTGTAATACATAGAGATATCAGAGAAGACTCTATGAGATATAAATACAGGTAAACAGACATAGACTAATTTCAAGTATGCTATGCTACACGCAACATGTATTTTCTGAGCTCTATAATATCACAATTCAATTCAATGTTTAACCTAATAACAATGTTAAAAATTGAATAGAATGAAAATCCAATCTAAACTTAAATAACAGAACTATTAATATTTCGATTTTCACTAGTTAAATGTTAAAAACTATAGGAAATAACCTTTCTTTTCACGTTGAGTTTTGAGTTCAAAAACGTTATCAAATTTTCGTAATCTTTTAGTGCTTCCACATTATATGCACAATATTATTAACATTAATATCATATATTAAGACCAAAAAACGAGAATGGCTCAGTGAAATTACATACGCTTATATCCATTCTGTGTTCGTATTCTGAACCCATACTATAGGATAGGAGATGCCTGTGAATGTTAAACATGTAGCAAGAAAATTATCAGGGGAAAAAGTTCTAATATAATCCAGAGATAGGTTTTGTTCATTGTCTAGAATAAGTACCTCCTTTGCTCCATAAATAAATGTTGACTATACTCACGTGTTCTACAGACTCCCAGCAATTCATTTCACACTACCTTATATTGTGCAAATTGATCTTTGAATGAATTATTGAGTCACAATTTAATTTATTAATATTTCATTTCTACGGTGCGTCCTAAATCTTAATGAGTTGTACATTTCACACCAACAGTTGCAACGAAAAGGTTAAATCTCAGACCAATTTGTCTGATGATTAAGCCATAGCCGGCTTGAGAAAAGGGCGGTACCAAAGAGTTCTTATAGAACTCGATGGGCGGTACGTTGACTTGGTGGCACCCATGTTCAAATCGATCCTATCGAACCTGCCGCGTACATATTTCAGTCAGTGCGAGTAATAGAATAAAGACCTACTGTTTTAATTTAGCTGGTTTTTAGGAAAAGATGGACTTTGTTCAAAGTGGTCTCAATTTGATTATATTATCAGTCAATGGGATTTCATTCAATTCAATTTCCTGGCGCTTATAATTGTAGTAGTCTGGAGATTTATCTTTAACAAATTCCAACTATTTCAAATGTCTTTCGGTAATTGAAGTCACAAATATTTATTAATGTAATTTTTAAATGTTATTGAAAGCCGAATTCTATTAGAATCTAACGTGCTTCGGCTTCGAGTAGTAGAGTGGGCCCGAGTTGGTGACGTCACAAATCCTAGGTGATGGCCATTCTAGTAGGTTATCGATAAATCGACAAACCGAGGCGGTGTTGCCGTTGACAAACTATTTCTCTAGGTATGGCGGAATACCATTTTGTCGCAATGTAACAAAGGTCTGCGTAATACAATGAAGAATATATGTGTTTAACATATCACAAAACAAATAAATAAAACACATTCCAATCCAAGTCAACAGGCCAGCACGTTGTCGCGTAGTACCATAAATAATAGTAGATTAAGTTCATTTGAGTTTGCTTGGTTTGCTTTGCATTCTACTAACCGAACCAAAGATATCTATGTATTGTTGTAATGTCACTTCTGGTAATGCTACATAGATAATGCTATATTGCTACAACTCCTAACCTGAAACATATTTGATGTGAAACGTGTAGCAAGTACCTAACATTTTACTCTGAGTAAATAAAGAAACGTCCGGAAGCATGTCTTTCTTCATCAAAGGGAATCCAACAAACACCCTTAAGAGGTCTAAAGTAGGTAGATTCTATTTTTTTGAAAGCAATTGTAAATTTTATATACAGTACTCCACAGGCAAGGCAAAGAAAAAAATGAGCAAAACAACATCAAACGCTTTACAAAATGAAGAAATCACTAGTAGTGAAGACGAAGAATCGAATCCTACTAATGAATTCAATTATTCTGGTTCTGATGAAATTGAACATGAAACTGCACAAGATAAAAAATTGAGGTTAGCAAAAATTTATCTAGATGAGATAGAAAAATTAGGTAAGTTGTGTGCGTTATTTTTGTATCTTGATTAATTCATTCTGTGTTTAGAAACAGAAAAATTGGAGCAAGAAGTAAACACAGATGTTATATCAAGAAGATTGAAAGAAGATTATTTGAAACAGAGTGGAAAATTCAGAAGTTCAGTTGCTCACAAGTACAAAGGTGGCGATATTTCAAGTATAATAAAGTTGAAGTGTAGGGACCAGAAAAATACTGTAACTTGCTTGTGTTTAACTTCAAACAATGAATACTTGTTCTCTGGCAGTAAAGATGGGATTGTGATAAAGTGTAATTAGTTGACTTCAAATTGTATACCATAATATTACCATGTGATTTTAGGGTCATTAATAAAACTTCAAAAAGTTGGCATCATTCCTTTTGTTAAGAAAAACATAGAAACGGTGAAAGGACACAATAGTAAAATTATGTGTATAACTTTATCATCAGATGACAAGTTTCTGGTAAGTAAATCAACAATTTCATATTGGCTATATTGAGTATTTGTGAAAATGTTAATAGACCTCATCTTTAATAGTAGTATCTCTTACTGAAATTTTTGGGCATCTATAAAATGAAATAACTCAATTTGTGAAATTTAATAAACATGTGAAAACTGACTGATTCATATTTTTCAGGTTGTTGGTGATGAATCGGCAGATATCCATGTTTGGGATCCTACATATCTTCAGCATATAAAAGCATTCAAAGGCCATAAAAATATGGTAACAGGAGTGTGTTTTAGAAAAGGCACACATACTTTATATTCTTGCAGTAAAGATCGTTCCATTAAAGTTTGGAATTTAGATGAAATGGCATATGTAGAAACACTTTATGGTCATCAGGATACCATAACTTCATTAGATGCTCTCTCTAGAGATAGGATACTTACTTCAGGTGGCAGAGACACTTCCATTAGAATATGGAAAGTAGCAGAAGAGTCTCAACTTATTTACAACGGACATTCTGGGAGTATTGATGTAGTCAACTTGGTAAATGAAGATAATTTCATATCTGGAGGTGAAGATGGGTATGTTGTAATGTTTATTTTGTTTATCATTGGAAAAAGTGAACCAAGCTGGTTATGGGATGTCGACTGGAACTTTACTTTAATAAAATAACTTAAAAGTTCAATTTTCACTAATTTAATAAATAAATGTAACTATTTTCGCTAACACCGTAGCTTCTTCAAACAAATATTACAAAGTACTAATACTAGTACTTTGTAATTATTTGATTGAAGTAGCTACAGTGTTAGCCAAGGTATAGTTACATTTATTTATTGAATTAGAAAATCAAACTTTTAATAGTTATTTTATTTAAGTTTAGAATATATTTTAATCATGTAATGGCTGATTCAATTCTATAAATTAATTCATTACAAGATTGTGGTGTGTTATACTCATCTTCAAGTTGTCTTTTATTAAAATTTTCGATGAGGATCAACAATGAAAATAATTGATTATGATGCAGATGACAAAAAATATATTCGATTCTCCTGTTCTGAACTGTTTATTATAATATCCTGCTGACCCATTTTGAAGGCATTCAAAGGTATATCCTCACACACTATGTTTTCTTTTAGTCAGCTATGTAGTTGGAGTTCAATGAAGAAGAAACCGCTGTGTACAGTCAACAATGCTCATGGATTGGATCTAAAAAATTCTCAACCCTATTGGATTTGCAGCCTTGCTACTTTAGTTAATACTGATTTAATAGCATCAGGTGAGTTATTGATTATTGTTTTATCCTCATACATGATATCTCGATTATCTGTTTGTGTAAATTAAACAAGCATGGTTTATTTATTTGAAAACTCCTTTATCAGCATTAACATTAATTACCTATGTAAAACTGCAAATCACCTGCCTGCAACTTCAAAAGTGTACATGACTATGGTAAATTTCAGAAACTGCTTGATAGCCTAGTATAGTCATGTTTGTAGAAAACCACTTCTTATGCTTTTTAAAAAGTCACCTTAATCATAATTTTACGATTAACAAAAGCTTTTTTTTTTGTTAGGATCTCATGATGGTACTATAAAGTTATGGAAACTAGGAAATAATTTTCGTTCTATTGAATTTCTGTTTGAAATACCTGTTGATGGATTCATTAATTCAATTTTATTTACATCAGATGGTAAACATTTGGTTGCAGCTTGTGGTAAGGATCACAAATGTGGAAGATGGTGGAATATTGACTCTGCTAAAAATTCAATTTTTATTTTCCCTCTTATAAGAGAAGCTTGAATTCTGTTATTGCATATTTTTTTTGTAAAATAATTAAATAAAAATGCTTTCATAATAATTTTTTTCTTTTATCTCTATTGAGCAAAGTCTACATGAATTGTGAAATTTAAAACTTATTTACTTAAATGAAATTAGATAACTGATTATGATACATTAAAATTTATTATTAGAATAATGAAATTGTACAAAATAAAATTCATGTTTTCATAAATATAACATACAAATATAATTGATTGAATCAGAATAGTAATTATAACTCTCAGGGGATGAAATTCAGTTAACTATAACTTCATTCGTAGGTTTCCGCGTACAGTGCATGAATCTGCAATCTTTTCAGAAAGAAATGGCTCTTGAAACCTGATTAGAGTTGTATTTTAGAGATTTTGGCATATACCTATGTGTGACATGAAGACGTATAGCAATTTAATGTTGATTATTCACTTTAGAATGGATGAAGGGCATATTTGGAATATAATATTGACTTATTAGAAGTATATTTTTATTTTCCGAAATTACCTATATTCTATTAAAGTTATGCCACATTCCACTTAGATATCATCTTATACAGTTTGATACTTTTCTTTAATAGAGGTGATATAATCTTCAATAGCACTTGACAGTTTTTAAATGTAACAGTTTCAAAATTTAAAACATACTGACTGAAGATTATGAAATCATCTCAATGATTCGATTGTTATGAAAGAGCTTCAGTTGAAAAAGAATCTCTAATGAGTTTCCTTACAGTTGAAAAGATAAGTTTTCATTCATTTGCGAAATAATACTTTTAATTCAAATGTATATTTTCAAAAAAATATTAAGTTGTGTGCCTTAGAAATAACTACTGAAAAGTCGAAGGTAAATATAATTTCATTTTACTAGGCTGGTTGCTGTCTGATGTATACAAGAATAGCTGGGAAGGGACTTGCAGTTATCCCCTTTGTGGCCTCACTCGTGAGAAGAGTGATACAAAAGATGGGAGAATTATTATTTTCTGTCCTTCAGAGAACTGATTCAAATCCCCTCAAGGGATGCTTTATCTATTTCTGCTGCACTAGAAAGAACATCTGCTATTTGGATATCAAACTAATGTCATCCTATTTGACAACGTTATATTTAGCAAGATCATTACGTTACCACGTTTTTTTATAGTATCTGATATCGAAAATTTCAATAACGGCTAAGTAATTTCTCAGACTAAAATGCCAGAATGTGCAGCGTTCGCGTGTTCAAATAGAATGCAATGGGAATCGGACAATTAATTTCCCAAAAATGCATAACAGTATTATTAGAGGAAAGTTTGGTTTTGTTTATCAGAAGTTGATTATAATTTGTTTTTTTCAGAAACATTTTGAAACCTCAAAGTTTGAACAAAATCGTCACTTCACTAAGAATACTTGAAATGGCAGTGACAGTATTGTGCGTAATGTTAATTTGGTTTCACCAATTATCAATCCGAAATGTAAAAAAAGTTGTCAAACATATTTTACTATTCCTGGTTACATATTGCATGACAACATCTTCAGAAAATGAACAAAGATGTAAATTTGTTCATGGAAGTACACCTCTAGAAAAACCAATGCTTGAAGGATTTTTTCCAGTCGAACATTTGTATTTACATTAAAATATGTCACTGTAATATTGTGAAAGATCAAAGTATATGATGAAATGGCATTGATTGATTTATAACACATTATTGTTGATTATTTTATATCAAATGCATTATCGATACAATTATGTAATAATGCATTTATTTCAATTTATCTGAACTGTTGATTATTATAAAACTTGTGTATATTATGCAAATATAAACTGAATAAAAATCTTACATTTGGCAACATTCTCAGAAAATGAAAAACGTGATTTTGTTCATGGAAGTGCATCTATAAAAATCCAAAGCTGGATGGATTTTTACATTACTACATTATTATGAGAGGTCACAGTATATGAATAAAATGGCAAATGGCACATATTTATTGTTGATTATTTTATATCAAATGCAATAACATATATATATATATATATATATGTTTCTTCTTAGGTTCTCGCGGACGTAATGTGTAGAACTGGATTCTCGGGTATTGATCCCAGTTCGCCTAGATTTTCCAGACTCTACGGTCGAATCACCTGAAGATGGCAAATGCGACTTTGCCGAAACGTCGTGAAATTGGTCCTTTTGAGGACCGAAACCACACAACGCGGATGAATACCCGAGAATCCAGTTCTACATATTACGTCCGCGAGAACCTAAGAAGAAACATATATATATATATATATATATATATATATATATATATATATATATATATATATATATATATATATATATATATATATATATAAATATAAACAAGTTTAAAGTTTCTTTGCCTAATTGGCAACTATCGTGTATGTAACTTAAGAGATATAGAATTAAATTTTCTGAATTATGAAGATAACTTAGATAATTTAACATAGGATTATAAAGATGAATAAACGTAAAAGATTGAACCATAGGCGGGATTCGAACCCACATTTCTGGATTTCTAGTCCAGGGTGTTTACCAATTACACCACTTCGGTCCTATTAGATTTTTATATTTTTGTAAATATAAACCTCTGAAAGGATAGTAGATCATTGATGAACACAATGCGATTCGATGCCCTACCATAGATCAACTATTCACGCACATTCATCTAAAGTTCAGTCGTTTTTTGAAGTAAGTTATCTTCATAATTCAGAAAATTTAATTCTATATCTCTTAAGTTACATACACGATAGTGGCCAATTAGGCAAAGAAACTTTAAACTTGTTTATAATTAACCAGAACAATTCTCAGTCAGTTCTATTGAAATATATAAGAACCAGGATGCTGTCATTTGAATAAGAACTGTCAAGTAACTGCCAACCATAGCAGTACTAACCTACAACCCTTACTTCAAAAAACGACTGAACTTTAGATGAATGTGCGTGAATAGTTGATCTATGGTAGGGCATCGAATCGCATTGTGTTCATCAATGATCTACTATCCTTTCAGAGGTTTATATTTACAAAAATATAAAAATCTAATAGGACCGAAGTGGTGTAATTGGTAAACACCCTGGACTAGAAATCCAGAAATGTGGGTTCGAATCCCGCCTATGGTTCAATCTTTTACGTTTATTCATCTTTATAATCCTATGTTAAATTATCTAAGTTATCTTCATAATTCAGAAAATTTAATTCTATATCTCTTATGTATATATATATATATATCAAAATATTTTTTCCACCTTCTGTCGGCACTCGTACGGAATAGACCAAGAGCCGGTGCTGCCTTACATGCCAGGAGATATTGAGTCCGTTGTCGGAAACGAAAAATGCCAGATCTTCTGGAATTACCCGTTTCCGACCGTCAGGTCCATACAAGCAAATAGGCCTGACGTTGTCCTCCTCGATAAACTAATCAAGACTATGTATGTCATCGAATTCTCCGCTCCGGCAGAGAAGAACATAGTCTTGAAAGAGGAGGAAAAATGGACAAAATATCAAGATCTCCTGTTCGAGCTCCGCACGCTATACCCAGGCCACAAGGTCGTATTAATGGTTCTGATCATCGGTGTTTTGGGCTGAATTCGATCTTCGCTGCGTTCAAACTTGAAGATCATTCCGGCCTGTAAGAACTCGACGCAGATCTTGATAGACCGGATGCAAAAGGCAGTCATTCTGGGTTCAATTAGAATACTTAGGGCACATGATTTAGGAACCTGAAGCTACTTACCGACCGGCGGGGAGGAGTAGCTTCGGTTAACCACCTTTTTTTTAGGTTTTTCTGGCGCGACTGCTGCGATGTGGCCGGAGCTCGCAGCAGCCCCGACCAGGTTTGAATGTAAAAAAAAAAGTATATATATATATTCTTTTATTGATATTCTTGAACCATTTCTAGTATATGTATGCTTTCTTGGAATATTGGTTCGTAGATATACTGAAAATGAAATAAAAATTCTTTTCGACGTTTCGACAATTTATTGTCTTTATCAAAATTGTGAATTAGTGTTTCCATGTAATTTAGAAAAGAATAGATGATTTCGATTAATAAAATGCGTCTGCAGCCGACTTGTGTTTTAAGATCCAATTAAAACTGCAGAAAACATTGGATCGGTTGTGTGTGAAAGAGTAATGTATGACTAATTACAATTTGAAATGGATTGAATCTGATTAAATACAAGACATTTTAAGATTCTACAATTCTAAATATCTATGATTATTGTATGTATTAGTTATTCTATGATAAACACCACCTATCATAATCAACTAATTAAGTTTAAGGTAATTCTATGGAATTTAACCTCAAAATTGTTACTCATAATGTCATAGTTAAATAATACGTTATCTTTTTCAGGTTGAATTTTAAATAGACAGGTGGAAAATGGCACTTCAATCTAATAAAATTTTGTTAAGTTTGAATTAGATTATTGTAAAGTTTCGAAAGATTGGAAACTATTTACACAATAATTGTTCTTTTTAATTTGAATACATTCCAATATCAAACTTTGTTGTCGTTTGTTTCAATATTTAAAATTTTTTGTATTGTTGTAGTCGAATGTATGGTTAGTGTCCTTTACATGTTTATTAAGCGCAGTTGATGAATTTTTGGTATATTTGTGACCATTCAATCTTTTTTCGAGGTATTGTGAAGATTGGCCAATGTATACCTTTTCGCAATCTTTGCAAGGGATGGAATAAACAGTATGGGTTGTTTTTTTGAAAGGTACGCTGCTTTTTAATTTAGTGAAGAGACTTTTCTGATTTAAATAACTCTTATGACATATATGTAGGTCATAAGGTTTCACTATATTGCAAATTTTTTCTGAAAGACCATTAATATATGGTAGTGATATGTAATGCTTTTCATTTGATTTCTCATTATTGGTATTGATTTCACCAGATGAGTTATAAAATTTATGAATTTCGTCTTTAGTTATGGAATTGACTAAATCAATGGGATAACCATTTTTTATTAAAGTTTCTTTTGTTTTTTCTGAGAACTATATCTATTATTATATTATATTTTTTGGTCCTAAAAGTTCATTTTTACCGAAGAAATTTGATTTTGAATTTTTTGATGTTAAAATTGGCCAACTTTTTTTATTGGCATATCCAAAATTTTATTTCCCATCGACCTGAAATTTTCAGGATCTTATTTTTTCGGTAATGAGAACCTATACCCAAAATTTTATCGAAATCGGAGATTTGACTCAAGAGCGTTGCTGTTCTGACGTGGAATGAATCAGTAAGCAAAGCATGCTATTTGAAATTTCGGTGGTACTTATTAATGACATATCTTTGGATAAATATATATTCTTTTATTATTTTGTGTGAAAATAGAGTAATAATTAGAAAATTATCCCAAGAAATCCAAATAGGATGAGAATTGACGAGATGTTTAATTCTTCAAACAGTACACAGACATTTAATTTTTGAATATGGTATTCACAATTTCATTACAATATACTATGGTAACGAATAGTAATAGCTTACGAAGTAAATAGTGAAGTGCCACAAGCTTTTATTTTGTGTACACTTCGAATATATTAGGGCCGGTATAAATTACATTTCTTGTTTCCCTAGAAAAAAACAGGAAACGTAAACACATAACTCTACTACGGTAGTAGAGTTATCTATGCGTAAACACAATACAAATTGGTTTCGTATCGCTATGATTGTTTCACTTCTATGTTTTGATGTGGAGGGTTCGGTGGTTCAGGCTAGTGTATATTTGATATTTCTGAATGAGTGGGGGAAATTGTTATTTTGTGATACGCATACGTGTTCATCAGGTTGAAAATGTCTAGAACCTCAATTTAGTTAGTATCTTGCAACTTGTTTATTTTAAAATGAATGCAGTATATACATTAATTTTAGTTGTGAATGCCTTTAGTCATACGAGTATTGGTCAACGGGTACCTCCTGGAGTTCCCCCCCAGCAATATATGGTAAGTTTCAATATTTAAAAACAGTATTATCCAGAACATATGTTACAGCATCATAACTCGAACTCTACCGTTTTATCCACTTGCATTAAATGTGTTGGTATTTTATACAAATTTCAAGAAATTAGTATAATGCATATGAATGACCAAAATCCCCAGCCAAAAGAGAATTATAGAAAAACAAAATATTTACTCGGTAGATTGATATATGATATTTTATCACCCAGTGATTAATATTTTTACATTCAACTGACCTTGTGGCTCCAGTTGTGTGGAAGTTATCATGGTGTGCAGTTAATCTCTTGTACAGAGATTACAATCACAATCTGTACTGTTTTAGCAACAACAACAGCAACAGTATCAACAAATACCAGTCCAACAGCAGGTACCAATACAACAACAGTATCAACAACAACAGATACCAATACAACAGCAACTGCCAGTGCAACAAGTTCCAGTTCAACAGCAAGTGCCAGTACAGTATCAACAAGTACCAGTACAACATCAAGTACCTGTGCAACCCGTTCATGGACACCATGCCCATCAACAAGGTCAAATTTTGAATGCTGCTAACATGGCACATGAAAAAGAGTAAGTAGAATTGAATTATTTTGATTTCAATAATTACATTTTTAGGCCGTGGGATATAGTGTAAGCTACCTTTATTATATTTTTGTTTGAACATAGTCCATAGGTAGATTTGAAAATCACCATTGTGAATGAACTATGTTGAAATGCGTTTCAATTTTATTTCCAGACATATTGCTGAACACTTAGATGTACCAATAGATACAAGTAAAATGACAGAACAGGAACTACAGTTTCATTATTTCAAATTACATGATGCTGATAATAATAATAAATTAGATGGTTGTGAATTGATCAAATCACTTATTCACTGGCATGGTGAGTTTATTCAAATGCTTCTGATGTTGGTGAAGTTGTTTGTCAATTGTTTGCTTTACAAGTGTGTTGTCATTTTTGCTTTTGTAGACCAAGGTAGCAAAGAAAAGAGTGGCCAAGTTGAAGAAAAAGTATTTAAAGATGAAGAATTAGTCACATTGATTGATCCTATTCTTAATGTAGATGATAGTAACAAAGATGGGTTCATCGATTATCCTGAATTTATACGTGCTCAACAGAAAGCAGCAGGTCAAAATAAAAACTAGTAAGTATGTGTTCTTCATTAAAGCTGTTTTGTTGCATGTATGTTGGCGTTATTTGATTGTATACTCTGAAGTTTTTGGTAATGTTATATAGTTAATATATTTCTGTTCTATTTTCAACTAATTTTAATGTATTTGTAGGTCATGATGAGGAATCAACACATTCTGTAATAGATGATGAAAATCTAACTCTTCAAGTGGATGCCATTCTAAATCTTATGGACAAAGATATTGATGGGTATGTAAGTTACAGTGAATTCAAGAATGAAATGAAACAACCTGAAAATTAAAATGGAGCTAGCTTAATTTGTTAAGTTTGTGTTAATTCTATATTTTCATAACTGAATTTTGTTTGGTTGGAACTAAATAATTATGTTGGTGCTCATTTCAGTAGAACTTTAATTAAAATATAGTTTGAGTTATCATTAAAATTTATTTATCTAGTGAAGATGCATACTGTTCTTGAACTTTTGTAGAAAAGGTATATTATTATGTCCATAAAATAAATACAAACTGAATCAAAATTGTGAAGTTTTCTCAATTTGTCAAGTATTCACCAACTTTATAGCTAGTTTGGGAGCTTCATTAAATATTTATTGATAAGTTTTTGTACAAATAAAATCATCCAAACTTTGTAATATTGTTTTCACTTTGCCTTTATCTTCATTTGTTATAATCAAACAGTGAGGCATATTCATTTTATTTTTGCCTCCCACAAAATTATTACAGGATGTAAGACTAAATGCTGGAGTAGAGAAAAAAAATGGTTTGAGTTGATACTTGATGCTCAATACCAGTTTCGGTTTTATTTTCAACTCATTTGTCTGATGAAATTGAATTCAAATGACTGATATAAAATATAGACAAGGTTGTTCAATAAAACTCTGATAAAACTGAATTTCTGCGTTTATTTTCAACCATACGATGTACAAGTATTCAATAGAGTTCACCTATTTACTCCTTCAGCGGGGATAACCAAATGTGAGTACCATGGTAGCAAATTGGAGTCGGAAGTTGAGCAGTGTTGAGCGTAGTGAAAATAATCAAGCTGATGGGTCGATTATTCTAGTAATATTGGTTGTACTAAAGATTCGGCTGGCTACACATCAGCACATCCTACACTAATAAGAGTGGACAATGCGATTCACGAATACTAAACTATCGGGCCGCTGCAATCAAACGTCCTTCCATTCATAAGAAGTGCATGTCTGTTAAGTTAGAGGTACTTGAATTGAAATAAAGAATGGTCCAGGCCATATGCCCAATTTAGGAGGAAGCAGTTGCGCACTGCTAACAGATATGTGACTAACTATTACCTCTATTTTATAAAATGCCCAAAGAAACGTTTTTTTTTATTAAAATCGTATTAAATGCTATTGTTAATTCATCATTATCAATGAAATAATATTATTGTTATCATTTATCAGGTTAGTGAGCCAGTTAACTACATACGGTGTAGAAACTTGCATAGTAATGAAAAATTCGAAGTTTATTAAACATGATATTAAAAATGGTACATGATATAAAAGGCGGACTTCGTGTGCATGGCTTTTGACATTAACAAACACACCGTATAAAATTAATAGTATTAGGAAGACGACATCATTTCCCTTAAATAATTGTGAGCAATAGAAGGTTTAGAGCCGTGCACATGACGTCACGCGGGCACGACCAGGCGATTCGGAGACGTGATCGCGAGGCTACCGTTTGTCGAGTGGTAATGAGCCTCTCGATAACATCATTCGGCGACCGCGAGTCGACGGCCGAGTATAAAACGAGCGCTTAGCGCTTCTTACCCGCAGTTACGGTTCATTTATAATATATATACTATTTAATCTATAACTGATCATTAAAGGTTACTTTATTAATTAACTTGCGAAGTTCATCACAATTATTTAATGCAGGTGGACACCTTTTATTTGTATCAATGGGCGAACAAAAGGCAGACACGTGTGTACCTCGAACTAATAATCCTTTACCGATTGGTATATGGACTTACTAGTACTTAGCTAGTGGTACTAAAGTCCGGGGCCGGCATGACCGGCTATGAACAACGGCTTTACTTTGTCGTAAATTAATATTGTACTGCCCGATGAGAGGCCTGGCACATGCACATAGGTGCCTGCCTTTTAGTTGTTCAAGAGCTCAATGTTCCACTGGAAGGCACAATCGCGCAGGGCTGGTGTGCCGACACGGTAAAGACGGTGATGGATGCGAGCACGTCCACACATGTCCTCCTAACGCCAGCGCCGAGACCTTCTCGACCCTACTGAACTATAATGTGCGGCGCTGATAACAACACGGCAACTGTCGCTATTATGGTGAACATCGTGAATATGATCAAACAGAAACGGTCCACCACCATGGCTGCAAACTTCCAATCACTTATTACTTCTGCCTCTTCATCAGATTTCTTCATATGGTTCGTGATGAACTGAAGCTCTCGTAGTATGTGTTGAAGATCACGCTGTGTTCCTGAGCTAGGCATGGCGGCATCTTCAATAGTTGTAGGATGTCTCATGAAAGCTCCGCCGAGACTAGTCGTCATAGATGCGTTGTTTCCGCCTGAAACGTTTCGGAAGTCATCGTCTATGTCCAATACGTTTGCCAGAAGACTTTTAGAAGAACGTTCTTTCAATTCCAACTCTTTCATTCGACTGTTCATCAGAATAGTTTTCCGCGTTATTTTCTTACCAGGTCTACTCATGCCAAGCATCCAGGGAAGCCACTGAAGAAATACCGTTTTTATCTGGAAAATATTAATATTTTTCAAATAAATAAGCCGTGGAAATGAGGAATCTATTAGCAGATATGCTCACCCATTGAGGCATTTCGTGGATGTCAGGCTTACGATGGTGATAATTGAGCACCACTACCGTTAAAACAACCGATGACGCAACCATGAACATGATACAGTTGAAGTAAGTACCTGAAATATCCATAAATTTAGTGTTCCGAATTATTGTACTTGAGGGTTTGCTTCTTTCAACACATATATTAAGTACTCTACGCTATTTCTACTAGATATACTACTATTATTACTACTGGCACTACATCGAATAATAAACTAACACATTAAGTAAAATAAACGTTCGATATGTACAGTCGTTACGCCAAGCACAAACAAACACACCATTTTCAGAATCGCTACGATTTACTCATACAATTTCTATAAAATTATATCATTTAAGTAGGTATATAGATATACATATACGCACATATATCCATACAGATATTCCAGGTCATTCTTAACGATGTAAGTGGTAATATTTCAAATATCTAGATAGAATCACCTGAGATATATGAATACGATAAGTACGTATAATATGAAAATAATCATGTATACATATAGAGGTGTATACACAAAATCTACACACACATTTTACATTAGTAGTACTATTACTAATGTTATTTATGGACTACGATCGTACCCTCCTCAATTAAATTTCACAGGGCTAGAAGATCGGCCGAGGTAACGCGGCAGGGTCGAGAGTTGGAAGAATAATGAAGGTTAATTAATTTTGTTTAGCTCCCATCACGACACCGCCGCGTCTTCATGGTTTACGCGTCAATGTTTTGTTAGATCACTATTTTGATTTAGACCGGTTATTTATCGTCAGGTTTCAGATGGGATGGAAGCCACAGAATAGACCAGAAGGAGAGGCAAAGCATACTGACTGATGCATTTAGATCTGAGAGTGATGTTGCATATTAGCGTTATTAGTGCATTTTATTTAGATGCTTGTTTATGTCTGGCTTAAGACTGTGCATTATTACCTGGGTGATGATGAGTGAGTCACCGTCCCATCGCATGTATAGTACTGTCAGTGAACGGTAGGCGATGTTTAGCCCTAAGGCCTACCGGTGCTCTCCACGCCATCACTCTATGCACCACAAAACCATTTCGTTAATACAAACCTATAGTTTGCACGATTATTACTTTCTTATTTAGATACATTTGCAACAATTATATTGAATCAAACTCTTTATTAGCAGCAGTTGTGTTAGATTTATGCGTTATCTAAATAATTAATCATCGTACAGGGCGACAAGACCCCCGCACGTTCATTCATGTTCAGTTCAGTTGCTATGGTTAGTTTTATTTGCCACTACGTAAACGAGGAGGTAACGAGTTATAGTAATAAAAGTAAAATTATAAAACAACAGTAAGATAAATAGTACAAACAGTAAAGGAAATGAAACATCAACAACAAAACATACAGATTAAGATACTCCTAGTGGGACAGAGCCATTTGATACTTGGAGGTGAGAAGGTCATTAGCATATAGATAGATGTTACGGCGAACGAGCATATTGAAATATTGAGGCAGTTCGCTGAGCTGAGTGAGCACTGAGCAGTAAGAACTAGATTTGCAGAGAGACCCTCGACTCCAATATAGGCCTTAAAGAACCCACATCGAGTCTAGAAGGTCGTAGGGATAAACAAAAATCCAGGACTTAGGAAGCAGGTCGGCAGGTTTAATAAAATGTTTACTGGTTCAAAATTTATTAAACCGTGATTAAAATTTATTAGTAGTTATAGATTTAGCCTCGGTCTCAGTAGCCAACCATTCACCCATCACACAGTAATTAAAGCACGACTAAGTCGTGAGTGGCTGTGGCTGGGCGAAGTGCTGTTACGGTCGACGCTCGCAGAGCAGCAGTGCATGCAGGGCTCAGCCCGACATTTCGAACTATCCTAAGTTTCTAGGTAAATAGTAAATAAATCGAGTCGGGCTGCACCCTCGCCCGTGCCCGAGTGTATTTGCATAACAAAGTCCGAAACTCTAACCTATCAGAGGCACAGCGTCGGACGTCTTGGTTATCACGTGAGCCACCAGCAAGGAGAATACAGTCTGTGACAACAGGATAGTCACACCTGCAACAGACAGTGCGTCACGCGAGCCGTCTGACCTGTGACCTGTGCCGCGGTGCCACCGCATCGCATTTCGTAAGTAATGTTTGTAGACCTTTCTTCCAAGTATCGGGCTCGTCCCGTTTAAACGAACTCAAAGAGGAAATGTTTGCGGCAATCCCCCTTCTTTCCTAACAGCACTTCGCCCTCTTTATCCGTGCCCTGAAACATTTCTTCTTTGATCGTATCGGGATCCAAACAAAGCCTAAAAAGCCCAACGGCTTACAATCGCGCGCGAGCACAACAATCACATATACACAATGAAACACATTTGTCATCAGGCAGCACTGAGGATGTAGCCAGCACAGGCAGGTCAGACAAAGAACGGTTGGTACCTAACAAAGGAATGGCGTCAGATACTTGAGGCAAGGTTTCTGCCACGAGGTTCAGGAACACAGTCAACGAGAGCAAGATGGTCACTCCTGCAACAGAACATAGCTTGAATACCGCTAGAGATACGGACCTAAGCGAAGAGTCATTGATTACTCGTAGTTCCCGCTAATCTACATATTATGGCATGTATTAAGCGGCACGTGTACTTACCTCGCCGCTATTCCAATGTTAAGGAAAGGGGAACTGAGTGCAAAGGCTACGGGAAGGTGTGACTGGTAGTGGTAGTAGTAGTGTAGGATCTTGCGGTGTACATGCTGAAATAAATTACAGAACGGCGAAAAACGCCCTCCAAGTATCAACGGGCAGTCCATCAAGGGACATAGGGCGTCAAACACACGATGCTCCCAGCATACCTATCAATGGAACTGCATCTGACGTAGTCGGTATTTTTTCAGCTACTAGGTTGAGAAATACAGTCAATGAAAGAAGTATGGTGACACCTGAAATGAAGATTTTCTATTTTGAACGTGTCTGTGTCCGTCAGAGATTGTCGAGTATCGAGACCGAATCGGTGGAGTGAAGTGGTCACCTGTGAGAAAACTGCGACTATTGACACGTGTGTATTTGTAAAGATAACCGTTTACAAATAAAAGGTATGTTGTATGGTTTAAAAGTGGAAGTGATAGTATATGTATGTATATATGTAAGTGCATGGCTTATTGCGCAGATAACGTTATCGGTGCCTGGGTTACTCGTCGCCGTGTACATGATGACACTATGCGATGCGAGTGATCTAACGGCCAGTGTGGTCAAGCGTACCCACACAACAAAGGAGTGCAAACACACAGTACGACACATTAGCAGGAGCATGTACCTAATGTAAGTTTCTCGCCAGAGTCCGGCGGTAGTGTGAAGCCCAGAAGCGCCATGGAAGAGATGAGTACGCAAGGAACTATGAGGTTGAAAAAGTAGTAGAGTGTACGTCGCCTTATTTGAATGGTAAAAGTTACATCCACATATGGTTCCGGGCAGCATTGGTATACGATGGTGTTTTTCTTTCCAGGCATTCCTATAACAATGAACATACTAGATATTAAACGATCGTCGTAGCTTTATCACAAGACATACCTATTAGGTACCATTCTCCGTTAGTGATGAAATCCGATAAATCTCCACCGCCCTCAGAGTTGAGAACCAAGTCAAGCTGCGCAAAACTTGTACATGTAAAACACGCTAAATTACACACAACAACTACTATACATAGCGGTCACACATAATACGTATACATAGTCGTTGAAAGGATAGACGTTAAAGAGGTGGAATAATCCATTCTGATCTATGTCTTCCTTTTTCTTCTTTCATGAACGTCACATCTAGCGGCCACTTCTTAAGTTAAACGAGGCACTCGCACAATAGTAGCAAAAACATGCGGATGGTTGTGACTACATTCATTCATTTACTATACAGGGTGTTTATTCTAGCTTAATTTATTTTATTACACGTTTATTGTGGAAAATTGAAGCCCCGCATTAAGTTTGTGTTTCTTTCATTTGTTATTTGAGAATAAAAGACTTAGATTTGTAAAATGTTATGGGTATTCAGCTATTTTCGTGACATATTAAGGTTCAACCTCTCGATCCTCAACTACTCTTACTCTAATAAAGTATAAAAAAGTTCACACTGTGGGTACACTTTAACACTATAAATAAGAAATAATCACCTCAACAGTATTTTTAGTGGATAAGGGTGATTATTTCTTATTTATATAGTATTATTCCAACTACCAAAGTCAAAAACTGAATACGGCTATCACAACAAATCGATAACTCAAGTGGATGATCATAAAGTCTTGAGAGACTTTTCAGAAACGCATTTGATAAATTCACAACAAGCAAAATAAGTACGTCTTTGTTGTTACCAACATGTTAATGGAATTCCTATACGTTATTTCCCATTCGGCTTAAGTGCCTATTCTAAAATGACAATAAATACATAAATATATGACAAAAAGTATCTAAACATCCAGATCAAATAACTCATTAAAGAGACATGAATTTTATGTGGCAATCCTGAAGGATTCTATGTAGTAGACCCCTAAACTGTTCATATATTATGTCAGCCTCGAACTTACTTAAATCGGTTTGAAACTATGAATATTAATTTTTGTAAATGTTTTAGCCGAAGAAGCAAATTTTATCTTTTTTGATAAAAAGCTAGATGATAATCTCACTCAATACGGTTAAATATACTCAAACACCGCATTGATATTCAAGGCAACTAAGTTCCCATATGCAGTAGAACAAAAGAAAAGCTTTTCTTTAAATGTGATGCTTGGGTATATTTATTTGATAAACGCCCTGTTCTACTAACATACTAATGTAATGTGAGGTGAGATTACTAATGCAGGATTCGTTTCAAAGTCTATCAGTTGTAATTTTTGAACTAAACAATAATGCTAAGTTTGGCTCACCGGCAAACATAAACGTGTTTACTGTATCGATTATCTAATAAATACAGGATATATACACAAATATATACAGCTAATAATAATAATCATCACATGTGTGAGATCGATTTAGTTAGTGGACCAAACAAATGGTTTTGTTGATAATATTCTCCTACCTCACGAATTACAGTAAAGAGAATACCTATTTATCAAAAATTATGGGTTATTCAGTAAACGAACAAAATGTTGCTACATTTTACAAAAGTTGGAATTATTCATCTACTTACTTAATTGGCTCTAGGAAGCAGAAATTCTTTTAAAAAGGAAACTTAACACTTGTCATGTGACAATGTTCCGTAAATCATCTCTACAATCAAACTGTAAATGCTATTGCAATCGTATGTCAACGTATCTGCGCATTCCACCACCTCAGCAATCGTATCGATTTTTTTAGAAAATGTGGATATCTATCATATCTAATAAGGCTATATGGCTATTGTAGTATTTCAGTCTACTGGGAAGCACCAATTTCAATTAAAAATACAGAAACACGAGTAATCGAAATTATAACACATTAATGTTTTAAGTATATGACTATGTATCAAGGATCCACTGCATAGCAATCTACTTATAATATTCGAAATCATATCAAGCAATGTTTGAATAAGACTGAAACCAAAATATAACGCTCAAGTATCCACTTTCGAACCAGATGTTGAAGATTTATGAGGTAATAGAAAAATGTTGTCAGACCTTATTAGACATATTGCTATTTGAGCATTCTACCTAAAATATACTTATAACATTATAAAGATGCCTGTAGGAATTTGCAAGGGTTGGAGCACCTACCTACAATTTATCAAAATCTATCAACAATATTATAGGAAAAATTAATTTTGGTGAAAGACTCGTGGCATTTTAATGACTTTATAAAAAATCAATCCGTACCAGTAGATCATCTATTAATTTCCTTGGACATTGTTTCTTTATTTACAAATATATCAGTCGTTTTGGCATTGAGTAGTATCAAAAAACGTTGGGTAGAGATTAAAAACCACACACTTCTCGATCAATCTGAATTTATAAATGCAGTAGTTTTGGTCAGAATGCACTTATTTTCAATACGGTGCGCAATATTTCGGTCAAATATTCGGCACAATAATGGGATCACCTATTTCAGCTACTATCGCTAGCCTTGTTATAGAATGCCTAGAAGAATCTGTAATAAATTCATTAGATTTTCAACCCGTATTCTTTAAACGGTATGAAGATGGTCTCAACGATATCTTCACTTCAATTCAGTTGCACCAACAAGTTATAAAAAAAGTGTTATAAACAACCTTACAGATCGCGCTGTTAAATTGTCCCACCCAGAGGACCGTCAATTTAAAAATTGTCGGTAATACACTGGAAATGAATGGCTACCCAAAAACATTTTTCAACCCCATCATTAACGAAAGAATAAACAAAAGCTATAATGGAACATCATATATAAATAAAATAAACGGCAAACAAATAATTTTATAACATTACATTCCGGAGACCTCAGAGAAAATTAAGAAATGTTTAAAAAGTATGATATAAATGTTGCGCATAAGCCTACTAACTGTGTTGGTGAATATTTTTCAAAACTAAAACCTTTAATACCTAAAGATAAACAAACCCACACAGTATACAAAATAAATTGTTTAGATTGCGATGGGACTTATACAAACTAGAAACAAAAACTTAGAAAATTCCACTTACCTTGCTAAACATTGTTTTGATTATAACCATTAATTTGATCACAAAAATGTTAATATTTTAACCAAAGAAACCAATTATTGTAAAAGATCTATTCTGGAGATGATTCACATAAAAGTGACTCCAAGTCTGTAAATCATAGAACAAATATTCAGTCATTATGTTGTAACGAAGCTTAAAATTTGATATATCATTTATTTTAGAGCAGGCAGAATATACGAGTATAACACGTGAACTCCGGTTAAACAGTTTATTAATCATTACTTCAACAGATATGCGTGAACTCCGAATGTGCATTCCGTGATAGCCATTTTTCTAAATCTTTGTAATAAGAATTAAGCATTTGAATTAAGAAATCGAATTAAGAATTAATAGCTTCGGAATTTGAACTGAGAGTTAGTGATAGTTGTAATTAAAAGTGCCGAATTCTGTGCTGCAGTGAATTTCCATAAGGTAGATGATAGCTTAATATTTGTTTTCCGGCATTATCCGATATTCTGTTGTGTTCAGTAAATTTGTTAGATTGTTATATTTGAGTTTATCCCGTCATAGGTCTGACCGCGCACCGATAAAGTTCACGTTTTGAATCCACACGTGATTCAAGTAATTGTACGGTGTGTACAGAGTGTGTATGTTTGAACGATAGGGACGTCTTTGATATATCTGTGCATGCTGTGTCAATCACGGAAGTATAAGTACATCCTAGACGACCAAACCGTCAACTGCTTGTGCACGCTGTGTCAATCCAGCAAGTATAAGCTGGGGTGGTTGTGTGTTTGATTATCGTAATAACTTGAATAGTAGACTTCCGCGGATAGCTAATCTTGAAAAATCTTGGCTTCCGGATGGATTCCGCGTCACAATAGCACGACTTGATGCCGATGTTTCGCCAACCATTACAAGTGGCATCTTCAGGGCAGGCTTGAGGCTTCAACTGAAACTGATTCTACTGGTTTCTGTAGCCGTATTTATTGTAGGAAAAATCCTTCACGCTACACAGTTCACCGACTTTATGCGAATAATTACCATACAACTATTATTACTCTAGCAACTGGTTGTTTTGTGTTTTTCCGTAATTGGTAAATGTAAATCATTTATCAACCGATTCCGTACCGTTGAATAGAAATTAAAGACTGAACACATCGTCAAAATAGATATGTTGTAACCGTTTTTCTTTTACCGATTGAGCTTCTTTGCATTTCCACCTGGGTGGATTTTTGTCAAATACCGTTCAATTGCATCCATTAATTATTATCCAAGTGTACTTCTTATTATTATATATTTAATTTGGAATTCCCCGTTTTATATAGTTATTTCTGCTCCATCTTTTAATGAGCTAAGTTATAACCAAGTATCAATTGTAATTAAAGCATTTGGTTCTGTTTTTCTGCCCAATGGGCCCTGGCTATACTTCACTGTAGCTACCCTAGGGACAAGGCTATCTGTAGATAGCATAGTGACAAGCCTTGTGGTGAGGACCCTTAGCAAAAGTCCTCAAGGAGGAGTAAACATTTAGAAAAATCTGGCACCCGAGGAATTGAAGTTTACCGCAGTAAGTAGTTTGCCGCAAAAGTGACAAGGTACGTCATAAAGTCAGATTTATTCTAATTTAATTAATTAAAACCCTTGCAAATTCCTATATGTCTCTTAATAATGTTAAGAGAATATTTTAGGTAGAATGCTCAAATAGCTATATTTCTAATAAGGTTTCTATTACCTTATAAATCTTGAGCATCTGGTTCGAAAGTGGATACTTGAGCGTTATATTTTCTTGGTTTCATTATGGTTTCAGTCGTATTTCAAACGGTACTTTGAAATGACTTCGTATTTTATAAGAAAATTGCTAAGCAGTGGATTCTTGATTCATATACTTAAAACATTAATGTGTTACAATTTCGATTCTGTTCGTTTCGGCGACGTGGGCATTTTTAATTGAAATTGGTGCGATAAGGACGCTTTGTGTAATACAATTAGTTTTAAGAAATCCCGTGTTAGACATTGATACGTCTTCTGATGATGGTCGTGAGAACGAAACGTTCGTAAAAACGAAAATAAGAAGCATGTGTATTGATGTGACCTATTTCCCGAGAATTTATATATAATTCATACCTGGGTCAAGAACCATTATTAATTATTTATAACGAGTGGGGTTGCCTTGTAGTCGATGGACTATTGGAGGAACTGGAAGAGGCTGGGTTTTATGCCCAAGCCTATGCCGATGACTTGGCTGGCGTCACCTTCGGGTGGCACTTGGGGACGCTGTGCGAGCTGCAAAACACGCTGCTCAGCATAGTGGACGGCTGGTGCCGCACGGAGGGGCTGAGGGTAAATCCTGACAAAACGGAAGTTGTTCTGTTCACAAGGAAACGCAAGCTGGGCACACTACCAAAGATTAGTTTCTCTGGCAGGGTCCTGCATTTCAAAGGATCGGTGAAGTTTCTTGGAGTAATCCTAGACTCTAAATTGACCTGGCGCGAACACCTCGAATATCGAGTGAGGAAGACTTCTGCGTCATTTTGGGCGTGCAGAAGAGCTTTCAACAGCACATGGGAATTACAGCCAAAGATTCTTTATTGGATCTATACTGCTGTGATTAGGCCTATGGTTACGTAGGCGGCGGTAGTGTGGTGGTCAGGGACAAGGACTGGTATTTCCCAGCGCCCCCTTGACCGTCTGCAGCGACTTGCATGCGTAGGCATACTGAGCGGCATGAGGTCGGCTCCGACGAGAGCCCTTGAAGCTCTCGCTGGATTACCACCTCTACACTTATACATTAAAACTGAGGCCATGAGAACGGCGTATAGGTTAAAGAGCCTAGGCCACTGGACCAAAACGCACCACTCTCGTGGACACTCATCGATTCTAAGTGAGGCAATCTCTAAATGCCCCATACTAGAAATGAAGCAAGATAGCATGATTCGTGCTATATGTCTCACTTCTCCCAAAATCCTCATCCCGGATAGAGGAGATTGGAACAACGATACCCTCACCCTACTGCCACCAGACGGGCTCGTATGGTTCACAGATGGGTCCAAGGTAGGTCAGGCTTCTGGGGCGGGAGTGTACCTAAAAACGCCAAGGATCACTATCTCAGTGGCTCTAGGCGCTTACTGCACGGTTTTTCAGGCGGAAGTCTTCCCAATACTGACTTGTGCCATGGAAAACCTGCGAAGAAAATATGTAAATAGGCGCATATATATTTGCACAGACAGCCGGTCGGCTCTGGGAGCTCTCAAATCACCCAGAGTCACATCAAGGCTCGTCAAAGAATGCAGGGATACACTGGCTAAACTAGCTAGGAGAAATAAAGTTAAACTCATCTGGGTCCCCGGACACAGCGGAGTTGTACGGAACGAAATGGCCGACTCTCTGGCCAGGCGAGGGTCGTCTAGTGCCCCTATCGGGCCGGAGCCAATGGTCGCTTTATCAAACTGCGTAGGTGGTCTCGCTCTTTTGGGCCAACTGAATAAAGAATGGTCTAAACTGTGGCGAGAATCACCACGCATGAGGCAGGCCAAGCTCTTCATCAAAGAGCCTGTGCCTAGGCTCTCAAAGAAGCTCCTTTCTCTGAACAGAAGGGACATCCGAGAGATGACTGGAATCCTAACCGGTCACTGTCGTCTTAACAAACATCTCCACACTATGGGCATCACAGATCAGCCAATATGTAGGAAATGCAGAGAGGTGGAAGAAACTGCCTCTCACATCCTGTTGGAATGCCCAGCATTAGCATCCCTCAGGCACCGACACTTCGGAGAATTGAAACTGCTCCCAGAAGAACTTATGGAAGCCAGAACTGGCAATATTCTGGGTTTCTGGCGGGCCACAAACCTGCTAGAATAGAATAGGCTTCTGACTACGGGGCGCACAATGGGCCCAAGTAAGTGGCCTAAGTGCATCAGGGGGCTTAGCCTTCTCCCCTCTTATGATGATGATGATGAATGCGCCGAACGCCGAGCCATATTAGTTTCGATTTTGTGAAAGAAGACATTGTTTTGCTTGTAGTCATAAACGAATTAAAGGATTGCAATTAATAAAACCTTAATATGCACATTACACAACTTTATAAAGCTTCATCCTACTATGTTTTTAAATACTATCTTGGTCGATTTATGCAAACTAAATGAAGATGAATATTACTACTACTTTATTCTTAGTGTCGTTACGTTGATCTTCACATACGGGGATGTGTTGTTCCTCGCACATTCTCTGAATTTGAACATGAATAGTTTTAACGAATAGCAAACTATTTAGCGGACGTGCGTATTACACCGAAAACTCCACAATTGGGATATCTGTATCTGTCTCTTTCATCCGAACAATTCCCTTTATAGAAAGGATAGGACATTAGCCATATTGTCGTATTAGATATACGGTATCTACACCATAAGTAAACGGCCATTTATCAATTGTTAGCAAATTTTGGTTGAGGATGGTTGCTCAACGGAATTTGATACAGCTTAATTGTATTATTATGCACTAAAGACAGATTCTGATTAAACTGTGACCTACTATATGTTTTTTAAGCCAAAGTCCTTCAGGCGATATTGGCAAACACTATATCGTAAAAACGACTTGATATATAAATTTAAAAACGTCAGTTTAAACATATAAAATCAACATGATTACTAATTATTATTACTTAATATAGATATCAATAAATATTTCTCGAATAAATACGTCGCTTTAGATTTCATTATACATAACAAATCGGAATAGAAATTGGTGTCGTCATTCCTGGCCGAGATTAAATAAATGAACCAAATCGGTAAGCAGAGCTGTTTTGTTCCTTTTTTTTTGACAGACATATAGAACTTTTTCGAAAAATAAAAAGATTTACATTTTGTTAAGCCTTCGGGGATGATGATAAATTAGTTCCATTTGGAAGTATCTGAAGTTACCTGGGGACGTGCAACGTACAGAAACATTGTAATGTCGATTTAGATTTTTGTAATAACTTTTTCAAATTTTGTTTGTGAAGAAGTCACAAAATACATGCTGACATACATAAATGATTCTAAACAAAAATCCGAAACTGTCATGATGAAAAAATAATTACTTAAATTCATGCATAAATGTGTTGATAATAGTAAACCATGCTTCAAAGTTAAAAATTATGAAATCTGAAAATACCTAAGTATATCACCTATTTACGTTAAGTTTGACTTAACTGGAACATAAATCTTCTTACATTACGGTTATTAATAGTTCTTATTTTATAATAGGTACCTTCAGTAATTATAACAATAAAATCACTCGGTCTCCTTTCATAAGATATTCATATTGTTAAACTGATAGTAACATTTATACTTCTATATTCTCAGTTAGTAGGTACTCAAATTGAATTTGGTTTCTGTATTGATTCTACCTCATGACGCTATATTCATTTGGAAACTAAGAATACAATGCCGGTATCGTCGGTGTTATTTTCAAATACAGCATGCTATTAGCAAAAGACTAAATGTAATAATTATTCTTGTGCTATTAGTATGTGAATCGAAACGAAAATAGTCACGTTCGAATCGGTATTCTTTATCGAAGGTGGATATATTAGTAGAAAATAGTTAGATATATTCGAATAAGCTATCTTAAACTGGCTTAAGACTGCTTCTTCGATTAAGTGTTTAGTTGAGAAATTATGCAAGTGCTATAGCATTGCGAGGTGATTTTACTATAATAATAATGTATAGTGAAGTGGTACATATTGTGATCGTTCATCATAATATTGCACATCCCTTCCAGAAGCAAATGTATCAATTCCTCTGCTAAGAACTTTACAGGTTGTGCCGAAGGGTAAAGCTTTCAAGGAAATTATGATATAGCGGTTTTGACAGGTGAAACGTGGAGCAGCAATGAGAGGAAGCAAAGTCAATAGCAGAGACACTGACCGCAATTGTGCTCCATGCAAAATAGTAAATCTAATGATACAGTCACATGGTTCCCTCGTGAAGGGGCCGACATGGCAGTGTGATTGATCGCGGCGAACCTAGGAAGTTTTTGGCCCTAAGCTAACACGTAGAAGCTAGAGCGTGCACTAGGTCTAGAAGGCATCGCAACGGCAAACACTAGTAGTTCAATGCGACGTTGTGGAAATATATTATGCGCGAAATCGACCAAGTGCTCGGTGAGCCAGCAGGCTAGATAAAAGTACGTCTAAAAGAGCGCGGGTGTAACGGTGCAGTGTGAGGCGTGTGATGTGGTAGCAACAGAAAACATGTAAACATTACAGCAATACCTGGTTGCCGTCATAGGTCCAGCTACCAAACTTCATGTCACAGTGTTGGTCATCAAAGGGGAACCACGTAATGTCTATCTTGCATGTGCTCTTGAAGATACCCGGAGGGACGTACAAGCAGCTGCCGTTATGTTTGACCACAACGTTTGTTTGGAAAGTCCCGTCGAAACCCTCATCAGCACTTCATAACAACACAAAGCGTTAAAATGGCCGCTGGAAACTTAGTCATGCTGGTCGAATCGACAGATCGTCAATTTTGGCCACTTATCATGTGACTATTGGTAATATAAAAGCCGGGGTCACGGGCGCGTGTATTATCATGCAACAACGCAACAACCATCCAGTACATCGACCATATGCCGATACTTCATAACAACAATAACAGCTAGTCCGACATCAATACATTTTCCCACAACCGATTTCTCACCGGATGCAGTGACCAAGCTAGCCATCTCCATTACCAACTCCACTACTGAGTTATAGCTTGTCGATTACATATTTTTATTACAGTTACCATTTGGTTTTAAGGTAGATTCTTTAAAGATTCGTTTTAAACTTGTGCTTTACTTGATAGGTTTAACGCACGCGAATCTATTTATGGTTGTATTTAACTCGAGTTTATTTTATTCAGTCATTAGTCGTTAGTTTTAATCTAGTGCTGTTAGAGAGGGAGTTTTCAGGGACGTTCCGGCCCAGCAAGAGTCGAATGTTCAAGCTGCTACCGTCCGCACGGAAACAGAAAAAGATTTTAGTATGCATGCAATAAATATATTGAACTATGAGAACATGTAAATATTGTAGAGATTAGATGTGAGAGCAAGTGAAAACCAAAGAGCGGCTGAGGTATCAACCCGTTGTTCGACTCCAGAGGGTCGGAAGTAGCTGTGGCCCACAGCAACGGCTAGCTGTCTGTGTACTTCCCACCCATTTAACAAGTTCATGACATGACATACATTCTGGTGAAGCATTCGGCCATTCTCTATCCACCTATGTGCGATCCACTGAAGGGTGACCTTGAGGAGGTTACACATAATCACAGAACAAGTAGAACCCGATACACCTGAATACAAAGATCGGTCTTTTTGGCACCTACGTGAATCTTATGGATACTGGACCAAAAAAAACGTTCTTTTTAGTGGATACTAGCTATTCTAAATCTTACGATACTAATAGTATTCAAATGTCAGCTGCGAAAGAATTTGTGATGGTTTTATTCCAAACATGCGTAAAATTTTGATGGGTTAACTCATTTATTGAAATATTGATGACTATTAAGCATTTGCACGATTTGAAAGAACGAATATAACAGGTAAGCTTTGGATACACATTTCACTAAACTTGTTACCTGTTATACATAAGAACGTCAGGTTTCCATAATTTATTCGGTGTTATCCTCAAGTCCTTCACACCTCCATACTCTGATTCGTTCCATCGTAGATTATAATCGTTCCATTCCTATATGTGAAACCAGTGGTAAGTGAAATTATCGAGTTAATCAAATGTTGAATATATTATATATAGTGGACGTTAAGTGGACAATTATTATAATGCTAGCAAGCAATGGATTCATAACAACATATCACTTACGAATCCAAAGGCGTTCAGTTAGTTAGGCAGATATATCATACGTACGTATTGGCAATATTCCTACACTACCATGATGCTCATGCTAGTTACAAACACTTCATAATATATACATAAGGTTATTTAGCTATCCGTTGAAGAATTCGTACGATCCGGTACAGCCATGCAAGCAAGCGTTACCACGTTCTTTGATATCATGCTCGGGGAGGATAGTTTTAGTAACTCGGTTTTAACGATTCATGTTTAGTGTATATTTTAAGAGATATGTTCAGTTTAATGTAAAAGATAGTGTTTAGTCTCATGTGAATAATAATGACAATGATCGCGCAGACGGACCAAGGTGCATCATCAGAGAAGACCTCAAGTTAGGAACGGATTAACTCCTTGTGCTATAGGTCGGATAGGGATACAAGGATTTACTGTGAGATTATTTCTTTTCATTTCAAATGGTCTAATTCTGCATAATTTCCCACTCATACTTCCAGAGTTTTCGAGAAATTCGCATATATACCTAATAAATCGATAATAATGAATGAGTTAGTTATAAAAACTTATAGTTATGTAGTAGTTTTAAAATATTTCACACACACGGCAGCAGAACTTAACGTGAGTACATCAGAAATTGATCTCGAATATAGGATACATATTTTAGTAGAGTTGCCTGAATAAGCGAAATGAATCTGATATATTAAAGTCTACTGTAGTACTACCGTTTGACGTCTACCGCTATGGTTACAGTTTACAGTTTACAGTACAGCTTTGACTACAACTACCACTACACTACCGCTACTAGGAGCCGGCGGGGTGGGGCAGGGCAGAGCGGGCGATACCGTCGAGCATTCCCCACCGGTTGGGAATCCGAAGTACGCTACCACGTTTGGTGGCATCCACATTATTTTCTGGACTGGTAGCAGGCTGGACTGGTACTGGTTTTATTACGTTACTGGACCGAGCAATGCTGCAACAACTAGTCAACTTTACGGGAGGCATATGCAGCTAGGAGGACCAAGGACCGGCGTAAGACACGGCACAGCATACAATTATACTAGCTGATATACAGAGAGGAGAGCACACCATCATTCGGGTGGGTTCGACCAGCTAGAAGGGATGAAAGAAGATTGAAATACAGACTGAACATAACCAACCAACTGCCGTGTGTGTACGTATGTTTAGTTATTTAATTGGTTTTCACTTACCAAAGAAAGCCAAATATTTGTTATTAGGAGTTGATTCTTCTCGTCCTATGGTAAAACAATAAAAGGGAAACATCGGTAGTTAGTCACATAACAAGGCATGCATGGGCACAAGCAGATCCAGTCCCGATATTCCTCTCATGGAATTTGACCAGACTGGAACCGCAGTGCAACGAGGAGGCGCTGTTCATGTCTCATCTAACTTTAATAGAAACATCTAACTGCGCACTCCCCGTAGGAGCTATATACGTCCATAGCCACATAGCCCAGAAACGGACACTGACAGCTGAAATTCACGGATGATTAGAACTTTTCACAATATAACGCTTTTAATACAACTGCAAGGGCCTCAGTGTCCGCTCTGCTATAACATTGCGAAGGCCGGCTGGACCACATGGCACTTACCAAATTTAACCACGCATTTGTAGTGAGAATCTGATTCTTTTCGTCCTAGACAGGGGAAAACATAATAAAACAACAAGGCAGTTTCTCATAAGTACCCTCTAGTAGGAGTGGTTGAGAATTATAAGCTGTGACTTCTAAATCATTTATCGCTGAAGTATTATAATATTTATTCGAGATGGTATTGATAACTGACATTCATACATGTTTACTTCAAGAGTGTCTTGTCCATCGCACAAGTTCATCTAGATTTCATGTGGTGTTAGTTTCATACATGATGTCACAGTGAAAATATACAAGGAAGTGTGAACAGTGACGTCTTATGTTTAATGGATATACTTTTTCGATAAAATTACCCTCCGATTTCGTACAATACTAATAATAGTAATAATTGTAGATTTTGGATGTTATAACAATGTTAAAGTTCTATATCAGAAGCATATTTTGTGAACAAGGCTCCGATGAAAATGGCCATACTTCCTTATATAGATTTGTTGTAATATGACCCACACACCATCTTCACTACAACGTCGATAAAACTATTTCTACTCAATCTTCAGATCCATTATTATTTTAAATCAATCATCATTTGCTTTGCAGGTCAATAAATTACCTGGTTTCCATAATGTTTCATGAATAAATAAAGCTGTCCTTGAATTATGATTCGTTACAATAAATGACGTATGTATGAATTATAATCACACAATTTTCTAATATTCTAACAAAGTGGTTTTAGATTAGCGATTGCAATTCGCATTAAGGGAAAAGGGCAAGGGAGTGTTTTCATTCTAAATATAATTGTGAATAAGCTTTCAGTACCTAGCTTTATCGACTTTGCGTTAATTTGTTTACACGTATGTTTTTCCTTATCATTTCGAGTTCTCTCAGATTGTCTATGAATAAATGTTCTTGCTCACCACGTCTATAATTTGCTGCAAAGTTAGGCCAAACTTGACTTCTAGTGGTTCTGACTCGTTGGCTACTGGTCTCTCCAAAACATTGTAAAGGCCTAGCAAGTTGTTCAGCAGCCGCTTCTCGTGCGGCCCTTGAAGCGAATCTAAAATAGAATAATAATTCCTTATTCCTAAGATAGGTAACACCTACATTTGTTCAGAAAGTCGTAAGAGAAAAGCTATTGAATTTGGCAGATTTGGTCTAGCAAACTTATTTGTCATCAATCCACATCACATTATATTTTAGGAATCGTAATCTGAACTGGCTAGTATAGAATCAAAAATGAAAAAATTCGCTATCCCAACGATTTCTTAAGCACAAAGTATCCTTCCATCAGTCCCCATTCGTATATTCTAAAAAAATATTCCTTAATTGGTATCGGAATGAATAGTTTTAATCAAGTAAAATGGAAATGGAATGAATACCTCAATAAGTAGGTGAACAATTATTTCTTTGGTAACTGCATATTGCGATAATTGAAATATATTATATTTCTATAAACTTGGGCTTATGTTGATCAATATTTTCTGGATTCTGAATTGAGTTAAGAGAGTGAATTATTGGTCAGAGTACTTAGATCTTAATATGACCAGTACTATACCCCCTCGTTAGGGAAAAGCCCTCCAGGGTGTTTCTAGGTTCTAGCTGTCCATCCACCCTAGGTGTTGGACGAAGAAGAGCACATCACTCGGAGGGATCTCCACAACATGTTGCCGGGGTACATTATTAATTCTTATGAAAATATTTAAACTAAGCGAAGGTATGGAGAAGACATTTTTCATTCCGTGCCACCATTCAAAATGGAACTTTTAGATTTTAAATTTTCAAGCCATAATATACTTCTGGGAGATCAAAGAATTTTGCTCGTCAACTTAATATTTAGCTAGTCTAATATTGTCATTGTTATGTAACTAGATATGCATTTTCATAATGAAAATGAAGTTATTCAATCCACACTGAACATTGATTAATATACACAATTAATGCACTGAATAATTAGAATATCAACTTTCTCAAGGCTGTTCTTAATATTCCTTCTAATATCATGTTGCCCGAGGAGAGCGGTAATATTCCCATCTCAGATCAGATACCACGATAATCTTATCACATACATAACAGTCTTGTTACATCTTCTATTTGACAAAAGTTGACATAATTTCGGATTATAGACTGATTTTGTTGGACTGTTATTGATAAGTATCATCGCTTTATTGTGCTATTAGCTTTAGTAATAGAAATCACCGCTTCAAAACGCATACAGCTTTAGCAATAAAAGCCAAACCTCAACATTCATATTGATTATTAGGAATTTCAGCTGTTCAGATGACGAGGAAAACTCTCCACACGTCACGGCAGTTGACGATATTTATTGAATTGCTAATAGGTATATGCCAACGAATTGAATTCCATTCAAAACGAAAACAAATATAAATACTACGGACAGGTCAACGAATTCCTTATGTAACATATAAATATCTATAGGTATTGTCAAAATCGAAATTACGATTGTCTATATCATGTTGCCCAAGCAAGGGAATAATGACGACCAGATCTTGTTTCATTCTAATCTGAAAGGTATCGTTTTGGGCAGAAATTTTAAATAACACTCAAGCGAAATTTTATTAAACACCCCAGTTTATTTCTATCTAGAGCCGGAATAAATTTTATGAATATTCAGTGCTGTTAATGAATTAATTCCAAACAACTGGAAGTTTTAATAAATAAAAATCAATCGGATTTATTTGAAAAAGATAATTCTAACAAAATACCATCAACAAATTTTAGATCCATTCATAATGTTCCATATTACAAAGTATTTTAATCAATATAAGCACAGTTTTGTCAAATTTACAAACAATCTTCAAAATTCTTATCAGCCTTTTCATTATTTGGCATATAATGTGTCCGACTGCATATACCAATTATCTGGAAACCTTTGAAATTTCGAATGACTACAGTAACCTATATGACTTTAATTAATCGCAAATCACAAGCTATATTTATTCTCTATACATAATGACTATGTGACTTTGTATGAACAAAATTAATTATTTAGATAAAATTAATTTGTGAATATGTGAATTACTAAACAAATTTTCGAAGCTGCAACAAGAAATATGCTCTAAAGTTGCTCAGAGTATCTGAGCATGTAATGCATTATAAATGATATTTTGTGATAGGTGCTATGTTGGAACTGCCTATCACTGTTCATCGGAGCCTCGGGCAGTGGAATAAAAGTCTTCTTTTAAATTTTCCAAATTTATCTGAAAACTAGCACGATGTTGACCTGATTCTAACCTGATTGGAGTAGCACATGCCCAAAAGGAGGAAATAACGTTTATTACCTGGAGGCATGATGCAGAGCAGGAAAGTTGTGGCCAGCAGCGCCAGCGCTCGCTCGCTCGTAATCATCCTAGCTCGATCCGGGACAGCTCATGACAGTCCCCCAGACTTGGCCGTCATGCCCAAGTGTGGTGTGAAAGGATAGATCCAGCCGTACAGCCTAGGCACCGCCACTAGCTTAGCTTGGCGGGCCTCACTCGCATAACCAAACTGGCCATTTCACGAGACCAAGATGAGGGCGACGCACTCACTGCACGCCAGCTCGACTGACTCTACGATTTGTTCTGGTTGATGCTGATTGCGGGAATTCCAAGATCGATATGGACCGTTATTGCGCACGCAGGCCCGGGGTCGAGGCCGCCTCCGGGTCGCTCATGCGCCGATTCTCTGTTCCTTGTTTACTCTGTTTCCGCCACGGGTATTTATGTGTATTAACTTTTATGTTTGCTCCACAAGTTGGAGTGTTCCTTACAAGAACTCATTCTTAGAAAAATCTAACTGTTAAAATTACCATCATCATGATTATGCGATTTTATTTTGATTTTTGCTCTCATTACTCCGATGACCAAAGAATATTTGAAATCGATTCAGTTGGAGCAAGTCATTCCATTCACGGTTCATTCATGGAGTGTCTCTGCAATGCACCCTACCTTCCCTATCCTACCTTCCCTACCCTACCATATTCTACTCTACCCTGTCTACTACATATCATACTGCCCTGCTTTAGTTAACTGCCGCATTTGTTACAGAGGGTGTTGTAGTAATAAATTATTTCAACTTTATTAGATTGACTGTGTTCATTTCATTGCCACGTCTTAATGTATAAAACATTTGGATAGGCCTAAATAATTATGATATGAATTCTCGACAAACTAATTTTCCCAATTCAAAGAGGAACTCGTAACCGTATAGGTTAGAGAGGGTAACAGCTCACAGATCAGTCACTTTGAATTAGAAATAAGTCGGGTCTAACGTAATTTTTTACGTATTTCATAAGCTTATGGCTCAAAAGCTGTATCTATCACTTTGAGCATGAGTTTAGTTTGAGACTATTTTCATTGGTTACATTGAAAATCTGAATCAAGTAGGGCGGTGGTTCTTATTAAGCTATGCATCGTAGTTCGTTATAAAATACCACCTAATTATAATTGTAGTATAGGTATGTTTTTTTGACAATTGTTCGTTTCGGTGGAATTACGAAAAATAACTCTGTAAGTGTGAAGCATCTTATTGGGATGTAATTCCGATAATTACTGAGTTCGTATTAAAAATGGAAAAATTGGACAAAGAAACTGAGAAAATTATGCGTGATTATAAACATTTTATTTTCGTTATGAAGCATACTAATATCGAATACATCCATAGTGCCATTATTTGGTGATAATTATTCATTAAGATGAAATAAAGCAATTATTACTTGGTTTTTATCACGTATGTAACAAATACGTACCACTTTCAATATAATACAAACTAGATGAAACAACAAACAAACAGCTTATAGCTAAAACTTAATATTGAAGATAGTGTATCTTCAATATTAAGTGCCATCTCGGTTTTCCGTCTTCCGAAAATGGCGCAAAACGCCGAAAATCGAATAACGGAAGTTACAAATTGAACTGATAGCACAGTGTATAATAGTAATCTGTCGTGATAATAACATAAGTAGGTGGTTAATTTAACAATAGGAATAAAATTTATTATCACATGTAAAAGGTGTTCTAACTTGATGCCAGAATCGGTTCCTCAATGGAAACTTTTATTGGTTTTTATTTATTTCGATTTATATCTTGAATAAAGAATAAAGAATATAATTTCTTATAACTAATAAGTGTTTTATTTCATCATGATAATAATGTCTGGGTATTTGTTCGTTCGTTGTTATTTATTTGGGCAATTCTTTTTGGAATAGATACTTATCAAATCGACATCAATTGTAATAAAAGAACAAATTATTATAGTAATTAACTTTATACACTAAGCTAACGTTTCTCCATTTTTTGATTGAAAGTTTCATTGATGATCAAAAATGTATTCAATAATTTGCAATTAAAATAGCAAATATTAATGAACCTACAATTTTCAGTATGAAATTCATTTTAATAAAAAAGAAATCCAGAATGCCACTCAATTTTCCAGAGAAGATCTTTAAAAATGTGAACGTAATTTAATTTTAAATGCAAATGACTTCTGTTGCATAAGACATAAATATGTGTAGGTACTTTAACACAAGGACATACGCCAAGCTTATAATGTGATACGAGTGTTGTCTGGCAAGTTTCCGACCTAACAAAGATACAAGATATTTTTCCTTCAAATTTATTTATATTTTTCTACTCACTCCTTGTGAGTCTATACACTTCCCCCAGCGATGCTCCCATCTCTTCAACCCGTCCAAATAGTACTCGGCGTTTTTCCCTGAAAAAAAATGTTGTTTACAAAGGTGATTACCTCCTCATTCGACGAAAATCTCTGTCCTCCGAGCGTAACTTTTAGCTTAGGGAACAAAAAAGTCACTTGGGGCTAGATCTGCTGAGTAAGGAGTGTGGTCAAGTAGTTCAAACCGTAATTCGTGGATTTTCGCCATGGCAACTGTGAGGTATGAGACGGCGATTGTCTTGGTGAAACAAAATATTTTTTTTGCAAATGTGACCGTATTTTCTGCCTTGAGGTTTTCAAGTAATGATGCTTAGTATGCACCTGTAATAGTTTTTCTTTTTTGAAGAAAATCGATTAAGACTATCCTAGAAAACAGTCACCGTCACTTTCCCAGCCGAACGGACAGCCTTTGCCTTTTTGAAGCCGATTCCCCCTTCGCAGTTTACTGTTTTGACTGCATTTTTGTTTCTGGAGAGTAATATAGTATCCAAGTTTCATCTACAGTAATTAATCGGCGCCAAAACTATGATTTATTGCGCCTAAACTATGCCAACAGAGCGTTCGAAAACGTTTTTGGTTCAAAGTGAGCAAATTCGGTACCCAACGCGCGGACAGCTTTCTCATATGCCTAAATCTTGATTCAATATGTAACAAATAGTTTCTTTGGGTATATTGCTACCTCCCTAACTTTAATATATACATATATTTAATTTGGACTGCGTCCAAAATACCTTTCAAGGCATGCGCAAACACATTCTCCCACTTTTGTTGACGAGTGCTGCCATGTTCATTTTGAGGTCGGAAACTTGTCAGACAACCCTCGTATAACAACATTTCAAGGCCGATTGAGAATTCCAATTAGTTTTATAACAAAACGAATTTGAAAATTATACAAGTAAGATGTGTTCTTCATTAATTTTGCTCATTTATGCTCTAATTAACTCAAGAATCTTGAGGCAGTAAGGTGAATTTGGTGAATTCAACTACCAATTTTTGGAATACACATCACATTCTCTGGTGACTGGTGAGGGGGGAATTAATCGTTAAGGCAGCACGAAAAGCTGCGGAAGAACTTGGTCTCGAATCACATCAGTCGAGAAGGCCGACTAGAGGGCAGCCTCGAGTTTCAACCTCCTCACCTGAAAGCCCAGTTAAATGCCGCAGAGCAAGATCTTATGCTCAGGAGGCATGTTGACAAGCCGATAATACACGGTGTTTTCTACCGAAACATCGAAACGCTCGGCTTGTCAACGAGGCTGACTTTCGGCTACCTAAGGTCAGCCGGGCTTACATCCGAGACATTTAGAGCCGGTGCTGCCTTACATGCATGGAGATATTGAGTCCGTTGTCAGAAACGAGAAATGCCAGATCTACTGGAATTACCCGTTTCCGACCGTCAGGTCCATACCAGAGAGATGTGAAGATAGAGAGAGAGCGACCGACTATTTTAGTGACCGGGTTTAAGACAGAGAGATGTAAGAATAGAGAGCGCTAGTCCCATAAAAGCCTATGTTAATCGAGTGACCGGGATTGAGTAGTAACCGATTTCTCCCCTCCAAAAAATTTCCCGTACTCAATGCGCGGCATTCACAATTCGTTCTTTCGACGTCGAGTCTTCCGCTAGTGTAGTTCGTACAGAGAAAAATTTTATGGTATGGGAAGCTTGGTAACTCATTCATCCCCACTCCGCGGCTCTAAATTCATTAAGTCCGGTCACTAATATATCCTTTAGCGCTATCTATTCTTACATCTCTCTGGTTTAAGATATATAATCGGATGGTGGGGAGATCTTGTCTAGCGAGAAATCCACTACTCCTCAACAGCTTATATTGTATACCACAGTGTGTGAGGCGATATTTAGTAAAGAGACGGGATGAATCTTCTAGCTGTTAGTTCGCTTAACCTCGGTCATTTTTTTAACGTTACGCTTATGGCGGAAGCACTCTCTATTATTACATCTCTCTGGCAGAGAAAACCATATTCTTGAAAGAGGAGAAAAATGGACAAAGTATCAAGATCTGTTCGAGCTCCGCACGCTATACCCAGGGCACAAGGTCGTATTAGTTGTTCTGATCATCGGTGTTTTGGGCGGAATTCGGTTTCGCTGCGTTCGAACTTGAAGATCATAATAGTCTGTAAGAACTCGGTGCAGATCTTGATAGGCCGGATGTAGAAGGCAGTCATTCTGGGTTCAATAAGACTAATTAGGGCACACGATTTGGGAACCTGAAGCTACTTACCGATCGGAGGGGAGGAGTAGCTTCGGAGAACTGATTAGGAAATTCTGGCGCGATTGCTGCGATGTCGTCGGAGCTCGCATTAGCCCCGACCAGGTTTTAATGTAAAAAAAGTATATATATACTTTATTTTTTATTAATACCTGCTCAAGGCGCTACTGCGCGCTCTGACGACATCGCAGCAGAAAAACAAATCAGTTAACCGAAGCTACTTCTGCCTAGCGGTCGGTAAGTAGCCTCAGGTTACCAAATCGTGTGCCCTAAACTAGCCTTATTGAACCCAGAATGACTGTCTTCTGCATCCAGACTATCAAGATCTGCATTCAGGCTATCAAGATCTGTGCCGAGTTCTTACAGGCCGGAATGATTTTCAAGTTCGAACGCAGCGAAGACCGAATTCCGCCCAAAACACCGATGGTCAGAACCACTAATACGACCTTGTGACCTGGGTTGAAATGAGGGCGCCTCATATAGTATATTCAAAGGTGCTGCCGCTAGCGACACTCGTGTGAGCGTCGGCAACGTCTATTCCATTTATTTAAGGTATTTATCACTAAACATAATGTGGTGATATTTATGAATCATGTTCCCGTCATGAAATGTTGTGCATCTTAAACTTAACACCTGATTACCTGATCGTAATAAGTTTTAGTTGCCCTTTAATCAAAAGCTGTACAAGTTTAAACGCTACCTATGAAGTTTTAAGTTTTATATCCATGGTTTAAGTAAGTTTTAAAATAAGACGAGGATAATTGTTAAAGTTTACACAGTAGAAGAATAATAGTACTCCCGTGTGAATACAATACACATTAGTTGATGACCACTCCCGTCACTATAAATTTTATTTAATTTTCAAAAATTTGTATCATGTTCGATTCCAGTATTCTAATGTAAATATGATAGACGGAGGAGTAATTAAAAAAAAAACAAGATGATTAATTTAAATTTCATTCCATTTCAGGTATGTGGTTACTTTATTTACTGGGGTGTTATGCATTCTGGAATGCTACAGCACAAAATGTTCAAAGCAGTCAAAACAATAATTTGAATGATTACAATAATGCTAATGTGAATAGCTACATTAGCAATGACATTTTCTATGATTATCGATGCCCAGAACATTGGGTACAGTTTCATGAATCATGTTATAGGTTCATCAAATCACCTTTGAGGTCATACAATGATGCCAGGAGAATATGCCAGGTAATTATGTTGAATGAATAAAAAAGAAGTTACTGAGTACATATTGCATTGTAGATTGTAGTAGTTTTCAAATATTTGAACAGTTTGGTTCATAAATCAAACAATTTCCTATATTTTGAACATTAATATGGCAATTATAAGGTTGGTAGTTCATGATTCATAATAGGTATTCTGTTTTAGACATATGCTCCTGAAACTGGTGGTTCAGATTTAGTTTCAATTAGCTCTTCGGAAGAGCATGGATTCTTAATTTATGAATTGAATAGAGTTGATCCACATCATCGTAGATGGTACATCGGTGCTCATCAGCAATCTCCTAATTATTATACCAATCCAGATGCATCTCAATTATCAAATATGGAGAATGCTTTTCTACCAGAGTTCGAACCGTATGGTAAAGAATATTTAGCATACAACTTCTCAAAAAACTTGATGCATTGGGGTTTTCAACTGGTTAAAGGTGATGAACCATTATTATTCATTTGCGAAGCTAATATTCTCAGTATCCAAAGATTGGTTTCTGATGACAGAACATATACATATGGAATTGATATTGACAATCCTGAAAAGATACCAAGGGGGCCTTATTTTATCAAACAACCTGTCGATGTTACATTCGATACTTCTAAAAGACAATTATATAATGATGTTAGTCTTAGGTAATTTATGGTTTTGTAATAATTGTTGGCAGATATTAGTTTCTTTTTATTCCAGCTGTTTAGCTGGGGGTTATCCAACACCCACATATGAATGGTACAGAGAAGATTACGAAAATGACAGGTTACAGGCACGTCAAATAGATCCTCTCAAGGATGCTAGGTATACTATTAGTGGTGGAGTATTAATAATACACGATCCTCAACAGAAACGAGACTATGCAACATATCACTGCAAAGCGATGAACAATTTTGGTGCTATTATTTCAGAAAGTGTTCAGTTAAATTTTGGTTTTATTCTGGAATTTGTGTTGAAACGTTCCCCAGAATCAGGGGATCAAAACTGGGGAAAATCAATTTACTGCGATCCACCAAATCATTTTCCAGCAGTAAAATATTCCTGGTCTCGTGACTATTTTACAAATTTTGTTGAAGAAGATAAACGTGTTTTTGTATCTGATGATGGTGCATTGTATTTTTCTGCATTAGAAACGATCGATAGAGCTGTTTATAGTTGCAGTGTGCAGTCAGAATTTTCAGATTCTGGAAGAAATGGTCCATTCTTCCCTCTTATGGTCAATCCACATTGTAAGTTGATAGTCTGCATGTTTTTTGATTGATATTGTGCAGAATGTGAAGGGAACATTTTAAACACAACCATTACATTAAAAGTTCGTAGATGTTTACAATTTAAATCAAATATGAAGGGCTACTTCTTTATTTGAAATCTTTTGCTATTTTTATCAGTTTTGATGTTTTTAGCTAATTATCAACAACTTAAATTCCCAAATAATTTCCCAAAGGCTTTTCCTGAAGCACCAATTGCTGGTAAAGAAGTGAGATTGGAATGTGTTGCTTTTGGATAGTAAGTACATTCAATTTTATCAAATTAATTGTATAAAAATCATTTTCCATCAGCCCAGTCCCCAGTTATAATTGGACAAGAAAAGGTGCTAATATTCCAAGGAATGCACACTTCAGCAGTTATAATAGAGTACTTACAATACCACATGTTCAAGTGGAAGATCAAGGAGAATATATTTGTAGAGCGTACAATGATAGAGCTAGCATTGAAAATAGCTTAATTTTGAATATTCAAGGTAATGCAATCTACATTTCATAACGCAGTATAATTTTCCTTTGGGAAAATGAATGGTACAACTAAATTAAAACTCTTTCTGAATTTTGTACTGATCATATTATCATACTTTTGACAAGAAAAACTATTTTTAGCCGAGCCCAATTTCACAATACCGTTAACTGATAAACATATAGATAGTAAAGGAGAATTAGTTTGGACATGTGAAGCATTTGGGATACCTGATGTGAACTACACATGGTGGAAAAATGGCCGCCAACTGGGTATGTAAAGAGTTCTTTTGTTTTGCAAATTTTCATATATTTTTATCTTCCAGTGGTTTGTCATAGTTCAGCTGCGAACATGTTACAATCCTATGTTATTTCCAATGATCACTGAATTTTGTATTTCACCGCTGAAATTATTGCACTCATTTTATTGTTCCAGTTCTTGGTTATTTACGCCCTGAAGATCGCGGTAGGATTAGAATCCAAGATAATGTCTTAACTATTAATTATTTAGATGATGAAATGGATCCTGGAATGTACCAATGCAGAGCATCTAATACACTGAAGACCACGTATTCTTCTGCACAATTACGAGTTTTATGTAAGTTGTCTATTGCTATTGGGGTAAAACTGGCTGCTGGGTAAAATGAATTACCAATAAAATATTCTTGTTTGTATATTTACAGCCAAACTATAAAATCTAGATTTGCTTCTATCATATTATTTTTACAGCATTCAAACCGTCTTTTAAGAAACATCCTGTAGAATCTGAGACATATGCTGCAGAACAAGGAAATGCTACTATAAAATGTAATCCAGAGGCAGCACCCAGACCAAAATTTGTGTGGAAGAAAGATGGAAATATAATAGGTAGGCATTGATTTTAAATTTTAAATTACTAATGAACATTTATATTCATATATTTAACTTATAATAATGGACCATCAAGAGGTTATAAAAAGAAGTATTCCAAAAAGTAAAGCAACTGAAATTTTTTATCCTTTCAAATAATCTCATTCAGCATAGGGTCTTAGTATTTTAGAAATTAATTTCAAACATTTCTTGCATATCTATATACTAGTGGCTTGAAGCTTTTGTCGAAATAGTCCAAGCAATAGACAGAAGTGCGTGCAGAAATTAATACCTGCAAAAAAGTATATAGTGTATAGGAAATTAAATTTAAAGGTGAGTTTCATGCAACTCGATCCGAAATGGCGAACATAACCTAAAACATTGGCAAAGTTGCAAAAAGCGTTCTTTTTCAAATAAGTAAAAAATTATAACTCTAATCGGAAAAAGTTGAATAAGAAAGTTGTAGGTATCAAATAGATCTATCGATTTGCTCTTGATGAATATCGATATCTTCCATACTTTTCGAGTTATATTTAAAAAACCGTTAAAAATCGGGGTATCGAGAAGTCGTTAACAATTACGTTTCCCTACTTGTTATTTTCTGTACGTATAGCCCATAGCAGGCTTGAAAAGCAATTTTTTTTAAATTTAAAATATTAATAATTTTTCGAAATATATCTATTTTTCGAAAAGAAGGCGCTCTCATAAATTGGCTAGATCTTCTCAGGAAATAATTAAATAATTGTTAAAGAGATCCGTAAGCATAACGCCAGTATGATTCTTCAAGAAAAATTATTACAAGGAAAATGCTGTTTTGATGATAAATAATAATTTAAATGTTGTAAGTAAAAGTAAAACAAATTAGGAATGTAAAATAAAATATTTCCGAGTCTATTTTGCTTCTAAGGCGAAAATATATACGATATTCGTGTTTATCTTTTTGTACGAGATATCTTATGTTCACCATTTCGGATCGAGTTGCATGAAACAGAAACTCACCTTTGAATTTTAATTTGTGATATGAGGAGTGAGACAGACAGGCGCGACCTATGTCAAGGAAAACTATTCATCATTGTCTGACAAGCGTCCATTAAACAGGGGGCTTTACGGCGTTATAGTTTTCATATTTGACGGGAGGATATAATTACAAAAAAACATATATCTTTTAGCATATTTTATTAATTCATTTTCACAAAAATTAATGGCAAAGAAAAATAATGTTCCAAAATGTTTATAAAATACGCAAAATGTATGACTTAGTCGAGATTTATTTCCATGTCTAATTGCCTCCAATCAATCTTCATTTTTTCCCTTGAACTCAAATTATTTTTGTGAAACTTTGAGCCTGTATCATTTTCTTTGGATTTTTTCCCATCTTGCTTATAAATTTTTTTAATTCTCATTAAAATCTAAAAGTAAATAGATTTTGAAAGGACGTCTAATTTATGTTCAGCACAAGGAAATGTAGTGGAGTGTCGTAAATGTTTTGGAGCCGAATAATTCTTGTGTTGTCAACTCGAAGACATTGACTGAAGTAATATTTTTCACTCTTGCACGATAAAATTTGACAAAGTAGGATGTTTTAAACCCCCTTTAGATTTCAATATTTCATGAGAGTTAGTTCTGAAATCAAATGAATCTCAAAATCAACATGCTCTTTATTGAGAAATTCTTTACCAGTTGTACATGTTGTGGAATTGTATAGTTTTTTCATTACTTAATAAATATTGAAAAGTATTAGATTTAATGTCATTCGGTGCCATTTCATAAAGTTTGTCTATATCTTCCTCGACAAGCTGAAAGTTAAATTCATTTTTAATTTGATCAAAAATGTTTTCAAATACTCTCACAGTTATGGGAAAAAGTACTAAAGTGCGGGATATACCGATACCGACTTCGTAAGAGCACCTAATCTATTATAGCATTATTAAATAATTTTCTGACTTTTACTTTACAAGGAGCTGGCGGGCATCGACGAATATTAGAGAATGGTAATTTAATCATTACTCCCGTATCGAGAGATGATGAGGGACTTTACACATGCACTGCTAGTAATGCCTTTGGAATAGATGAATCCAGAGGAAGATTAATAGTTTTACGTAAGTATTTCAGCAGCATATTTAGAGAAACTTGATAAGACCAGTAGCCCATTTTCAATTGAGATATCGATTAGAATTGATCCAATTATAATATACTTGCCTAAGATACACAATTAATTTGTTCATTTAATTAAAATTTTTAGGTGGACCTCGATTAATTGAAAATTTAGAGCCTAGAATTGTTACCACTGTAGGTCGAGATTTTAGTTTACAGTGTCAAGCATATACAGAAGAATTGTTAGATGTAGCGTACACATGGAATCATAATGGAATTCATATCAGGGATATAGATGTTAAACATTTCAATCATCGGATGGTGAGTTGCCAATGATTGATTGCACCAAGTTGTTATATTGAACTTTTTTAGTATATAGACGGAGGTTATCTCAGCATCATCAATACTACGTTTACGGATGCGGGAGAATATGAATGTGTGGTAAAATCTGCAGTTGGAAGAATATCTTCTAGAACTTATGTTGTAATTGAAGGCCCTCCAGGTCCACCAGGTGGGGTGCAAGTTATATCTATTCAACGAAGCTCTGCAACTTTGCAATGGACCGATGGAGGTTCACATGGATCTCCTATTCACGCTTACACCGTTTCGGGAAGAACTAACTGGAACAGTACATGGGTTAACATTAGTGAAGGTGTTTTAGGTATTAATATAGATCGGTACGTAGGACGTAAAGAAGCCACTATAGACAACACCTTAACGCCATGGTCGGTGTACGAATTCAGGGTATCAGCATGGAACGCCTTAGGAATAGGGGCTCCATCTACCCCAAGTCCCAGACATTCCACCCCTCCAGACAGACCTTACCTAGCTCCATATAATATCGGTGGTGGAGGTGGTAAAATCGGCGATTTAACCATAACTTGGGATCCTCTGAGACCGGATGAACAAAATGGACCGGGCATCCATTATAAAGTGTTTTGGAAACGACTGTACGAAGATGCGCAATATCAACATCTCGAATTAAAGGAATACGGAAACACTGGAACAGCCGTTGTAAACATTCCATCAGACTTCTATTACACCGAATATTCAGTCAAGGTTCAGGCTGTTAACGATCTAGGTTCAGGTCCTGTTAGTTCTGAATATCGAATTTATTCTGCCGAAGATATGCCCCAAGTGTCGCCACAGTTGGTTACTGCCAGATCTTTCAACTCCACAGCATTGAACGTGACGTGGAATCCGGTCAGTCAAACTAGAGAACACGTCAGAGGAAAATTAATAGGGCATAGGGTGAGTGAAATTCAACTCGAACTCATGAACGAACATCTATTGTATTACTACAAAGCTACATTGCACAAAATATCATATAATTTAACACTTCTAAATATGCAAAATATATACATATCTATGTTCAGATTGATATGAAGGATATTAAAGATGATTCTCATAAAGGATAAAAAACGACTGTTTATAGGATTATTTGATTCGATAGAATTTGAGAAAATTTTCGTTGCAGATTAAGTACTGGAGGAAGGATAAAACAGAAGAAGAATGTGTGTATTATTTATCCAGAACAACCAGACCTTGGGCTATGATCGTTGGTTTACAACCTGACACATATTACTATGTTAAAGTAATGGCCTATAATGCGGCAGGGGAAGGACCTGAAAGCGAAAGATTTATCGGTGAGTTTGCATTTTAACATTATAGGTTATCCTTAGGTCTAAATACGCTAAAACTCGAGTTCAAAATGTTTGGGTCATATGCTATAGTCTTCTGCCGGTGAGAAAACAAAACATCACCAATGGAACGTTACGGCGCGACGGTGGAACTTTCGAGCCCTTCATTATTATGTTATTAGTAATAACATAAAATTCTTTTTCAGAACGGACTTATAGGAAAGCACCCACAAAGCCACCTTCTTCGGTCCATATTTATGGAATGGATCCTTCTACAATAAAAATAGTTTGGAGATATGTTCAACCTTCTCTAGAAGAGGAGCCACTCCAAGGTTATAAGGTAAATATAACACATAATTATATTATATTATATATATATATATATAAATATATATATATATATATATATATATATATATATATATATATATATATATATATATATATATATATATATATATATATATATTATTCTCGGAGAGGTTTATGATCTATAAATCTGTTTTGTCCAATAAATGAAATTAGATGAAATTGGTAGATATGTAACAGCATCTCCCACTTTATCTCAACTAATATTGTTCCAAGGAAAATAATTATTTGATGAGAAACTGTTACTCGTACTTCTTAATAATAATATTAATCCAAAATAAACATGACAGAACTAAAAATTAAACTAATAAATAAAACGAATGTTTCAAATTAATTTGCACATTTTTAAATGTCTCGCTGCCAATCGCACCTAAACAATTATCGATTATTGACCCTAGATTCTTGTAATCTGTCAATTTCTGATTTCACAAATCACAAGTACGACTTCTAATGCGGGAATAACACGCGTAGTTGCAGCAAATCGTGATACCTCTGGCAGTTAATGAAATACGGGCCCAATAACGTTATTCCATACAAAACAAACTCTGCCCAAACATACCGAGTACATGCTAAATAAAATATTATTATCATTGTTTGCCTTTTTTATTTTGTTTTCAGGTAAAATGTCATTACAAACTAAAATAATATATAAAAGTTTGATTTTCAGTAATAAACAAATGTGAGTAGTTTCGCTACAACCGTAGCTTCTTCGATCATATATTAGAAAGTACAGTCTCATTAGTTTTGCTAACTTTATACCTTTATACCTAAGAACGGTATTTATTTCTCTTAAAAGTTTTCAAAACCGCTTTATATTTTCTCGTCTTTACGTACGTTTCGGTCTCACGACCATCATCAGAAGACTTATATGTCTGAAACTGGATTACTTTAAACTAATTTTATTAACACAATGCGTGCTTATCGCACCAATTTCAATTAAAATGTCCACCTCGCCGAAACGAACAGAAACACGAATAATCGAAATTGTAACACATCAATGTTATAAGCATAATATATCAAGAATCCACTGTTAAACAGTACTCTTAATAAATGCGAGCTCATGTCAACAAAGTCTATGAACGACTAAAAACGAGAACATTAGGTTCAAGTATCCACTTTCAAACCAGATGCTAAGATTTACGAACTATTAGAAAAATGTTTGTCAGTTATTGGAAATATACTTTTAACATTATAAACACGTAAGTAGGAATTTGCCCGAGTTTTAATTAATTAAGTTAGTATAAATTTGACTTAGTGTCTGAATATCTGTCCTATGATTTACAGATTTGGAGTCACGTTTTATGTGAATCATCTCCAGAAAAGATCTTTTATAATAATTGGTTTCCTTAATATTTTAATTAATCGAACATTTTTGTAATCGAATTGATGGTTATAATCAAAGCAGTGTTTAGCAAGGGCTATGGAATTTTCTAAATGTTTGCTGCTATACTTATGGCCATACATTCTTTTTTGTAAATATTGTTTAGAGATTCCAGTATAAGTCCCATCGCAATCTAAACAATTTAATTTGTATACTGTGTGGGTTTGTTTGTCTTTAGGTATCAAAGGTTTTAGATTTGAGAAATATTTTCTAACACAGTTAGTAGGCTAACTATATCATACTTTTTCAAACATTTCTTACTTTTCTCTGAGGTCTCCGGAATGTATGGTAAAGTTATATAATTGTCTGTATTACCTTTAATGTTATTTATATATGAAGATCTATTATAGATGTTGTTCATTCTTCCTTTAATGATAGGATTGAAAAATGTTTTTGGGTAGCCATTCATTTCCAATGTATTACGAACAATTTTTTAATTTTTGGGACGGTCCTCTGTGTGGGATACTTTTTTTATAACATGCTGGTGCAACGAAATTGAAATGAAGATAACGTTGAGACCAAACTTCTTAGTAAACCACGAAGTTTTTATTTTTCCATCTACATCATGCCTAATGTTCATATCTAGGAAATTTATGTTTTTGTTCACTTCTATTTTACAAGTAAATTGTAGTTTACAGTGGAAATTGTTGAATTTATTAATCACGTACTGAATTTTCTCATTGGGAACACAGATAAGGCAATCATCTACACACCGTTTGAAAAATACGGGTTGAAAATCTAATGAATTTATAACAGATTCCTCTAGGCATTCCATAACAAGGTTAGCAATAGTAGATCAACAAAATATCAATGAGCAATGGTTGAAAAACCTAACTGGCACAATAATTCCGGATGAGGTGCAGCACACGTTAGCTTAGGTCCGAAATTTGCATTGCCTGTTAATAAAAAATATAATAATATAATAAATATAATTGCTAATTTAGAATGCGGAATTAGGAATCAAAATTTAGAGGAAAAAAATGAAATTAGAAACAAAATTTGTAACATCTTGATAAATAAAAAGAACAAACAGAAAACAGAAAAATCGTTTCAACTATCGTACAAAAAAAATACAAATTTTGTTTCTAATTTCATTTTTTTCCTCTCAATTTTTATTCCTTATTCGGCATTCTAAATTAGCAATTATATTGTCAATACACATTTTTTTATTATCGCCTGATAATAAATGCAAATTTCGGACCTAAGCTAACGTGTGCTGCCCCTCATCCGGAATTATTGTGTCAGTTAGGTTTTTCAATCATTGTTCATTGATATTTTGTTTATCTACTATTGCTAACCTTGTTATGGAATGTCTAGAGGAATCTGTTATAAATTCATTAGATTTTCAACCCGTATTTTTCAAACGATACGTAGATGTTTGCCTTATGTGTGTTCCCAATAATAAAATTCAGTACGTGATTAATAAATTCAACAATTTCCACTGTAAATTTAACAATTTCCAATGTAAACTTCAATTTACTTATAAAATAGAAGTGAACAAAAACATAAATTTCCTAGATATGAACATTAGGCATGACGCAGACGGAAAAATAAAACTTCGTGGTTTACTAAAGAAGTTTGGTCTCAACGTTACCTTCATTTCAATTCCGCTGCACCAACATGTTATAAAAAAAGTGCTATAAACAGCCTTACAGGTCGCGAGGTTAAATTGTCCGACGCAGAGGACCGTCCCAAAAATTTAAAAATTGTTCGTAATACATTGGAAATGAGTGGCTACCCAAAAACATTTTTCAATCCTATCAATAAAGAAAGAATAAACAAAATCTATAAGGGATCTTCATATATAAATAACATAAAAGGTAATACAGACAATTTTATAACTTTACCATACATTCCGGAGACCTCAGAGAAAATTAAGAAATGTTTGAAAAAGTATGATATAAATGTTGCGCATAAACCTGCTAACTGTGTTAAATATTTCTTAAATCTAAAACCTTTAATACCTAAAGATAAACAAACCCACACAGTATACAAATTAAATTGTTTAGATTGCGATGGGACTTATACTGAAATCTCTTAACAATATTTACAAAAAAGAATGTACGGCCATAAGTTGTGCTACAAACAACAAAGATTTAGAAAATTCCATCGCCCTTGCTGAACACTGCTTTGATTATAACCATCAATTCGATTACAAAAATGTAAATATTTTAACTAAGGAAACCAATTATTATAAAAGATCTATCCTTGAGATGATTCACATAAAACGTGACTCCAAATCTGTAAATCATAGGACAGATATTCAGACACTAAGTCAGATTTATACTAACTTAATTACTTAAAACTCTTGGAAATTCCTACATGCGTCTTTATAATGTTAAAAGTATATTTTAGGTACAATGTCAAAAGTATATTTCCAATAACTGACGAACCTTTTTCTATTAGCTCGTAAATCTTAGCATCTGGTTTGAAAGTGGATACTTGAATCTAATGTTCTCGTTTTTAGTTGTTCATAGACTTTGTTGACATGAGCTCGCATTTATTAAGATTACTGCTTAACAGTGGATTCTTGATATATTATACTTATAACATTGATGTGTTAGAATTTCGATTATTCGTGTTCCTATTCGTTTCGACGACGTGGGCATTTTAATTGAAATTGGTGCGATAAGGGCGCTTTGTGTTAATACAATCATTTTAAGTAAACCAGTTTTAGACATAATAAGCTCTCTGATGATGGTCGTGAGACCGAAACTTACGTAAAGACGAGAAAATATAAAGCATAAGTGTGACCTATTTCCCGAGAATTTATATATATAATGTATCCATATTATTTTTTACCGGCTGAGGTGATTTATGAGTATGGGGTAACGCTTCCATAAGTTTGAAAATCATTTATAATAATTCGCACTATGGCTTCAGTAAGCGATGAACGGCCTTTAAATGCTATACTATGACAATTTCAGAAGAAAAATTCCCCTCATACAAACATTGTACTATTTTAATAGTTTCTTCCAATTATAAAGGCATTTTTATTTGGTTATTAAAAAGTAAAAGTAATTACGTTTTCTTGCCAAATCTCGATTCTATACAAAAGCGTGAGCTTGTCTATTATTGCTTTCCTCTCCCTCGCTCTCGTGAATATAGGATACACATCCACCTATCTTCAAATACTACCTCTACCATAATAGTACATCCACACATGTGCGGAATGATTTTTGATAATATTGTATGCGTAACAAAAGGTGGAAATATTTCCTTTATAATCGTTTAATAATAAATACTTGATTAGAACATACGTATCATGTCTTCCTGAATGCAGAACAGATGGATCTGCCTTTGTAATAGCCAGTTACTAAAAAAGGTCTCTTGAATAGTTGATTTTGAATAACGGCTATTATTCATTATTTGTACTATTTCGATAATTAATGGCCGGCATCGTTAGTGAAGATCGATTAATTAATCTTCATTTTCAGGTTCGTGTATGGGAGTACGACCAAGATATCAGTACGGCAAACGATACGATCATTCCATTTGGGGGTCGATTAGAAGGTTACGTCAATAATTTATCTCCAGGGAAAACATATAGGATGAGAGTACTGGCGTATTCCAATGGTGGAGATGGTAGAATGAGTTCACCAGAGCTGCAATTTCAAATGGGTGCGCATTTAACGTAATTTTTATCCTTAATTATCTTATTTATTATTTGATTTGAATAAAATGATTAGTTTCCGAAGTTCAGGCCCTCAAACAATTTTAGAAATTGTAGGTTAATCAAATGTTTAACTAGTTCATTATGTATGTACTGCATTAATCTCATTGTGTAACCAAGACCAAGTGTGATGAATTTTATTCATATATTTTCTTAATAAAAGGAATTTTTATGGAAAAACAATAGCATAGAATATGTTTTATTTGACACTGTTTTCGTGATGCTTGCTTCGTGTGTTGATTTCGTCACGCGCTAACCCGGCACCGCCTTTTACCCTTGCTTGTGGGGTTGCTCGCGTAACGTACCGATTTCCACCAATTCCTCCTACCCAGCGATAAAACATATATTAAAAATGTTACTGTTTCCATTAAAACTTGGGGTTATTGATTAAACTCAATACTTACACAGTTGGGTTGAATAAATTGATAACAATTTGAAATTAACAGGATCCTTTTGAAATTTCAAATTACGTAACTTGGGTTACTTTGGGAAATATATTGAATAGTCGCATGTTTTTATCTTGAATATTCCATATGCATATATGGTACTCCCTTATTGAGCCTAATTTGTTTTGTTTTTAGGTGATCCCAATGCTTTAGGCAGTAACGATTCATCTACCACAACATCGTATGTAACCATAATTGCCTTATCTGTTTTATATCATTTATTTTGTTATAAATATTATATAATTAATTAAGATAAAGTGTTGTAACTTATAATAGGAACAACAATAACAGCAATGTTGTTAATCCAATCTGTCCACAATTTATTGATATTACAACAAATGTACCTGCTTTTACAACAAACGTTGAATCGACAATTTTAATAATATGAGATTTGTATTTTTACATGTGGTATATATTTATAATGTTTAATATTTTCTACGATTTTTATCATTTTAAATATAATAATGAACAAGGTTAATATGATCTTTGAAAAGATAGTAAGTTTTTAAGTCTGTAGATTTTTAAAAATTATATATTTAGTAATTCTTGAATCCGTCCATGAAATGTATTTTAATACATTATTTGACTGAATGTCACATTTTTAATAAATTTGTATGAAATCGTTGTTTCTGTTTTGAACATATTTCCTTACTTCCGTTTCTTAACAACCTGTTGTATTAAATAAAGGTAGTGACTGACTGCACGGTCGGCCGGTGTTGGAAACGTTTCTTCGTACCCGGTCCGACCGCATACAGATTTACCGAATTCAATGTTGAACCTGCATCGTTGATAATAGCCCAACTGTAATTAATAGATCGAAACTTCAAGCGTTTGTTAAATATTTATACATTTTTGGGAATACTAGGTGGTATAAGAACATAAAAAATGATATAATAATTAAGTAAGTCCATATTGTAAAATTAAACTACTATGTTGATATCACTTTTGTCTGTAACTTCTGTTACTCGAGTTTCAGCGTTATTAGGCTATCTTCAGACAGTATTCAAACCATTAAAATACTACTATAAATATACTTGAGCAAAGGATTACTGTGGTCAGTCATTCATGAACTTGGAGAATTATTACTAAAGGATTACATGGTGGGTTTTACATTCTAATGACGAATTGCTATTAACAGTAGGGTATAGAATAACAGGACAATAATTCCTGGAATTAATACATTACAAACCTTTAGATAATGGTGAATAAATTAGGTCAGTTTGTTCAGTAAGAAGTAGGGTATTGTTTGTGTGTTTGTAAATTATCCAAATATTCCAGCAAATTTAGTTTCGAGCCTAAATCAGCTGTATGTCAAATATGTAAACTGTTTTTTTCAGGGAAGGAATAATTACTATAGAAAAAATAATGTGGAACCTGTTTTTGAAAGTCTACAGCATGTTTTATGTTTATTAAACCTAATAGAAAAAGTGTCCTATTTGGCCTTATAAAATAATCGCGTTCCTGATATGATAGCTTATACAACTCCAAATTTATCAATTATTGAATAAGATATGTCCTAATTTGGAATTAAATACAATTTTTATATTATGTTGTTTCAAAGTGTTTTGGATTTTTTCAGTGATCCAAAATAAGCAATCTCTTTTCTTCTTGAATTTTAATTTTTGTTTATATACTAAAGTAAATATAGTATTGTTTACGGTTGATTTAGTTATTATTTAAAATGAATAACCATTACGTATTTACTGCGATTTAATTGATTTATTTCATGCTGAAAATTTAATTGGGACAATGGTATTGAAAAAAGCCTATGTATCATTGGATTAAAGCCGATTTATGTATCTAGGTCTAAACGAATCTGATGGGATCATAATATCCGAGTGAGTTTTTTTTTTCCGATATGCGTTTCTGTTCCTGAGTGTTAAATCTAGAAAAGTAGTTTATTTCAGATTCTACTGTAAACTTTATTTTTGGGTGGATTGAATTTAGAAATAGAAGGAAGTTATCTATATTTTGTATTTAACGTCAAGTACAGGTAGGAATCTTTAACGTGCGGTGACATATTACAGTACACGGGACCTACTGTTTTACTTCCCATCCGAAGAAAGGTACGGTCAGATATTTTCTTGCCCAATGAATACCACCGCCTTTTGCCTGAGATATATCTCGGCCTTCACCCGGGTTGCCACTTACTTACCACTACACTACCGAAGGCGGTTAGTTACTAGTAAGTTGTGATTTAAAAATATTATCATCAGGAATGAGACATGAAAATTTCTACTAGAAGCAGCAGGGGCACCCACTGGAATACCTCACGGTTGAATGAAAAATGATTGATGAAATTGAAAATAGTTTTGTTCGACACAAAATTGAAAACACAAGTTACTAGTGTCGAAATACTGGATTGATTTTACTACTGTTAATAATATCGATTAAAATCATAAAACATTTTCCAGACGGTATATTTAAATACATGTTGCAAACGGTAAGGAAATTTATTTACTCTTAGACGGGATATTGACAATTATGTATATGATGATTTATGAATTTTATATATTAGTCTGAGGCAATTTAGACACGAATTCTGCGCGACGAAAAATTCGGCATGCGTATCACGTTATTCACGCATCCCTACAGCTCCAAGAAGCCTGCTTTCGCATTTATATACTGGCCTTTGCCAGTAGTGTTCATTGTCTATGGTAGTGATCCTCTTTTGTACAGGGAAGTTCTGAAGCAAACTTAATATTTAAAATTTGATTACCAAAGCAAAAGATCGGAGATCCTAGGAAGCTCATGAAAGGTGTCGTTGCAAGATGGAATTCAACGTTTTATAGGGTTGACAGTTTTGTTAAACAGCAGAGCTGCAAGTGTCGTCGTGTCCGTTTTGTGATCGGCTGACATTTATTTGCCCATTTACAAATCACCCAAATTTTTTCCGAGACATTTACCATTGATGTACGTACTTGTTTGATTCTATAAGATGTGTTTTTCTTAGAGGAAAGATATTTACAAGGAAAATTAAATTATATAAATCTTATGTTTTTATTTCAGTTCCATATTGACACATTCATCACAAAGTCTCTAAACTATACTATTTATTATTCAAATGATTAAGTAATCTACAAAAAGTCAAATTCGATAATATAAAAAACAACATAATAAAATATATTTAAATAATGAGCCTTATTGTGAGTGAAATGTAATAAAGTACTTTTTAGTATTTGATTTTTTTTTCGTAAAATTCTAATCCTAAAACATTTATGAACTAAGAACTATTTAGTCTAACTATAACATTGAAATGTATATAATATATAGGTATGTATAAATTATTCACAGTCATTTTCCTTTGGCAATATAGTTTCTGCATCAGCCCTACAAAATACCAATTATCCAACTCTTGATGAAATAATACAAAACGAACAAACCAATTCTCAACAAAATAAAGAGTTTACGAAACATAACGGATATCGAAATTGCAGGCCGGCGAAATATTGCACAAGAGTTTCAATATTTATTTTGTTTATAACAAAGTTCACCATATTATATATGGAATATGCATAAATAATGAGTGGTAACAACATAACATCATGGAAATATTAATCTACCACCCCGGATGCCAAAATCACTACTATATTAATTATGATTCTTAGCCCAGGTGTGAATTATATGTGAATTCTCAGGTAATAGATCACATTAACACATAATACGTTTACTATATTTTCGTCTTTACGTACGTTTCGGTCTCACGACCATCATCAGAAAATGTTTAAAACTAATTCACGTTACAAAGCGCTGGATTTCCTTAAACTAATTGCACTGAGCGTCGTTATCGCACTATTTTCAATTAAAAATGACCATGTCACAACAGCGAACGAAACACGAATAACTGAAAATGTAACACGCTCAGTGCAAGTAGATTAAGGGAATCCTGCGCTTTTGTGACGTGAATCAGTTTTCAAACATCTCTTGATGATGGTCGTGAGACCGAAACGTACGTAAAGACGAAAATATAGTAAACATATGTGTGAATGTGATCTAATTCCCGAGAAATTCAATATACTTCATCAGAACAATAATTCCAGTTTTGAAATATAAGATCATAGCTATCTCCTTTTATAACAGATTGATATAAATTTCACTAACGTAGATCAATAGTCTCATTTGAAGACCTACCACATCTACATAAATGAAACAGTTCTTGAAAATGTACCAAAAGCTAATAATTATATGAATGACATGGCACCATTTGAGTAGATGGTTAAAATGGTTAATTAAGCTACGCAATGGTAGGACAATAAAATACAAATTGAAATACAAGTTTACGTAAAAAATAAGACTAATAGTTGAAACAGCTAGAAGTGTTTGGAAATTACAATGTGAAGAGTTGAAATTTGCGACTCATGAACTTATTGATTTTGATTTATTCTCGAGAAATTGAATAGTCGGCCTTTAAAAGTTTGATTTTCACTACACTGAAAATCAAACTTTTAATAGTTGTTATTTAAATTCAAAAAAATCATAACCATATGCTCAAAATCCAATTTTTGACTAATTACATCATTATCTTTCAACTATGTAACAAAAAAAGTAATATCCAATTGATTAGGCGTCGTTAGAATGAAATAACAGCGACGGTGGAGAATGAATGATTAGAATATGTTTGTTAACAATAATCTTTAATTGAATTGGAAATCCCTGAATACTATAGTTTATATAATTATTAACATTTGTAACATTAAAATAATAAATATAGCAAGGTAAAATTTACTAATATGAATGAAAAAAAAACACGAAATAAATACTTATCACAATAGTTGTGCAATAACAGGCTGTAACAAACACATATGTTCGGCCCCTCTTATCGGTAGTTTATTTATTGAGAAGTGACGGATCATTTCAGGAATGGAACTAAACGGTTTACTGAATTGCCCTAAAATGAAGCAACCATCGTTGCAGTCTCTCTGTATCCTCATATGCATAAAACCTCTTGCACTTCTGAAAATCAAAAAACTTCTCAATAGATTTGTTCAGCTATTTTAATCCAAGTGGACACAAATATATGAGAAATAAAGACATGAAAACAACAAATTCAGTATTAGTAGGATGCATCCCAGTTTACATTTAAAAACAAAACTCATCAATAAGATGTTTAATTATGCCGCAGAATCACATATTTCGATATAGAAGAGTGATCGATAACTTACTTCAAAGATAAGGAATAGTCTTGTTTTGTGGACTCGCTGTTTCTGACTAGAAAACTACCTTCTCGCAATGATTTTAGAACATTTTCAGCTTCGATCCTAGTTATTGCTCCATGGAACCAACTATAATTACAATTCAACTATGTTCTAGTTATAACATGTATTTTCAACTCACCCTTGTTTTTCTAGAGGTAAATGTATGTCAATGATTTCTGCTGTAGCTATTTGAGTGTTATTCAAATTCAAACCAAGACCCATGAGCGACAATCCAAGACCAGGTCTTTGCCTACTGATATCACCCAAATTCAGAGTTAACTTAGGCCTGAACGAAGAAACTGAAATAACAGATATATCTAATTAGAAATAACGTTTCGACACCGTGTAAAAATTAATGAACAAATTATACATTCGAATGGCATTTTGATTCGTATAGCTCCATGCTCTACAAAATGAAATCAATTGCCTGAATTAAATAATAAGTACATCTATTTACTAATGTCGCCACTAAGCATATTTAAAACATGTTGAAAATATATAAAATGAAGGAAATTACCTTCTCTGTCAGCTTCAATAACGCTTTGACTAGATGATGCTTGGGAAATACAAACGTCAATATTTGATTGCTGAATTCTCAATCTCCGTCTTAATTTTGGCATATCAAATGGTAAATCTCGCAAATCAACCGATGTAGCACTCCCAGATGTGCAAGCATCTTGTGGAATAATTCGACGTCTCCGTAATTTTGGCATATCGAAAGGTAAGTCAGAGAAATCTTGTTGACTTGGAGCAGATAGTTCTGCGTTAATAAAACCAAATCTTGATTTTATACCTGAAACATTTGAATTTCAGTTACAGATATTGAACAACATATATTTTTAGGAAATACAATGAAAACTACCTTCTCTTGACTGAATGGAAATACCACTATCGGAACCTTGAATCTCCGGATCACCAATGCGGAAGCCAAGATTTAATAAATTTTTATTCTGAGGTAGACGGCGTTTAATTTTCACATTTTCAGGTGTAGCTACCTCTTCTGGAGAGCACTTCTGGGAAATATTATTTCTATTGTTATCTGATGTTTCAGAAATTGGTTCCTGAGAAGATTTATCAGATATAGGGCTGAGAATATGAAGTTTGTTTGGATGGGATAAAAAAGTGGAAGGTTGGAGTGGGGGATACTTAGAGTTACTACCAGAATCAGAACTGTGGGAACTAAGTGATGAAGAATGTCGACTTTCTGAGCTGGTTGTACTTCTGTTACCTTCACTTGTACTACTCTTAATACTCTCCATGCTACCTCCACTGCTACTGGTTGTGATACTTTCTGTACTGGAGTACTTATGTCTGCTTCGTCGACCCATAAATTCTAAAATATCTTTGTTTTCTTTTGATCTTTTCAACACTAATAATTTATTTCGTGGCCTATCTTTAATTTCTAAGATTCTGTCTTTTTCTGGTTTAACTTCGTTTCCAGGTCGACCCTTAAATTCAGCTATAATGTTCGCGTTTCCAAATTCAACATCAAATGCACTACCAGGTAGTTGCATACGTCCATTACTGTTGGATGGTGAACGTCCTCGAAGGGATTTTACAGGTAAATGTAAGTCTTTGTGTCGAGATTTGGGATGGGAGGGCAGATTCGGCGCACTGCCGATGCTGTTCATCACCAATTCCTTCCCATGGAATTTAGTAGGCAAAGGTGCAGTGGACGGAGGAGATGGTGTAAATCCACGAAGAGGAAGGGAAAGCATACCAGATGTACCGGATATTTGTTGTTCGGGCAACTGTAATTTCTGAAAAACATATACATCACAATAAGGGTATTAATGTTCCATACATCATATCGTTTTGAACCCACACATTCCCATAACATTCGCCTCCTTCTTCACATATGCCCACCTTTCATTCATTACAACTGTACTTATTGATCGCAATAACTTACCAGTAAATCTTGAGATAAAATGTTGATATTATTGTCATCTTGACTCGGTTGAGGGCCATATAGGGTCACTTTGCGTTTACTTTGAGTTGTATTGTTCTCGACGCTGATGTTCCATCTTGATTCTCTGGCACTGTTTACTTGAATCAGAATCGGGTGGTTAGAAACCTTGTCTATTTGATCCAAATCGTCATCCGATTTGCTAACGCGACAGTCAAAAGCGGTTTCGTATACATGCCTCTGGCGCGTCATGTCGTCATCTAATGCACCATCACGGGTAATACAAGCACCTGGAGAAATGAATCCATTTGGTGGCATAACCACCTCATTGTTAGCATCCCTTGAGTCTGTACTTTGTGTATCAATACTCGAACTCTTCTTATAGTTTAATTGACTTCGAGATCTGGCTCGGATTGGATTCAAACTAGGATTATCTAAACTAGCACTTTTCCTGTATTTTTTCTGGGTTGATTTATTCTTTTGATTATAAGATTTTGCTGTAAATATGCCCTGAGCTAGTTTAGACTTATGTTTAATTACATCGGATGCATCTAAACTTTTCGTGAACTTATTGGCAGAACTTGATGGTGATACTTGCGTTCTGTTTTTGAAGAGGTCTCCGTAATAATAAGGTGATGGGTGCCTTATTAAGTCAGTCCGATTTGGAGATTGTATATTAAGTTGTGGTACTACACCTTCCGCGATACTATCGGGGGAGTTTAGATTCAAAGATTCTTTCGTTGCAGAAATATGATGCCCAAAGAAGTCCTCATCCGAGGAAGGCTCCGAGGATCCTTCTGGAAATTGAAAAATACTTATCACTGATGCTTAATGTTTTATTGAATATTCATTGAGTGTTATTAATTATTATACATATCATCAACATAAAAATATGGGTTAGACCTAATGTAAACTTCTCTATTAAGCAAAATATTAAATAAAGCCATTTCATTAAAAAGAAACTGTGGCACACAAGGACAAACAGCTCACATAGCACCAATATCATCATTTCGTTACATCAAAATGTTAAATCTTTTATAAAGTAACTGTTTGAATTTATGATTAGTAAAACGATAATCCTAATAAGTTGGTTTTGAGGTGCTTCATTTTTGCAAAAGCTTTAATTGTCATTTAATAATTTCAATCCATTATAAGGTTTCAAAATTTGATATGTTCTTCCCGATTAATGAGTTAAAATATAATTCACTTAAAATAGGCTTTCAACAAATTTTACTATACCTGTTGCACATCTATAATATACTATTGAAAAACATTCTGATGCTTGTAATCAAATCAAGTGACTCAAAAGATTACCTATAATTAGGAATATTATAGGTTCATCTCTCGTGGAGTCAAAATATAAAAGAAAGAGTCACTTGAATGAGAAGAAAATTAATGTTGTGGCCACTTAACATTAATCATCACATCAAATCAATTAAAAACAAGACAAATATATAATAACCTAGTAGGTATATCCTTGTATATAATAACAGTTGTATACATTGATAAATTCATTCCTTAAATTGGTTCAGTTCCCGATTTATCACTGTTTACTTTATGACACATAAGATTTTTTGTGTTTGGTATTTGTAGGACTAAATATTCCTAGGTATCTTCATGAGTAAGTTTCAATATCTACTCGAGAAAAAGAATTGGAGAGAAATATAAATTATGATTCCAAACTAGAGAATGGCCTTTTAATATCACCGACAAAATCGCAGGACAAAAGATAAAGAATATTAAGGTCCCTCCCCTGTACAGAGGCAGGGACACACAAAAGAATAAGCAACATATTGAAAGCGCAAAGCTAGATGCCATTACTCTAATGTGTTTTTGAAGAATATAATAGAATTACAGCATTAAGCCTTCATCATTCCATTATTTCCTTTTCTACGGTAGCCGTCAGTACTTTAACGATGGAATTCAATCCTTTTCCAAAAATGGTTATACTTATAGTGGAGTCATTCTACGGAAAAATGAGGCGAGGTTCGTAAAAATTTGATAGAGGTTGGGGAGGTGGGAAAAGTTGTTTCTTGTGATGAGAGTAATGATATTCCAGAATTTTCTACAAGAAATATTTGGCGGAACCATCCCAAAAATCCCAGAAACTGGTTTCTGGGCCTTTTTTCAGGTCAGTTTTGAAGTTTTAATTTTTTTCAACCCCTTAGACTTGTGACTGAGGTTTGGGAGTTTGACCCTTTTATTGTCCATGTTCAAGGAAGCTTTGGTTCAAATTTGGAGTGTTTGCAATCATTACTTCCCCTAGAATAGATACATATATATATATATATATATATATATATATATATATATATATATATATATATATATATACAGGGTGTCCCAATATTGCTGGGACACAGAGCTACCACGTATTCTAGAGGTCAAAATAAGTCGATTGAGCCCAATTTACCTGTATACCAAAATGTACCGTTTGTCCGTGAGAAGAGTTCAAAGTTTACTAAAAAAAATACATTTTTGTATGTTGTTCCGAAGTGCTTTATACAAATTTAATGAAATTTGGTAAATGTGTATTCTAGATGATTAGCTTACTTTTAGTAATCAAAAAAACCCAAAGAAAATTGTAGAGGGGTTGGAACCACCCTCACCCCTTGGCATTTTTTCCCCCATTTTTGTAGGGGTGGGAATACGGTTTTAAGACTTTTTTATCTGGAAGGCCTACTCATTATCTTCATTTTCTTACTCTTGTAAAAACTCCGTATTTTGCGTAGTTTTCAAGAAAAAAAATGTTTTCGCAAACACTGATAACCGATTTTCGGGTATAGGTTTAATAAAATTGTAATACAAAATTTAGTTGGCCGCGGACACAAAGACAAAACCAAATGTTATGATTTTGACAGGAAACATAGTTTATTGTTAACAGTAAATGTGTCAGTTATTTGTTCTCTTTTGCTTGTTTTTTTATTATTTCTTATTGTCATCACTGTTTTTGTTTAATTGTTATTGCTGTTGTTGCTGTTCCTTTGACGTCCCACAATTATGAATTTTCCTTTTAATGAACAGACCGACATGTTATTAGTTCTTGGATATTGTCAAGGTAACTGCCGCGAAAGTGTTCGCGTGTATCAAGAGAGGTATCCAAACCGGAGAATTCCAAACCATAAAACTTTTGCCCGAATCGAAAGACGTCTTCGAGAAACGGGGAGGTTGACCCCAGTAAGAGTTAACGCTGGAAGACCTCGACAAGCTCGAACACCTATTGCGGAAGAAGCTGTTCTTCAAATGATTGATAACAATCCTAATACCAGTACTAGAAGATTGCAACGAGAAGCTGGAATTCCAAAAAGCACTGTAAGTCGAATCATTAGAGATCAATTAATTCGGCCATTTCACATCCAGCCAGTGCAAGAATTGTTGCCACCTGACTACGAATTACGTTTAAGTTTTTTACAAACTATTCGGGAGCGCAGAGTAGTCGACAACGGATTCCATACTAAGATCTTGTTTACTGATGAGTCTTGTTTTACACGTCGCGGTATGACAAACCTACACAACGATCATGTTTATGCAGATGAAAATCCACATGCCATTAAAAGTAGACATTATCAACGTGAATTTAAAATTAATGTCTGGGTCGGAATTATTGGCGAATTTATAGTCGGACCGTTACGATTACCTGATCGTCTGAATGGCGATAGTTACCTCCGTTTCCTTCAACAAAATTTGCCAGAATTATTAGAAGACTTGCCTCTTAACTTGCGTAGAAATACGTTCTTCATGCATGATGGTGCACCACCTCATTTTGCACGTGCAGTAAGAGAATATCTTGGTGAACAATTTGGTGGCAGGTGGATAGGTAGGGGACAAGAAGCACCCATTCAATGGCCTCCGCGGTCTCCAGATTTAAACCCTTGTGACTTCTTCATCTGGGGAGAATTAAAAAGACAAGTGTACGAGGTTCAAATAAATAACATCGAACAACTGTGGAATAGAATTCAAAATGCTGTAAATGCGCTACGAGAAAATGACGATGTTTTAAGAAGAGTGCATTTCAATTTTTTACGTCGAATTGACCTCTGTATTAATGAAGGTGGAGGTCACATTGAACACTTGTTATAAAAATTATTGTTTGTCTTGTGTAAATGTATTGTGTAATTTGTGTCTAATAATTTTATTAAACCTATACCCGAAAATCGGTTATCAGTGTTTGCGAAAACATTTTTTTTCTTGAAAACTACGCAAAATACGGAGTTTTTACAAGAGTAAGAAAATGAAGATAATGAGTAGGCCTTCCAGATAAAAAAGTCTTAAAACCGTATTCCCACCCCTACAAAAATGGGGGAAAAAATGCCAAGGGGTGAGGGTGGTTCCAACCCCTCTACAATTTTCTTTGGGTTTTTTTGATTACTAAAAGTAAGCTAATCATCTAGAATACACATTTACCAAATTTCATTAAATTTGTATAAAGCACTTCGGAACAACATACAAAAATGTATTTTTTTTAGTAAACTTTGAACTCTTCTCACGGACAAACGGTACATTTTGGTATACAGGTAAATTGGGCTCAATCGACTTATTTTGACCTCTAGAATACGTGGTAGCTCTGTGTCCCAGCAATATTGGGACACCCTGTATATATATATATATATATATATATGTAGAACTGGATTCTCGGGTATTGATCCGCGTTGTGTGGTTTCGGTCCTCAATATATATATATATATATATATATATATATATATATATATATATATATATATGTGTATATATATATACGTTTTTCGGGGTAAAAATTAAAATTGGGCTATTTTGATCAAATCTTCACTAAATTGGATGAAATTTGGTGTCAAAGTAGATCATGGTGACCATAATGAGTGATCCAAAGATGAAGTTAAAATATCTAATGGTTTTGATAAAAATCCAAATTTGGGAGATTTGGCCCAAATTTTGAAGATGATGCCAATTACGGCAAACAAATCGCAGAGTACTCTTTTTGGGCTCATATTGAAGGTTATTTTATATAGTTTGACGTGGTATAACTTGTTTTATAAGAATAGCCCATTTCTTGGCCATTTACGGTATATATCTATATATGCGCGCGCAGATTTCCCACCTTTATTGTATTATAATAGGATTGTATCACTATAATATTGTTCTTAGAGTATAGATATGGTTTTTTTTGCATATATATGTGAGAAAACATATACATTATTTATTTGAGGTCCGCTTGTGATATAGTGAAATTTTTTTTTACTACACGTATTAATTATTATAGAATATATAGGTATATACAACATCACCTGCGCTTTTTCTAATTCAAGACGCGACAAAAATTTACTTCTGATGATGTGAGCCACGCCTACCAATATTATGAGATAAAAATTATTTTTATAAAACAATGACAGGTACAAATATTGTGTATCTTATGATGTTTTTTTTCTGTATTTTTCTGTTTCAAGAAAATGTCTGATTTTCCGATCTAATAATGTCTAATCTCATATACATTATTTATTTGAGGTCCGCTTGTGATATAGTGACATTTTTTTTTACTACACGTATTAATTATTATAGAATATACTAGCGGACCCGACAGACGTTGTCCTGCACGACGGTTCTGGACTAATTTTGAATTCCGAGTCTGTCGACCAATATTTCCTCCTCGTCCACGGAGACGTGGCATTGTTTTATGTACGTAACTTATATGTGAATGTAATACACTTAATATTCACTGAAATGCGACACCTGAAATATCAAAAGACACCGTACAAAAAAATTAAAATGTCAAAATAACGAAACACACTTAATATAATACACTCAAATTAAAATGTCGAAAAATAAACGAAATCCTATGCACGTAACATATATCTGAATATAATACGCTCAATATTTACGTAAATGCGATACATATAATATCAAAACACAGCGTACAAAAAAATTAAATGCATTGAATGAATACATACACAAAATGAATGAAATGAATGAATGAATGATTGAATGCATACACAAAAATTCATTGAAGTCGATCCAGCCGTTTAGTTGCAGTATAGATAAATAGCCTAGATACCGACTGCAGCGCCATCTGCCGGGCTGATTTGTGAATCCAAACCATCCAGGGCGCCACCCAAACGCATACAAAAAAATGCATTCAAATCGGTCCAGCTATATAGATAAATAACCTAGATACTGACTGCAGCGTCATCTGCCGGACTGATTTGTGAATCTAGACCATCCAGGGCGCCATGCCACCCAAACGCATACAAAAACTTCATTCAAATCGGTCCAGCTATATAGATAAATAACCTAGATACCGACTGCAGCGCCATCTGTCTGGCAGATTTGTGAATTTAAACCATCCAGGGCGCCACCCAAACGCATACAAAAAAATGCATTCAAATCGGTCCAGCTATATAGATAAATAACCTAGATACTGACTGCAGCGTCATCTGCCAGACTGATTTGTGAATCTAAACCATCCAGGGCGCCATGCCACCCAAACGCATAAAAAAAAATTCATTCAAATCGGTCCAGCTATATAGATAAATAACCTGGATACCGACTGCAACGCCATCTGCCGGACTGATTTGGGAATCTAAACCATCCAGGGCGCCATGTCACCCAAACGCATACAAAAAAATTCATTCAAATCGGTCCAGCTATATAGATAAATAACACAGATACCGACTGCAGCGCCATCTGTCGGGCTGATTTGTGAATCTGAACCATCCAGAGCGCCACCCAAACGCATACAAAAAAATTCATTCAAATTGGTCCAGCTATATAGATAAATAACCTAGATACCGACTGCAGCGCCATCTGTCGGGCTGATTTGTGAATCTAAACCATCCAGGGCGCCATGCCACCCAAACGCATACAAAAAAAATTCATCCAAATCGGTCCAGCTATATAGATAAATAACCTAGATACCGACTGCAGCGCCATCTGTCGGGCTGATTTGTGAATCTAAACCATCCAGGGCGCCACCCAAACGCATACAAAAAAATGCATTCAAATCGGTCCAGCCGTTTAGGAAGAGTTCAATTACATACACACGTACAGTAGAATTATATATATAAAGATAGGTATATACAACATCACCTGCGCTTTTTCTAATTCAAGACGCAACAAAAATTTACTTCTGATGATGTGAGCCACGCCTACCAATATTATGAGATAAAAATTATTTTCATAAAACAATGACAGGTACAAATATTGTGTATCTTATGATGTTTTTTTTCTGTATTTTTCTGTTTTAAAAGAATGTCTGATTTTCCGATCTAATAATGTCTAATCTATAATTTTAACTATTAAATTCAATAATCTCATCAAATTAACTTATAAATATTCAAAAAAAAAATTAACTATGAGGTGATAATAAAAGTTCAATTGGAGATCAGGTAGATGAATAAATATAAATAGGTTAGTTATTAAAAAAAAACAGTACTATATTCTTTATCTGTAATATGTAATTAGTTATTATATTTATTATTATATGTATGATATTTTGACTCCATTATAGGTATTTTCTTTTTCTACTTGTTGTACTGGATGGTTGTAGGGTACATAGACAGTCGGTTCTAGGATGTTCCTTCAGTACTATTTGTGGCCCTGAGAAGGGCCGATGATACTCTCGTTGTGCGAGTTGATTTATGCTTTCTTTTCGGTTTTCTTGGACAGCAATATTGCTTGAATATTAGGCAAGACTCCGATTTGAGCGATTGTCACACCTGACAATAGCTTGTTCAATTAATTCTTCGTCGTTGCTAATGGCCAATTGCAGATGACGGGGATGATTCTTGTTTTTTTATTGTCCCGGGCTGCGTTATTGGCTAATTCCAAAACTTCGGTGGCCAAATATTCCATCACTGCGGCTAGATAGTTATATTATATTTATCATTATATGTATGATTTTTTTACTCAATTATTGGTATTTTCTTTTTCTGCTTGTTGTACTGGACGAACTGCTGCAGCTGCTAGCTTCTGAATCAGTGATCGCGGACCTAAAGATCTCATCTGTTTCATCATCACTGAAACAATATATATCTGACTCCCATTCATCCGGTATATCTTCATCTTCTTCTTCATGTTCATATTGGATTTCTTCTTCTTCTTTCTCTTGACCATCTTTTTCAATTTCTGGGATTGCAGGAATAATGGGGTCAAGTTCTTCAACAACCGCTGATCCCTCGATTGTGCTTTCTGCATTTTGGCAAGTAGTGCTTCTACCAGAATGACATAAATTACAACATTTGATTCCCATAATCTTGCATGAGCAACCTGCCCTGCAATCACATGCTATTATTTTCAATAGCTCATCAGGAAGAGGGGGTCTATCTGTTCTTATTGGCATTAGTCCATTTTCTGTTTGGCACCAGCCATATTCTAAACAATTTTTACTCGTTTCGCACGCCCATCGACAAATCTCATAAAACGATTGTAAGCAGTGATAGTCAGCTGCATCTTCTGTTGGTGGCAGCGAACTAACTTTAACATCTATCGCCATGTTTTTCATGGTAAGTCTTTGGAAGCAGTCGAATCTATGTTGGCCTAAAGTTTTTTTATTTTTCATAGTTCCTCCGTACAATAAATGAATAATTCTTTGACCACACGATTTAATACTTTCTTTTGTAGCGGAGGAATTATAAAAATTATTCTTAACATCTGCTACCAACTCTGGATTTTTCAAAAATACGTTAACTAATTTTACTTTTCCTAAACGTGCGAAAGCTGATGTGGTGTCGCAACCAGAAAAAGCATGCAAAAATTGAATGATTTGTGATAAATGCTGATATTTGAACGTTTTATACGTGAAAAAATTTCTTTTGACTTTTCCTGAAGCTGGCTTATCAAAGTATATAAAGCCATTCAAAACGTCCTTAAAATCATGACATTTTTGGGTCAATATGACCAACAAATCAATGTCTTCTCCAACAACGATGACATCTGCATCAGGTGAGGCCTTTTTTTCGTCAATGGCAACACGTATAATATCTGGGTCAGCATCATCACTACATTTCAAGTATTTTATGTAAAAATTATCTAAAGTTTCACATAATAAGTTGATGAATTGGATTTTATTATGACTGTTCGCGAGGAATTTCTTTTATGTCACTGTCCGCATGTTCTGTCGTATCAAGACTTATATTTGGACAAAAATTTTGTTGTAGTGTTCTTTCTCTCTCTGTGTCTTTGATACTATTACGTGGATAACAATCAAATACGACGTATTGGGTTCCTGGGTAATGATTTTTTAAATAGCGCACGTAAGATGATACAATTTCTTCGAATGTCAAGTCTTTTCCCCAAACTACTCGATGTAATAGGTGACCACCATCAATGACATGGATTGGATTCGTGAACATTGGTACTGGATCTAATGGTTGAAAAAAATCATAAAATAACGATTTGACCGTTTTTCGCATATCTCCAAATTCATTAAACAAGCTCATCGGGAATGTTGATAATTCAAAATTGAAGTAACCTGCAATCTGCTGCTCAGTCTTTTTTATCAGACAATTTTTTTGAAAAATGGCAATTGGATTAATTGGACGTTCTTTGCCACGACACGATACTTTTGAGTACATAAAACTGATGGGATTTACTCTCGATTTCATATTTATCAAACTTTCTACACCTTCAGTTCCAACTTCAAATGCATGATGACAGTTAATTTTGGCATTCCCGATAGTGCCTGTACTAATAGACATAATTTGACTTGCGTGACCAAAAGGAGGCCTAGTTTCAAGCCATTCTTGCAAAATTGCGCAATCAGCGTTATCACGAGCAACTGCAGATTTTCCTCCATCAGTATGTTGTCCTTTATTCTTATCACTGGAATCTTTTTCTGCATCATGTTGTTCACTTGTCGCAAATGATAAAGCAGTGTATTTTTTGAATTCTTCTACTACATCGATCATTGTTGGCAAAGTTAAGATCCACCTATTACAATCTTTTTCTTCAGTTCCTCTACCAATTAAACCTATGCCACGGTTTTAAAATTTTTCCATTAAAACAGATTCAATTACGTAATCAACAGACAGTCCACTACGAAATTGTTTGGATAATCGAACTGTAAAATATCCTGAGTTGACGAACTGCGCGTGGTCAGCCAGAGATAATTTGCTCATTTGTTGTAGGTATATATGAGCGCATCTAGCATATAAATTATGGCCTGCAGCATGGAAAATTGGTAGCATTTCCGCAATTGATTTTTTATGCAACTCCCAACATCCTGTTCTTTCAGATTCAAGGAAGATTCTTAAAACAGTGATACACTGAAAGTATTGAACCCATAATCTAGCTGTTGGATTATCGCCAGATAATTTTTTATGTATATATTTGAAGCTATCATTTTCCAATAATTCAAGGATGGTTTTATCATCATTTGCATTTTGTTTTTCTGTTATCAATTGATTTTCTCCTTCCGACATATCAAGATTTGCCAGTATAATTTTTGCAAGAACTGTTTATACTAAGAAATGACCTCTTACGGCTCGAGCAAATGCATGACCTGACAGCATATGTTTGACGGTGTTTTCTGCATATACTGTACTCAATAATACACCTAATCGGCTGCCTTCCATGATATAACCAATAGAACCTATAAATATAAATAATAATAGTTTTTATTTGATGTAAACAGACGATAAATAAATACATATTTATTCGAAGGTGAGAAAAAATTATCAATATTCTGAAAAAAATCTGTTTTGTGTATCGAAAAATTTTGATAGTAATTGAAATATTTGATATTTTTAACTGACATTTTGAAAACAAAGAAAAGAAAGATGCAAGGAAATACCAAAAAATTTCCAACATGTTTATTCTGCAAAAAAATAACATATTAACCTCATTCCAGCAAAAAAAGGAAAACTATTTCTTTATACAAGTACTATACAAGTCTAAAAAGGAGTATATATATATATATATATATATATATATATATATATATATATATATATATATATATATATATTATTATTATTATTAACTTTATTTTCCAAATTAATTTGTACAATCTGATAAAAATATTCATATGTAAACAAGTTAAAATTATTAACAAATACAATAAAGTCACTCTTTTGTTTACTATCACATTATCACATTTTCACTAAAACACTTTAAAAACCAAATTCTCACGAAGCCTGCAAGATCCGGAGCTCCAGCTCATTGACCCCATCCTCACGTGACACATCGAGTTGAACAGTAAGTACATTCAGTACTTGTATCATTCAGGCCGATGTATCCTGCTACAAACTGGGAGCATGGCTACCACTGAGGAACCTGTTTGAACTGTTTAACAGTATTTGTGTTTTTATTTGTTTATGCTTTCGGGTCATTAATTGTTTCTTTAAGCTTATCCTAAGTTGTAACTGTCAATATCTATTGTTCTGATCCAGTTTATTGCCTCTGTAAAATAAGCCATCGAAGTGTCTCTGTAGAATTTTCCTCTGATTTCTACAGGTAGAGAGTTAAATAATTTTCTCCCCAATTGAGAGAAGCATGTTTCCGCTAAGAGTGTTCTTTTATGATCAATTATAACTTGATATTTGTTCTTTTCTCTCACTGATCTTGCCGTTACTTGAAAATTAAGATTTCTATTTTTTAAGAGATAAGCAAGGGAGTTTATAAGAAAAGTTTTTCTTATGCTTAAAGTGCCCATTTCTTTGTATAATCTTTTGGTACAGTGTAATGTTGGTCTAAATAATATTATCTTGATTAATTATATATATATATATATATATATATATATATATATATTTATATATATATATATATATATATATATATATATATATATATATATATATATATATATATATATATATATATATATATATATAGAACTGGATATATATATGTAGAACTGGATTCTCGGGTATTGATCCGCGTTGTGTGGTTTCGGTCCTCAAAAGGACCAATTTCACGACGTTTCGGCAAAGTCGCATTTGCCATCTTCAGGTGATTCGACCGTAGAGTCTGGAAAATCTAGGCGAACTGACGCTTACTTGGAGGGACAGGTATTTATATCCCCCGTTATGCTTGACCTTTGGACTTTCGAACTATTTCACGCTTGGTTGATTTCTACGTGTTTGGCTCCGAGTGACACGTTTGGATGACATCATTGCGACGCTGGAATCAGCCGGAAAGTTTCCGTGACCTGTTGCACGTGCACTGGATACCACGTTCTCTCTTGTTTTTGGTTGTATCTTCCGACTTTCTAAAGCAGGTTTCCATGTTGCTGGTAATCTTAGTCCGTCATCTCGTTTGTTAAGACTATTATATATATATATATATATATATATATATATATATATATATATATATATATATGTATATATATATATATATATATATATATATATATATATATATATATATATATATATATCCAATTTCAAAAAAGTTTAAATCTAATAATGTTGCATCGTGATCAGAAGAACATTATTATTAATTACAATTAAGAAGATGAATTTACATATTTTATATACTATTCTCCTTATGTATTTTTTATCATAAACAATTGACTTTTGCAAATAAAATGTTGATTCCTTGCCCAAGTAGGACATAATCATGTGGAAACCTCCTAATCGCACTGTGATCTTCTTCAGTCTATCATCGCTGCATGAATTTATAACTTCCAAAGCTTTTAAATAGAGCGGTTGATCGAAAGTGACGAAAACATGTTTTTGATTCAACTGATCAGCCAATTCAACAGCTGTTATCAATGATGTGAAAATCGTGTCCAAATTTGAAGGCGGATTCCTCACAAATGGTAAACAGAAGACTCTACTTGTTGAATAATCTTTCCTATCTTTGGGAAATTTTTCTTTAAACGCACTCCAGCCAACATTTTTTTTTCATTCACATACTTTGAAAATAACCGAAGAAAATCATCGTTATTTATTTCAATATCGGTAACGAATTTTGATCCCCTCAAATCAAAGTAATTTATTTTTTCAAAAGCAATGTCACCCATGCTCATGTCTGGGTGTCTTGTAAATCTTTCTACTGCTTACCTACCTATATTACAGATATCTTTTGCTTTAAGTAATGGATTTCTTTCAAAATTGACATGTATTACAGATTCACGAGGAGTTACAATTTGGATTCCACCCATATAATGGAACGTATTCCGTTCATCAATGGTACAAAAGTTGTGGTCTGCATTATCGAATGCAGATTGCGATTTGCAGTTCTTCAAAAGTAATGGTCTAATCTGTGATTTAATTAACGAACGTTGATAATTCAATATTTCAGAGTAAGTGCAGGATAATCCAAAAACTGCAAGAATTTCCATAAGATCTTTTGATCCAAATCGGTGGTACACAGTTAAGGAAATACCAAGTTGGAATGGTGACATAAAAGATCTTGGCTTAGCAGCACTTATTATAATCATATGGGCAATCACATTTTTTTTAAGACCCATTTTTTATTGTTGCTTTTTTTTGGAGATATTATAAGCTCTAGTAATTTATTCAATGAAGCTGGTATATACTCTTCAACGTTTGCAAAACATTGAACTGGACTTGGATATATATTGTTATCACAATTTTTCACTGCGTTATTAATGTCAGAAACAATAATTTTAGCTACTTCTATTTTCTGGTCATTTTTTACTGTTTCAATATTCACATCACTTTGTCTAGATTTATTTAAAATTTCAAATGAATGATCTGCACCGATATTACGCCGCCACAAAATACATTGTCCAAGTTTGTTGGATGCAATATGAACGTCATCTGGTAAAACGTTTACAAGCAGACGCTTCAAGTATTGCAAACCAGGTACACTTACATTATCAATAGCAACGGACAATGAAATCAAGCACTTGATCAGTAATGCGTTTACCAACACCTCTAAATTTATTATTAAAACCTGTTAAACATTGTACATGATATCTCGCATTGGCATCCACTAAATTATCAAATCCATTTTCATCCAAATAATCTTGAATTTGAACAATTGTTTTATTAGCTTCAGGATGATCTGTTACGGCATTTAATATTTTATTCGAAGTGTCCATATTTTGCACGATAGACACAATTTTCGTTTCTTTGCTTTTTTTTTGTTATCAATGAACTTATCATCAGGAGCATCACCAACACAGAAAAAACACCTATTTTCGAAATGGAAACGAATATTTTCGCTCGCACTGATCGCACTTGCGCTGATTGCACTTTCACTAATTTCTGGAACGTCAACATTTTCAGCACGATTTGACGAGCGCGTTTTACGTTGCACAGATTGACCACTTTTTTTTCTTCTAATTTTTTTACTGCTGCAGCTATACTGCTAGCAGCCATGTATGTTTTATAGCATTTAAAATGAAATTCTTTTTCTTCCATATTGGTTAATGATCTATATATATTATCACACCTCTGATACCGACTGGAATAACGCATTTTTCAAGACCATCTTCTTTAACATTGATGATTTCATCTGATGGTTTCAGTTCTTCAGAACATATTACACAAAAGGGAAGATTACTTTCCATGATTATTAACCACTTATAATTCAAATACAAGTATATCAATTATTTCAAATTAGAGGAAAAATGCAAACTGAGATTAAAACCGTTTTAACAATAATGATTTAAACTGTTTGAACTTTGTAAAAACGGATTTTTTTAAATTGATAAATTCACAAACTTAGAGAGACACTTAGATATTTTATAATATAATATTATTTTTGATAATTGAAAAAGATATAATATATAATATTCAAGAATTAAATTTTATACATTTAGGGTCAAATACAAAGCGTATACGGACCCGATTCAAAACTAACTTATTAAATGAGATTCTGAATAAATATATAGGTCACACAGCAGCTGTGCACCTGTGCATCATACGATGTCTTCTTTTTTTAAGGGTAAGGGAATGATAAGAAATGTAGGACATATTAATACCTGGTATAGTTTAGAACGAAAGTGAAAGAAGTTATTTTTTACTGAAAGGCGTGGTCCACAACATCATCAGATATACTAAAAGATATCATGAGAATAACGTTTTTTTTTAATATTTTATAAATTAATTTGATGAGATTATTGAATTTAATAACGTTAAAATTTTTAACAGCCGATTAAAATTATAGATTAGACATTATTAGATCGGAAAATCGGACATTCTCTTAAAACAGAAAAATACAGAAAAAAAACATCATAAGATACACAATATTTGTACCTGTCATTGTTTTATAAGAAATAATTTTTATCTAATAATATTGGTAGGCGTGGCTCACATCATCAGAAGTAAATTTTTGTCTCGTCTTGAATTAGAAAAAGCGCAGGTGATGTTGTATATACCTATATATTCTATAATAATTAATACGTGTAGTAAAAAAAATGTCACTATATCACAAGCGGACCTCAAATAAATAATGTATATGTTTTCTCACATATATATGCAAAAAAAAACCATATCTATACTCTAAGAACAATATTGTAGTGATACAATCCTATTATAATACAAGGTGGGAAATCTGCGCGCGCATATATATATATATATTCTAGGGGAAGTAATGATTGCAAACACTCCAAATTTGAACCAAAGCTTCCTTGAACATGGACAATGAAAGGGTCCAACTCCCAAACCTCAGTCACAAGTCTAAAGGGTTGAAAAAAATTAAAACTTCAAAACTGACCTGGAAAAAGGCCCAGAAACCAGTTTTTGGGATTTTTGGGATGGTTCCGCCAAATATTTCTTGTAGAAAATTCTGGAATATCATTACTCTTATCACAAGAAACAACTTTTTCCACCTCCCCAACCTCTATCAAATTTTTACGAACCTCGCCTCATTTTTCCGTAGAATGACTCCACTATTACTGAATATGAAGAAAATATAAACAAAATTAACTCACAGAGATATACTTGTTGTGGTGAGAAATAGTTGCTTGATTGATATAAACGTGAAGACCTTTCCACATTGAAAACGTAAAGAGTGGTGTTTTAAAAGGTATATGATTCCCCCTGGAAAGATTTGTCGGCTCTTTTAATTTATATGCGGCAGTTAGTATCAGTAATAATTGCACAGCCAGTATTCATGCAGTTTTGCCTAGTTTATCGTGGATTCCTCATTTCAGTTCAGAATCTGATTCATTAAACTCTCGGATTTTGATTGTTGGCAGATTCTAATTCAAAATCGACATCAACTGAAAGCGCGCCATTGAAAATCCAAGCGAGGATTAGATTCTGTCTTTTTATAATCCTCGCAAACTTAATGTCCCAATAATCACTCTTCGACGGATGTTTTCCTTCAGATAACAGGTTAAACCTGTATTTCAGAAAAGAAATATCCTTTCTGCATTTACATTTCGTCTTCAATTTATTCAAGACTTAAAATCACATTACATTATCATTTTCATTTGGGGGTCTGAAATGTTGTGACGAAATTTTATTTATTATAACTATTGAACTATTCCTAATTCATCGTTCGTAGCAATGAATTAGCAACATATTACTCAATTTGGCTAACTATTCTTAATTAAGATAGCCTAAGCATTTTACATAATCAAAAGAAATTACCAAGTTAAATACATTAGGATCAATAGAGATTTATAAAGGTCTCAAAAACACTTATAACAATATCCTAAATGAACAGTTAGACACAAAAACTATAAATAAGGAATAATCACCCTACCAAGTAGCCACCATCAGAGTAAACGGTTTACTCTGATGATGGCTACTTGGCAGCCAGAAATTCCTCATTTTTGGTGGATAAGGGTATATATATATATATATATATATATATATATATATATATATATATAATTTCGGTCTGTAGTTGGGCCCAACTACAGACCGAAATTCCCGATAACAAACCTTTCTAAATTTCAAATATATATATATATATATATATATATATATATATATATATATATATATATATATATATATATATATATATATATATATATATTCAAACCTGGTCGGGGCTGCTGCGAGCTCCGACGACATCGCAGCAGTCGCGCCAGAAAAACCTAAAAGGTGGTTAACCGAAGCTACTCCTCCCCGCCGGTCGGTAAGTAGCTTCAGGTTCCTGAATCGTGTGCCCTAAGTAATCTAATTGAACCCAGAATGACTGCCTTTTGCATCCGGTCTGTCAAGATCTGCGCCGAGTTCTTACAGGCCGGAATGATCTTCAAGTTTGAACGCAGCGAAGACCGAATTCCGCCCAAAACACCGATGATCAGAACCAAGCGTGCGGAGCTCGAACAGGAGATCTTGATATTTTGTCCATTATATATATATATATATATATATATATATATATATATATATATATATATATATATATATATATATATATATATCCATCACAGTTTGCATCCTAGATCGTCCGTTTCCCGTATTTATCTCCCACGTCATCGGGGAGGTAGGGGACTCCTCAGTCTGGAGGGTCTGCATCGAAGTGTGGTTCTGAGTATAGCTTGTAAAGTTCTTAGGAGCTCGGACCCCCTCCTGTGCCTTGTTAAAAGTCACGAATTGGCCGGAATGGGGGCATTTATCGTTAAGGCAGCACAAAAAGCTGCGGAAGAACTTGGTCTCGAATTTCAGATCAGTCGAGAAGGCCGACTAGAGGGCAACCTCGAGCTCCTACCTTCTCGCCTGAAAGCCCAGATAAATGCCGCGGAGCAAGATCTTACGCTCAGGCGGCATGTTGACAAGCCGATACACGGTGTTTTCTATCGAAACATCGAAACGCTCGGCTTGTCAACTAGGCTGACCTTCGGCTACCTAAGGTCAGCCGGGCTTACATCCGAGACTGAGGGATTTACCGCAGCTTGCCAAGATGGCGTAATTAACACCTTGGTCTATCGCCGCAATGTGATGGGTGTGCAGGTCCCTGATGTCAGCTGCAGGGCCTGTCGAAAGGTGCCTGAGACGCTTTTCCACCTTCTGTCGGCATGTCCGGCAAAAGCGGCCTCGGCGTACACCCATCGCCATAATGCGGCCCTACGGGTGCTGTATTACCATCTAAGGCACTCGTACGGAATAGACCAAGAGCCGGTGCTGCCTTACATGCCAGGAGATATTGAGTCCGTTGTCGGAAACGAAAAATGCCAGATCTTCTGGAATTATCCGTTTCCGACCGTCAGGTCCATACAAGCAAATAGGCCTGACGTTGTCCTCCTCGATAAACTAATCAAGACTATGTATGTCATCGAATTCTCCGCTCCGGCAGAGAAGAACATAGTCTTGAAAGAGGAGGAAAAATGGACAAAATATCAAGATCTCCTGTTCGAGCTCCGCACGCTATACCCAGGCCACAAGGTCGTATTAGTGGTTCTGATCATCGGTGTTTTGGGCGGAATTCGGTCTTCGATGCGTTCAAACTTGAAGATCATTCCGGCCTGTAGGAACTCGGCGCAGATCTTGATAGACCGGATGCAAAAGGCAGTCATTCTGGGTTCAATTAGAATACTTAGGGCACACGATTTAGGAACCTGAAGCTACTTACCGACCGGTGGGGAGGAGTAGCTTCGGTTAACCGCCTTTTAGGTTTTTCTGGCGCGACTGCTGCGATGTCGTCGGAGCTCGCAGCAGCCCCGACCAGGTTTGAATGTAAAAAATATATATATATATATATATATATATATATACTGAAAATTTTTGGAAACAACTAAAAGATGTTTTCCTTGAGGTCCAAAAATTTTCAGTTTTTAACTTCTTCAGTCAAGAGACTACTTTGGTATGTTTTCTTGGTATATTGGTTCGTATATATACTTGTGTACATTTTGTGTCTCATCTTTTTTGTAAACCTAAACCATACCGTAAAGCTAAGCTCAAAAAAAATGGTTTTTTCCACAAAAACAATGTTATTACATGAAATTAACGCAAAAATCGACATTTCTATTACCTTTGAATTGTGGTATCATTTGACTTTTAATCCCATTTTATTTCAAGGGAAAAAGCTTACCTCTGCGGGAGGTTGTAGAGGTAGAGTTCAAAAGAAGCGAAAAAAACTTTTTTCTCGCTATAAAAATCAACGGATCTCAACATTTTTTCACCGAGCAAAATTTTTTTTTCATTGTTCTTCCCTTATTTTCTCAAAAACGGCAGCATGAAATTTGTAAAACTAAGATGCGTTGAACAGAGAATTCCATTACCTTCAAAATAAGGTACCACTCGACACCTATTCTCATTTAACATTTTGGGGTTAAAGTCGCGGGGGTGAAAGTTACAAGTTTGATGATATGACCAAAATCTTTCCCCCGGGAAATAAGAATCGACGGGTCCGAGCGATTTTTTTTTAAACGGAGGGTATATGAGATATCGGCCGTGTTTCGTTTTGATTGGTCCACGCTGTATATATAACGAATATTATACTTTTCATTTTCTGAAATATTTGCTTTGATTTTTGATATTGCTTTAATAATATCCGCCTACTTAGTAGATTTACAATTCAACCAGAATGATCGGTTGATTAATTAAGAATATAGCGTTAATAAAGTAATTTGCAGGGAACTAGTTACATGTCTGATGTTTGTATGGCATTGCATCTAAGCCGATAACGAATTTATTCCTCTTACAATTTGCCATTAAAAAAATCTACATAATGATCGAAATTAAAAATAGGATAAGTGCTCACAGAAATGAGCGGATGAAAAATACTGCCGATTTATCCTGGGGCTGATGGATAGCCCGTGTAAATGACGCCTTGAGCTTAACGGAGCCAGAGCTTTGGCGTTCCACCCTCATTCCCCCTGTGATACCATTGTTCGATTATATCATCATAGATTAGATATAGAGTACAGAAAATCTACGTTACGATGTCACATGCTGAATTAGAAATTGTGGAAAGAATGAAAATTCAACAAGCAACGTTAAATCCGTTCATATATATTTTCGTATGTTCAAGCAACCGTTAAAATAATTTGTTGTTGGATACCAGGAAAACTGTTTTAGATGCCGTCTTCTGGTATATGCCGCGTTTGGAAAACATTATGACTTTAGTCAAGTATTGAACTCCAATCGTACGTACCTACTTATATATTGGTTGAATGCATCTGAATGTAATCTAGTTGGTAAGTTTAGCTGACAATACAGATGATAAAGTATACATTTTCGAAATTGCAGCAGCTGAGCAATGAAAATGTAGCATATCTATTTGGACCCACTCAATATTCCATTGGTATATTGATATTATTGTTGTTATAGTTACAGATCATTAGAAATATCGCTTCATTGTATATCTCTAAACGAAAGAGTAAGAAATAGTAATTGAACACTGTGGTCAAGGGTAACTCAAACTCATACACACCCCCTATTTCTTGTTCCTATATCATAAATTACGTCTATATCCGTAGACTTCCTTAATTCTACTCTCGGGATTTGTTAATTTCGCATGACTATGATTACGTAATAAAACAAGTTTTATAGCTACCTCCCAAAATTAGGGAAATTATTGTTAGCAAGATAAAGCTGGACCATTACTTCTACAACATATAATCCAAGATATCCAATTCAAACAGAATTATTTCGTATATGTGTTAATATAGGTTTAGTTACCGGGAGGAACAATATTTTTATTCAATTTTGAATCTACATGAAACTCCCGACATACTCAAACTGAATAGTTCTAGACATTTTATTTTTTTAGTTCCCACCCTTGCTTGATTGATTATATTTAAGATACCGGAAACAAGTAATTGAAAATCATCAAATTTCACTGCAACAATTGCATTCGGAATATAATAGGTACATCATGTTGATATTTTACAAAAACATTGTAATTATAATCGATAAGACGTCTTTATCTTTTTAAATGACTGACTACCAAATCATTTTGAATCTGCAAACATTTTGTATTAACCTTGAGCAAACTCAATATCAGAGCCTAGAATCGAAAAAGGTGATTAGGTTTCTCTAGATCGACCTCAGTTACAATGCGTTACTGGATGTAGAGAAACCTTATTACTTTTGTGGATAATATCTAACAAGCAGTTTATTCATTACCTAAGTACTCCATTGGTGTTTCGCATATCTCGAAACAACATTTCAACGAAAAGAAAGGTAATTATGATATTAGTAGCACTAATATAAAATTGAATCAAGTTTTATAAAAATATTTAAAATTTTCAAAATTCTTAATAAAGGGTTTTTGAGATAATTAAAAACGAGATTACACTTTCAACTTTAACTTGACAATGTACAGCAACATCGTCAGAAGTCAGAAGTATTTCTAACAGTTCCGCAATGTTATTAAAATTGAAGCCAAATATATATAAAATGGAGTCAGACTTTTTTCATTTTAAATTTGGAGGAAAACTTTTTAGTGTCATCTTATCCTCTATAGGATAAGATGAAATTTTAATTGTAGAGTCGTTAGCACAGCAGCAATTTCAGCAGAAAGTGTGAAAATATGAAACCTCCTTAGGGGAGCAAATTATGTAAACGAAATCGTCGAAATAATCGAGCAATTGGGATAAATTCGTCATCAACTGCTAAATGCAGGAATTTCCAGCAGTATAGTAGGGAGCAGTCTATTCTGCCGTAGGATTGCGAAGCGAACTGATATATAATTACTCTGTAATGGTGTAGAAGGAAATGTGTGCAACTGTGCAATGTCTTGCCTCTACACATGGCGCGTGCAATTATGTTTAACTGAACAGATTAATTCGATATCATAGACGTGTGGATAAAAAAATTACAGTCCTTGAATAAAGAAATTTACCACTGCAGCTTAGGTACAATAAGTACTGTATCCGTGAACTTGAAGACATTTTCTGGGATTCCATTATATTATTCTTTTTACTTTGTAGTATGAATCTATGAATAACCACAAAATTCTCTATATTTCGAGATTACGTCTTTCGCTTTTCGGTGATCATAAATTAATAATTTGAAATATTCTTGATCTTACTAAAATAATGTTATACTTATAACTTACCTGTCGTATAAGGCTGTGAGTATTCACGATCTGGGCTAGTGAAACATTTAGTATCGTTTTCTTCCTGACTTAATTGTTGTCTAGAGTCACGCGGAGTCGAATACGTCTCCAGAATTTCAATCTGTAAAAAGATTTCTATGAAATATCTTCTTTACATTGATACGTGTTTCACCAATAATAATTATAAAAGTGTTTTTAAGCTCGGTTATCTTAAAACATATTAAATACATTGGAGATGTAGTTATGTGTCTCTTAAAATACGTTAGGTTTTCCACAGATTAATCTTGTTTCAGATTTATTTTCCTTATGAATTTAGTTCTAACGTCTATATCTTAAAACATATTAAATACATTGGAGATTTAGTTATGTGTCTCTTAAAATACGTTAGGTTTTCCACAGATTAATCTTGTTTCAGATTTATTTTCCTTATGAATTTAGTTCTAACGTCTATATGGAATGAACACCAAAACAGATCGAATCCAAAGTATCCTAAAGGCATCAACAATCTTTTGATTTAATGAAGGAATTCCAATTAGAACCACTCAAAACTTCTTCAACTGTTTTATAGAATTGGAGGCGAAGATTTCTGCGTCAAATGTGAATACCTACGTAGCTTTGATAATTTACATTGATTTAGCGTCTCGAATTAAATACGTTTGCTTGCTATGCCGGTCAAGTAGAACCCATAAATATTCACCAACGGATGCAGAAGGGGAGTTCTTACATACATGGAATTGTGCTGTATAAATGCTTAAACAGAAACGCTCCCTCCAAATATGCGGCCCTGATCGTAGAGAAGAATTTCAACTGGAATCAAACTGGTAGCATTGATTGTTTCAATGTATTAAAACTAAAAATCAGTTTGAGATTCCATATTTATGTGACTATAAATAAGAAACAATCGCCCTCATCCAATAATAATTGCTTGGTTGTTTCTTTCTTATTTATAGTGTATAATATATAAGCTAATATAATTATACAGTTACAATGGATTAGGTTAAACATTTTAGCTTTCATGTTTTAACGTATTGTTTATTTTGCTTTGATCTCAAATTTTGATATTACCATCATGAATCTTATTTAGATATTCTTCTGCTTTCACCAGTTCCACCACATTAATGAGTATATACATATATTCTCCATTCATACGAGTCAGAAAGTAACGGATGTATTTACATAATATAGTTGCAGTATTTCTATAGATAGATAAGTTTAGGTGCGGAGGCGTGGAAATACGTAAGAAGAGCCTTGTGGATCTGTGTATCACTCTGAGCAAAGGAACATAAAAACTTTTCATAAGGCCGAAAGGAAAATTGCGGCTCTTTTCAGAATAACGCCCAACATAAGCCGGGCCAAAAAGGGGGAGATGCTATACAATGTGGTACAGTCCATACTTCTGTATGGTGCTCCCATCTGAAACGATCATTCTGGGGACAAAAAATAAAAGAGCCACGCAAGAAGCTCCTTAGAGTAGCTATAGTCCTGTAACGAAGCTTAAAATTTTGAAATATCATTTATTTTAGATCGGACAGTAAATACGGATATCACATGCAATCTCAGTTTGAACAGTTCATTATTTCAATAGATATGCGTGAATTCCAAATGTGTATTCCGTGATTGTCACTTTTCTAAATTTCCGCAATTTTGAATAAGTTTAATTATTCAAATAGATGAATCTAATTCATGCCTGTTTAAAATTTGCATTCATTCCGATAAAATATGTTGCAAAAAACAGGGGTCTGGCAAGTTAATACATCAAAGTTTTGAACAACCTTATGTATAAAAAAGGCAAACAACCAAAAAACTTCGATAACACTTGTTTAGTGTGCCGGGAGAAACTAGTGGAGCATCATGTGCGCGAATTTTAGATCTAAAAAGTAGCGTCACTTTTAAGCATTGTTCGGGACATAAGTAAAAAACCCTCGGCACAAAATAAGGAATTGGTGAAGCAGACTTGACCAGAACCTCGAAAAACATATAAAAGACGTGACAGATAACAGATCGCTCTCTTTTGTGATTTCAATTTTCAAGCAGTACAATTGCTCTTTTGTGATTTTGATTTTCCGATAGTACCGTTGAAGTGAGATTAAGACAAGAATCGAAGTGAATTAATTATCCGAGTTTGAGTCAGATTTAAACTGTGAAGTAACAATAGTGTTCCGTTAAAGTGAATTGTTTCAGAAGGTAAATGATAGCAAATACGTTTATATTTTTGGGCATTACGATATATTGATTTCCGTAGTTTATGATTATTATTGTGATTGGTAAGCGTTTGTACGACATCTGACTTCCGTAGCATTCAGTAATTTGAATTGTTATATTTTGAGTTTATCCCGTCATAGGTCGGACCGCGCACGATTTGAATTCGCACTTGAATTGAAGTATTCAAGTAATTGTATAGTGTGTACAGAGTGTGTATGTTGGAACGACAGGGGCGTCTTTGATATATTTGTACACGCTGTGTCTACCCGGAAGTATAAGTATATCCTAGACGACCAAACCGCCAACGGCTTGTGCACGCTGTGTCTACCCAAGCTGGGGTTGGTTGTGTGATTGAGAATCGTAAAAATTCCCTTAATCGTATGAGAAGTCCTCGGCCGTGGATGTAGGGGTTATTGCAGATGCGATAGTTAGGGTTTGTACACGCTGTGTCTACCCGGAAGTATAAGCCCTAATTGTCTAGATTCTGAATCTGCCAAATGTATGAAATCTAACACTGTTATACAATTACCGGGCGCTCCGTGAAAGCTAGTACAAGGGTGAGGTGACAGAATAAACTCAATTAGAGTAATTAACCGAAAAAATCATAAAATCTGATATCGTACAATCGGAAAACTAGTGCAAAACAATATTTTCCGAACCAACCGAATTTTATAACCGAATATATCGTAGTGTGATTTGAACATTTCATTTATTACTGTTGCTATCTAAAATTTACCGAATACCGCTCATTACGCTAGGAACTGCTTGATTTGTATTTTCCGCAAATTGATAATTCTGAATCATTTATCAACCGATTCCGTACCGCTGAATTGAATTTAAATACCCAACACATCGTAAAGTAGATATGTATATGTTGAAAGAGTTTTCATCTACCGTTTGAGCTTGATTACATTTTCCGTCTGGGTAAAATCTTTGTAAATAATACCGTTCAATTGCATTTATATTGATTATTCCGAAAGTGTACTTATAATAATCCTTATATATTTTAATATTTGGAATTCCCTGTTTTATTAAATTATTTCTGCTCCATCTTCAAACGAGCTAAGTTTTAACCTGGTATCAATTGTAACTAAAGCCTACAATTTTGATACTGTTTTCTGTCCAATGGACTCTGGTTATACTTCACTGTAGCTACCCTAGGGACAAGGCTATCTATAGATAGAATAGTGACAAGCCTTGTGGTGAAGACCCTAGCAGAATTCAAAAAGGAATAAACCTTTAGAAAATCTGGCGCCCGAGGATTTGAAATAAGCAGTTTACCGAAAAGTCGCAAGGACACGTTATAGTCCATACCGCGCAGTATCCGCTAAGACTTTGTAAGTAACTTCTGGAAAGTTATCAATCGAACTACTGGTTGAAGAGAGATGGAGATCGTACAGAAGATTGGACGGAAGCAGCACACAAGCTAAAGATAACCTATCAGTTATCCGAAGCTACTCCTCCCCACCGGTCGGTAAGTAGCTTCAGGTTCCCAAATAGTGTGCCCTAAGTAGTCTTATTGAACCCAGAATGACTGCCTTCTGCATCTGGTCTATCAAGATCTGCACCGACTTCTTACAGGCCGGAGTGATCTTCAAGTTCGAACACAGCGAAGACCGAATTCCGCCCAAAACACCGACTTGCTTTGTTTATCGAGGAGGACAACGTCAGGCCTATTTGCTTGTATAGACCTGAGGTCGGAAACGGGTAATTCCAGTAGATCTGGCATTTCTCGTTTCCGACAACGGACTCAATATCTCCAAGCATGTAAGGCAGCACCGGCTCTTGGTCTATTCCGTACGAGTGCCTTAGATGCCCGTAGGGCTGCATTATGGCTATGGGTGTACGCCGAGGCCGCATTTGCCAGACATACTGACATGAGGTGGGAAAGCGCCTCAGGCGCCTTTTGACAGGCCCTGCAGCTGACATCGTCACGTTGTGGCGATAGTCCAAGGTGTTGATTACGCCATATTGGCAAGCTGCGGTAAATCCCTCGGTCTCGGATGTAAGCCCGGCTGACCTTAGGTAGCCGAAGGTCAGCCTGGTTGACAAGGCGAGCGTTTCGATGTTTGGGTAGAAAACACCTAGTATCGGCTTGTCAACATGCCGCCTGAGCATAAGATCTTGCTCCGCAGCATTTATCTGGGCTTTCAGGCGAGGAAGTTGAAACTCGAAGTTGCCCTCTAGTCGGCCTTCTCGACTGATGTAAAATCCGAGACCAAGTTCTTCCGCAGCTTTTTGTGCTGCCTTAACGATAAATGCCTCCACTCCGGCCAATAGATGACTTTTAACAAGGCACAGGAGGGGGTCCGAACTTCTAAGAACTTTACAAGCTATACTCAGAACCACACTTCGATGCAGACCCTCCAGACTAAGGAGTCCCCTACCTCCCCGATGACGTGAGAGATAAATTCGGGAAACGGACGACCTAGGATGCAAACTGTGATGAATATGCATCATTTTCCGGGTGTCTTTGTCGAGTCTATGCAGCTCATCGACTGTCCATTTCACCACACCAAAAGAGTGGAGCAGGACTGGAACGGCAAGCATATTTGTTAGTTGTTACAGACGCCTTGTTCTCACTCGAAAGTTCGGAAGACCAAATCTTTCGTACAAGGTTTCTGTACTTGCCGCGGAGAGTCACCTTAACCTGGGAAGCGTCATAATTAGGACGCTGTTCAATTCCCAGGTATCGATAGATTTCTCCAGCATCAAGGTGTTTAAAGATGCTTCCGTCGGCCAGCTGCATATTCTCGTGCACTTCCGGAGATCGTCCTCTCCTTAAATGAAACACTGCGCACTTGTCCAATCCCAACTCCATGTCTACGGCTCGTCTATATTCCTGAACCACGTTGAGAGCTTGATGAAGGTTTTTCTCCCCAGAGGCATACAGTTTCAGATCATCGATGTAAAATAAATGGGTGATCTGATGCCTCCGGTCGTTCGGTGGTCCAGAGTAATATCCTCAAGTGCGTATTAACGCAATGGAGAGCGGCAGCAGTGAGATGTTGAACAAGAGAGTACTCACGGAGTACCCTTGAATAAAACCCCTCTTGAATGTTACCAATTCTATCAAGACTCGTCGTGTGCCTGATGTGGTGGCAAAACGAGTCTTCCAGATTGGGAACAGATGTTCTATGCATCTCACTAGTGGGGTTGGTAACGCAAGGCATTGGAGCAAGAATAATAATAGCTCACGTGATGTCGAATAAATGCCTTGCGGTAGTCAATCCAGGCCATGGCCTGGATAATACCAAAATTTTTAAAAATGAATGATAATCACATCATTTTCAATAGTGAGTACTTAGATAATACTTATCTTCAATTCAAAGAAATATTTCAATTAAAAGTATTAAACCTCTTAATATCTGACACTTGTAAAAATGTAAAACAAACTGAAAATAATTACGTTTCGTCAATTTTGGGACTCCTTTTCAGTACGGTCCCAGATCACTGACCACTGACTTGAGGAGTTTTTTATTCCCTTTTAGCTTGTGTGCTGCTTCCGTCCAGTCTTCTGTATGATCTCCATCTCTCTTCAACCAGTAGTTCGATTCATAAATTTCCAGAAGTTACTTACAAAGTCTTAGCGGATACTGCGCGGTATGGACTATAGCTACTCCAAGGAGCTTCTTGCGTTGCTCTTTTATTTTTTGTCCCCAGAATGGTCGTTTCAGATGGGAGCACCATACAGAAGTATGGACTGTACCACATTGTATAGCATCTCCCTCTTTTTGGCCCGGCTTATGTTGGGCGTTATTCTGAAAAGAGCCGCAATTTTCCTTTGAGGCCTTATGAAAAGTTTATATGTTCCTTTGCTCAGAGTGATACACAGACCACAAGGCTCTTCTTACGTATTTCCACGCCTTCGCACCTAAGAATAAACTGATATATCTATAGAAATACTGCAACTATATTATGTAAATACATCCGTTACTTTCTGACTCGTATGAATGGAGAATATATGTATATACTCATTAATGTGGTGGAACTGCTGAAAGCAGAAGAATATCTAAATAAGACTCATGATGGTAATATCAAAATTTGAGATCAAAGCAAAATAAACGATACATTAACACATGAAAGCTAAAATGTTCAACTTAATCCATTGTAACTGTATAAATGTATTAGCTTCGACAAAACGATTCTATGGAAGTTAGTTACTGGTTACTTATTACTGAAAATTCAATTGCTCAATTACATATAACAAAAATGAAGTAAGGAATAAATTGGATGCTGTAAACATGACGGGACGTCTGTTCAATTGTTGAGCGAAGAGGGACGCATATTGCGTTTGAATAACCCTTTAATATTTAGAACCTATATGTTTTAAAATCAAAACTTATTAACCTTAATTACTCAATGTACAATAAAAAGGCACTGTTTAAAATAAACCGTGTCGTGTGACTACAACTCCTATTTATGAAAAACCCGTTACATCCCTATGTTACATGTACAAGGAAAAGAAGAACATTTGTACAAAACTATACATTTCAAAGTTCTCACGTCAAATATTTTCAGTTACCTTACCTTCTCTTCATTTGGACTAGATGTCTTCCATTCCGATACACTAGGAACTGCAATACTATTTGGTCGTTTTTTATTCAAATGATCAGCTGGAAGGCTGTAGTCATCACATAGAGAAATCTGCAATTGAAATAATTATTAATAGATGCTGAATGCGAAGTTTTCGAACAAATGGGCACTGATGTTAATGAGAGGAAAATTTTGATATTTATCAGAATCATTCAAACACAAAGTCGTAGGTTATATTCTACTCATATGTATTATCTTTGCATACTATATACTTGGGAAATCTGCTATAGAATTTTAATGAGGGGTATTGGCCTGTAGTGAAGTAGCTAAGCCTCGTGTAATTATCTCTGAAGCTGTCGCGTCCATAAGCCTTAAAAATGAATTATGATTTCCTTAGTTTAGTAATTTAACTTGCTAGCACGTTCGCCAAATAGAATATCTAATGTAAGTGAATAGGGCTTTAATATGCCTATCATAAAGTTAATTCGAACTAACTTCATAAACCGTTGAAATAGATTTGCATGTGGGTTTGTGGATGTGCTTTTTAATGTTAATGAAAGCATTAGCACTGGTGTGTGCATATCAAATGTACAGGATGGCTAAATTTCGATGTTTCGATAGGGAATCTCGATAACTATTAGAGATACCAACCTTATAAAAAATACAACTTTATGTCATAACTCGCATTTTTTATATTTTTTGGAAAAGTGACTACGCCACTGCATTCCACTTGTAAATGTGTCTCAAGAATCTAGAAATTATTTTATTTCAATTCCATAAATATCTGAGATATACCTGCAAAACGAAGACTCGAGAAATCGAATAGCTCGAAAACAAAATACGATAGCAGATTTTTGATTTCGCCATTGACATTTTCCCAAAAAAATAGATCGAGGATAGGAGGTAATTTTTTGGTATCTCTTCTAATTATTGAGATTCCTTATTAAAACATCGAAATTTAGCCACCCTATACTATACATTCACCCTAGAAGAAAGTAATGAATATCTTGAAAATCTGTGAAAGGCTTGGAGCAATCGCAACCTTACCTGACTACCGGATCTTAAAGTTTATTACATTATTTAACACATCGTCTGATGATTCGCAGGATTAGCTTCCATACTACAAATATGTACCAAGATTATATTTAAGCTTCTGAATAGTAATCCGTTCTGACAAATTGAAATATTAACGATAATATAAATAGTTCCAAATAAATTCCAAAAGATGTACGCATAGATACATGTATAGCTGGTTCAGGTGTGAAAAGCCAATTTAGCATTATATTGCGTGTTTGAAGAATATACCGTAATTCCTTTATCGTCTATGTCGGCTACGAACAAAATTTAATACAGCTTCAATTAGAGCTAACATGCTGAAAGTGTATTTTGCCAAGATTGGATTAGTAAATGAATACCCGAGAAGGGGTGACGGAAACTACTTAATCTTTACTCTGCTGAAAAACTGAAAACTTCTTGCTCTTTTTCACCCTATCTACAATTATTAAGAAGAATGACGATTGCAGAATAACATTACCGAATTTCCTATTTAATCAACTATGGCCACTTTGGTGTAAATATCTAGTGTGGTATTGTTGGAAATCACTTGTTCAAATACTCAATAATGAATTATTTGCAATTCAAGATGAAAACAAACGATCCCAGCTTTTTGAGGCTGTGTTACGAATATACAAATTCTAGCTTTCTTTATGTTTCAGTCTAGAATTGTTTCTCATAAATGTCAAGTAACGTTCAGGACCTAAGCCGTTACTCAATCTATTAGTCTAATTAAAATGAGAATGTTGAACCAGGCAACATGAGTCACAATTTGAGCAAACAACTCAAATGGAATGCTTTGAAGTAATAAAAACAACCACTTTCCCAGCTCTCAAGTTTGTAGTTATAATCAAAAGCTTTTACGCAGCTCAGGTGCAACCCAAATGTATCTTGAAAACTTAAGCCAAACCATGATTGCAATGTAGATTCCTAAACATGTAATCCATAACCACTACTAATAAATTTTGCCAGTTCTAAGTGTATAAAGGCTTCACACTCAACTTTTCACTTACTAGATTACTACGAGAATACGAAGAGCATATTTTATTCGGTCATTTCATAATTACGAAAATAAAAGATACTCTAATTTATACTTTAGACTAAGATGTTATATATTCGTATAACTCAACCAATGATCCTTTTATTATTTTCATTTTGTTGTAAGTGAAATTTCCAAATTGGCGCATGACGTTGTAAATTTTTTCAGGAACTTTACTTTCAAAACATGTAAATTATTACTCACTTCAGAAGGGAGAGAATTGTGGTCACTTCGGAGGTTTATGGCTCACAAAATGTAAAATAAAGATTATACAAAGACTTTTATCTGGAATAAGAGACATTTTTCTCTTCACCTCAAGTTGTTTGCACATTATTCGGAGGAATCTTCAAGCCCCTAAGAAACAGATATTACGATGTTACGAGAATTTAAAGAAGTATAGAATTACTGATTCGTTCACAACTTTACAAGCTCACATCGATTTATTGTTTCTCCAACACGCTTTTGGAAATTATCTTTCTATGATTAAAGCTAAACTGTTCCTGATTGGTCGAAAGCAGTGATGGAATATACATTCTGAGATAGTATGTTATCATGATATCTTAATAATGAGAATTAATAGTATTTTGCTAAATAAAAAATAGATTTTTTTGTGACATTTCTAAAATTTTTGTTAGAGAAAGTATAGTCTACTATCACGTTTGGAATGTCATATTCCACACTCGCGAACAGTAGCCCTCGCCTTCGGCTCGGGACTACAAACCTTTCGCTCGTGTGGAATACGACCCATTCCAAATATGTTCTAGAATATACTATTCCGTATCAAGAACATAATTTTATTGAGAAATTACTAGTGTACGACACTAATAAGTAGCTAACATCTTTATCGGCTGGAGATTTCAACATGGCATACTTTGATCGTGAACTTTTGTACTTAAAATGATGTATAACCTTCATTACCTTTGCTACCCGCTGTGCTACAAATAGTGCCGTTCGCCTGGAAATCTCTAGCTGGTAAGACTTCCTATCATATTCATATCAGACACATTATGAAGAAAAAGCTGTGATCAATTGACCACGTGACTTGACTCACGTTTGTTAGCATAATAGTTTTCTGAAGCTCCTGAGGGTCAAATGTAAACGATTGTAAGAACAGAAAATATATTGGAAATGATTTAGAAACCGCTAATGGAAGACGTTGAATTATAATCTATGTCAGATTGAAATTTTATCCAAATGGTGGTCTACATAATGTATTTCACAACTCTGTTTCATACTAACACCTGCTGTCACATAAACTATCAAAATTTGCCACAGAGGAAATAGACTGTGACATCGATGACTTGAATCTTAAAATGAGAATTTCGGATACTTGTGCAAGTTAAATATATACGTGTGTGCCATATTTATAACCAGAAGAACACGGTTATGAAATATCATAATTCCATTTAAAAATGGATCAAAAATACCACTCGAAACGGGGCTACCGCACTCAAAAAAATACACACACACACACGCACACGCACACGCACACCAGACATCATGTCAAAAATTGTCTAGATCGATTTAAAAATGCTCAAAACGGATATATGATATATCCCCGAAAATCCGGAAATTTTTTTGCCCGATTACAATACTTCCCTTACACATATATTATACTATATATAGTGAGGGAAGTAATAATATAATAGACCATATATAATTAGGGTTTCGTGTACAAATAGTGAAATATATTTCAAATACTTTACCTATTCACCAATTCCGGTAAAGTATCAGGGGAAACTAATATGGCCGTGATACCAATAAAGTGGTACATATATGATCAATGAATGGGGAGTAGTCGCGACCACACAGGGTTTAATCAAATCTTTGATAGCATATAAGACATCTATTTTCATGATGGTTATGTGAATAACAATTATAACAATGATAAGACCTGAAGGTTAACTTGTTACCAGTAGGAAATGAAGAACACTACGTTACTCTGGTGTTGACGTGTTCATTAGTAGAGAGGGTAGTAACGGCACAGCGCTACTGTGATGTCGCTTATTTATTTAGGGTAGAGTGCGTGTATCTTTGATATAGATATATTGCTTTCGACTTCGTACTGATTGCTTTATCGCAGAATACCTATTAGAACTTCTCTACAAAATTCATCAATTCACTATTCAATCTACCTTTTTCTAAAAGATGATAGGAGGATCTACTATTATTCAGTGTCAGTCTTTTATACATGGTCAACGTTGGTGAAATATTTGAATCGGAACATATTAGAATCCAAAAACTCTTTCCTCATGATGTTAAATGAGCAAATTATGTGAATTTGGATGCCATGCATTTTCTATACATTCATTTACTCTCATGGGAAATCACGCATTATCATTATGTGAAGAAATCTTGTGGAAAATACTTTAAATCAGTTATTGGCGCCACTTTCCATGGTGTTGGCTTACCTAATGCATTCCAACTGTTTTTCAAATTGTTATTGTGTAAATCTATATCGGACCTATTCAAATTGAAATTTATAAGCATAAATAAGTGGGAGATACCTATATCTACAATACCAGTGAGTAGAGAAGTATTAAATTGAGAATACATAGTAAATGCACACATTTGCAGTTCTCATTGTGTTTCATCATTATTAATTCAGCTAATTCATCGTTAATTAAAGCCTTCCTAATCCTAAAGATTTTATCAATGATATTAGAGTAAAATGATATATGAAAGATAGTTAATCATAACACAAAAATGGGAAGTACGTTTATGTCATGACGAACCAAAGAATTCTGGAGTCCGGAACAGATATTCATATATGAAAACCTATACCTTCAATGATACTGAAATCCTAACCCGAGCCCCAAACTTCTATCAGCAAAAAATTGTTGAAGCAGTATAAACCGTGACTCAGGATGTTACCTTTCCAACATTTGATAGCCCATCCTCCAAAATTCCACATCGCACATGATCACACAACTGCTGGGTCAAGTAATAGAGCAGAGTCAACCACTGGAACAAAGGAAGTGAAATATGTAGCCTAAGCTTTTTCACACAATAAATACTGCTACAAGAACCTGAAGTTCAAGCATCAAGGCTGCACTGAAGATGCCACCTTTATGGGTTCCCGAAACGTCGTGCTACTGTGATGCGGAATCCATCCGGAAGCCAAGAATTTTTGAGATGAGCTGACGGTTTGTTATGAAACAAAATTATGCTTGGCTCCTAGAAACTGACCCCATAATTACGCTAAACAGTATTGACCCACCAATGGGTATGGTATGATTGATCCAATACATACTAAAGGTAATATAATTGACACTTTTACTACAGTTGCTTTTAGATTTCAAGCGCATACTTTATAAAAATATATCATTAATATAACGTAACTGATGAAAAATCTTGCTTTAAATTAAACTGTACTCTCTTAAAATGATTGACATGAAACTTCAAGGATGTCGTAGAATTTTTTATTCCTCGAAGCGTAACCTGGGAGATCGTCGTTTGCGGTTTTTAAAAGTAATACACCCCGACCATTGCAGAGGAACAATATAAATAAAATTTTCTTTATAAAACTGTTTGTCAATCAGCATTGCAGGGGGGGGGGAATTGCAAACTCGTTCGAAGCTGGGGTGACTAAGAAAAATTAAATGAAATGAAAACTCATTACTCAGGCATTCTCATATATCGATGGGAAATTATAGACGTATCGTTTGGTTGCTAAAGTTATTCCGTTGGATACTATTGAATTTATTGAACTTGACGGAAAATAATGCCCTGAAAAATCCTATTTTATCGAATTTTGATGATCTTATTTCTGAGTCATAGGTACTATTAATTTTGAACCTAAACAAATTGATTCTTTCAACTTTGGTGAAGAGGTTTGTTCATCTCCTGGAACCATCTCTTTATTTTCTAAAGTTGTTAATAACTTATTATGGCACTATAAATTAGATACAATCACCCTTATCTACTAAAAATACTGAAAGTATCTCTCATGAGTTTGCTCTGATGATGGCTGCTTGGTAGCTGAAACGTCCTCAGTACTTTAACAGTACTTTTAGTGGATAAGGGTGTTTCTTATTTATAGTGTTATAGAGTTTCCGCAGTATGAACTCTTTTATAGTTTATTAACTTATTGTGAATTCATAATTCACACACTAAGCGTAGTAAACTAATTAGATACAATCTCCCTTATCTACTAAAAATACTGTTAAAGTATCTCTCATGAGTTTGCTCTGATGATGGCTGCTTGGTAGCTGAAACGTCCTCAGTACTTTAACAGTACTTTTAGTGGATAAGGGTGTTTCTTATTTATAGTGTTATAGAGTTTCCGCAGTATGAACTCTTCTATAGTTTATCAACTTATTGTGAATTCCTAATTCACACACTAAGCGTAGTAAACTCTCAGTAACAGTAACAACCCATGGTTGATGTAGAATCGGTAATTTAATAACAGTCCCTATTTAATACCACATTTATTCGAATTTGAATATCTTGTATTAGTGTCGGATAGATTTATTTCCGCTGACATCTTGATGCAGATACTCAAATTTAACTAATTCTTTCTGATTGAATATACTTATACGGTGCTACGTACGTTGTTGATTATGTTGATGCTGTACGAATTTTGCACGGAATGTGTAATGTAAATCATAATACCCTACTATATATCACTGGCACTACTGTCAGACATTGCATGATAATTTGTTTAAATATTGTGAAAAGATACAGGGTTACGCCAGGTATACTGACGTACAAAAATTAAATATAATTGACAATAGGGATGATATGATATTAAAACATGCTCAAACTTTGCTGATAAGGGAAAATAGTACGATTTATGCTATCATTGCCAGCATAAGTAGTAATAAGCACACCTACAGATAACCTCCATATGATGTAGAAGGAGAATCGATACGTTATTATGATGACTCATCCTTACTCCTATGAGTGTTGCCGTATAGTGCAGACGCACGGTCACGAGAATCGTCGGAAAATCCTGAAAAATTTGATACGGCTAATTTTGATGTTACTTCATCTTTTTGGGGTGCTGAATACGGGAAAAATAGTTCAAAAATTCTATCGCTGCCGTTCCAAGAGTTATGGCCATTTTTTTGGACAGATTTTGTTTTTTTTTACGTTCTTTTAAATTAATTTGAAAACGAAGGCTTTAATTGAATATACATCTGGAACCAAAGTCGTAGATAATTAAAATACGCGTCGAATAAACGTTATAATTTAAATAATTATCAAAAATAAGAATTATTTAAAAAAATTGATAATTTTGAAAATTACCTGGACTGTCCCGTTACCGGGTCCTTTACCTTGTTATGTTTTGAAATAATCGATTAATAAGCTTCTTATACAAGTTACTTTTTCTTATTTCTGATAATTATCCAAATTATAACGTTTAAAAAAAAAAATTCGAACTTGTATCCTTGATAAATGTAATCTACTTTACCGACGACCGTTTTATTTGAAAAAATAGTACCCGACGAGATTTTTTTTTTGTCTTTGACTCGGTTCATATTTTTTTCTATGATAGCTAGGAGGTCACATTTTTGGATTTAGATAAAGACAACGCTTTAGATTACACTGGTTCTTGGTTTTTGATGATAAACCCAAAATTGGGCCTTGGAGGGGCCCAAACACATTTTAATCGATATCTCGACTTTGACTGAAGCAAAAAAGATGTGCAAGTGCCCAAAATACGCGTATGAACCAGTGCTGTCAGCACCTAAAATTTGTTTTTTTTTTTCGAAATTTCCTACCCTCAAAATTTTTCCAATTTTCCGAGGTCATCTTTTTTGAAAGATGAGTTAAAATTCGGCATTTATATCAAAATGTCATTTGAAAGTTTTCTTAGATAGTATTGGTCAAAATCTACAATATGCATTTTGATTTAGGTCAAAATATGCATTTTTCAGCACACTATCGCATTTTTACGGTTTTTCGGAAAATTTTTGCACCAAAAAAAAAGATATTAAAAAAAAATAATCCAGTGAAAAGTAGAATAAAAATGCCAACTTATCATCCAGACCATGTTTACGATTTTTTTTCGGTTCCAAAAAAATATCTATAAACCCATAAAAAATCACAAAATGGGCCTTATCTCAGGCCCATAACCTCCAAATGACTTCTACTTGGGCTCATTCGACGCGTATTTTGATTATCTACGTGGATGTACATTCAATTAAAGCCTTCGTTCTCAAATTAATTTAAAAAAACGTAAAAAAACACAAAAATGGCCATAACTTTTCGAGCGGCAGCGATAGAATTTTTTACTAGTTTTCCCGTATTCAGCACCCCCAAAAACATAAGGTAACATCAAAATTAGTCGTATCAAATTTTCAACCCAACATTTTGACCGTGCGCCTGGACTAGTAGTGCTTCTGTTACACGTATTTTAACAGGAAATCGAACTAGTTTGACATTTAATTATGCCAAATTACCAATAAAACTTATTGTACGTAACTATGTTCTACTGGGAGGGAGCATTAATATCAAATTACCTATCTCCACAGTTTCGGAATTAATTTGATGTAAATTGGATATTTCAATTGAAGGTGATTAAAACAAAAAAGTCAATGAAAACTGTAAAAATTTGATACGGACACCGCCTTACAGTGCGCCATGAAATGTTCTTTGATATAATCTTCTTCTATATACCCTAAGCAGCTTATATCTGTTTGCAGATATGAATTAGATTTATTTGTAATTTTGTACAATATTAGATATAGTTAATAAAATGGTCGATTTTATTGCGAAGATAAAATCAAGAAATTTGGTCGTAAAAGGTAAATTCAGGTTGGTCTCAAACGATTTCATTATTGTCTAACTTTTCTTTCGTGTGCGGCCTAATTAATTACAATAAAGTCAGGGTATATCAACAAATTCTAAAATTAGACGAATAGACAATGGGTGGTGCCTTGTTGAGATATTGCATATTTTCGTGTCGCATTTGTACTGTGAGAGTGCCATTCCGTCTAAACTGTGGACATAGATGAAAAGTGGGTGTTTTATCGGTGAAGGCAATTTCTGAGGGCAGCCACCCCCTGTCAATTCGGGGGTAGTGTAACTATGGGGATGCAAAGAGGGGGAGTTTGTAACGCCCGCGAGGGACTAAATTACAAGCTGTAATGTGATCTAGTAGCCATGTACCGGCTGCAAAACACCGGTTACTAAACGTGATGTGCCTATAAATATTGTATTCTCTTTCCATAATATATGACCAATGTCACGTTTGGGTCATACCATACACCTTGCATCATCACCGCCACTTTCATTCGAGTTTCATAATTAGTCAAATTATTCATTCAAACACTCGTTCGAATGCTTTGTCACAATTATTATTGAGATCATTTGTAAATCTCCATGAATTATTTGATTTATATTGAATTGTACGCTCATTTATAAACAGAAAAACAGAGTTTATATCTCTTCAAAATCACGTGCAGCTTATCACTACGTAACATCGTTGAAGATCAACTAAAAGTAAAATCAACTAAAGTACCTATATAGCTATAAACCAAATATTACTTCAATCATGGAATGACTTTATTTCAAGAGCAAGAACAAAAATTTAAGTGAATTTTTTCATAAGTTTTCTGAAAACAGCATTTGCTTTTTTTAAATTCTTTTTAATGAGAATATGATTGAAGTTGCAAAGATTGTTTCAGGTCAACAGCAATTTAAAGATTTAAATTTTTGCAAAAGATAAAATTATACATTCATCTAAATTTAGTTGGCTTGTAGGAAAAGACGGGCTTTGTTCAATTTGATTGAATTATTAGTCATATGAATTAATTCAGCACAGAAAAAATATTAATAAAATAGAGCTAGATAAATTAGCCTGTAAAAATTTGGAAGAATCTCTTGATAATTTGGCAGATGAGGATAATACTGACTATACATTAAAATTAAATTTAGTGAATGAACTATCTTGAAAATGCATTTTTTCCTAGGAATTGATAGTTGGAGTAGGTAACCTTTGTCGAGAATATAATCATATGTTTAGTACGCTCGAATATGTCCAATTCTACTGATTTCAATTATGAATACATTGATTTCAAATTGTACAAGGTGTTTCAGCAAAAAAAGCATTATTACTCATGAATTTACATTAAAATCGACTTTTTTTTATCTCTTAGCAAATGATACAGGAAGAATATATAACCGGTATTTATTATTATCAATTAGTTTCCAAATGTACATACATGATGAGTTGTTACGTACATTTAATAAGTGATTGTTTCGTCATTACATGGAAGAATAGTCCACAATCTAACGTCTCGTTGTGAAATTGTCCATTTTATGCTTGTACGGGAGAAGGATCGATCTAGTCCGTCTCATTTATGAACCATCCACGAGACGCTTTCAGAACGCTTTGTGGGTAAATATTTACTATTGTAAGAACAATCTTCCTCCTCGTTATTGTGTCTCATCTTTATTTTACTGGTCTTTGCCCGCAATGTCATGGCTTACACTATAATATTTCATTTTTCACGGTTTCAACTTTTCGTGAAATAGAACGCATCTGCAGGGTATGAACGATATTCATCTCTCCTTCTCTACAAATATTATCTGAATAAAAATACGTTTTGGGTTATTTGGGAGGTTTGTAATTGTATTGTTATGAATTATCAATGAAAACCAAGGATGTCAATTTAGACCCTAGCATCAATCTCTCTGTAACTTCTACATACAAAAAGTCATGTTAAGAAATTGCACCCATTCCAAGATCGGAAAAAAATTATATATATATATATATATATATATATATATATATATATATATATATATATATATATATATATATATCGTATCGTATCACTCTTCACTAATATCCCCATTGATGAGGCCGTCGAAATTATCCAGAAGAAATACCAGATACGAAAGGACATCATTGAACTTACCAAACACTGCCTCAAAAATACGTACTTCATCTACGAGGACCAAAGATACAAACAAATTGAAGGCGCACCGATGGGATCACCCTTATCCCCAGTATTAGCCAACCTGTTTATGACAGACTTTGAAGAACGAGCCATCCAAACAGCCAGCCAAAAACCAAAACTATGGCTACGATACGTAGACGATACGTTTGTTATCTGGACTCACGGAGAAGCCGCACTGACAAAATTTCTGAGCCATATAAACAGGATTCACGGAAAAATCAAGTTCACAATGGAGATCGAGAAGGACAACCAACTACCATTCCTAGATGTTCTTGTGAGCAAGACAAACGGCAGAATAGGACACACCATATACAGGAAACCAACACACACGAATCGTTATTTGAACGCCCAGTCACATCACCATTCAGCACAACTTCAATCCGTAATAAAAACACTCATAACCAGATCAGACCGACTAACCGACAATGACCACAAACAACAAGAAATGCACACAATACAAACCACGCTACAACAAAACGGGTTCTCAAAAGACAATATCAGACGAGCACTAAGGCCACGACGCCAGACAGATCGAACCTCAGAAGGAGAAAAAGGAGAACCTGTTGCCAAAGCCCATCTCCCATACGTCAAAGGTACTACAGAGAAGATCAGCAGAATTCTCAAAAAAACCAACATTGAGACAAGTTTCAACACGACAAGAAAGATTGGTCAAGTACTGCCTAACGCTAAATCCAAAATAAATCTGGAAACACAAGGGGTCTACGAAATACCATGCAAAGATTGCGGAGGAAGCTACATAGGACAAACTAACAGAAGAATCAACATTCGACGTGAAGAACACCGCAATGCAGTCGCAAAGCAAGAAACAACATCATCACTTGCTGAACATGTGAGAAAAACTTCACATGAAATCGATTTTGACAACACCCGAGTCCTAGCCAGCCTGGAGCACAAAAGAAAACGCATCATAAGAGAAGCTATCGAAATCGAGAAGCGACCTTCAAATCTCAATACAAGAGATGATACACAGAGATTACCAACTGCTTGGAAACCAGCCCTTCAACCACCCAGGAGAACAGTCAACCAGACTAATTCAACGGACCGGCAAACTCGCTCGAACGCAACGAACCGACAAAATCGCTCGAACGCAACAGACCAACTAACTCAATCAGACGCATCAAACCGGCAAAATAATCCAGATGTAACAAGGATTCATAAAACACCAACAGGATCAACGGAGATCAGTTTTCAAGTTAACTCGAAGCAGAGCAGCAGCCCTGAAGATGGCACATGAGATTGTGCCGAAACGTCGTCATATCAACGGTTTCTATCGAAACCAATCTACGACAACGCGGAGTATATCCCGGCAACCCAATACAGCATATATATATATATATATATATATATATATATATATATATATATATATATATATATATATATATATATATATATATATATATATATATATATTCAGAAAGGTTTGTTAACGGGAATTTCGGTCTGTAGTTGGGCAATCAAAATAAAACTATTTTTTCTATACCAATATTTCGCAATAATTTCAGGGTACTACAATTTTTACAAATTAGATGACAATTATGTATTTAGGTTAATACTTACAGAAGTGTAGGTTAATATTAAACTAGACATTTCTACAAAAAACATTTAGATTTTTCTTCTCTTTATTATAGTCATTGGACTGAAGATTCTATTTTCCAATTATGTCACCAAGTTAAATTTAAAATAAAGACGAATTACAATGAGATGAAAATGGATACATTTTAAAATTTGACATTTAACTAGTCAGGTTATAACGGTAAAAATACACGTGCATATCGGACTAACAGCTGATTGTGAAGTCTCTAATGCGCAAAATCTGGATTTGATTGCCCAACTACAGACCGAAATTCCCGTTAACAAACCTTTCTAAATTTCAACTAGTGACGGTCGTTACTATATATATATATATATATATATTTAGAAAGGTTTGTCGTAGATTGGTTTCGATATTGGCCGCCGTGGATAATGACGACGTTAACTCGAAGTTGAGCAGCAGCCCTGAAGAGAAGACCTGAAGATGGCACATGAGATTGTGCCGAAACGTCGTCATATCAACGGTTTCTATCGAAACCAATCTACGACAACGCGGAGTATATCCCTGCAACCCAACACAGCATATATATATATATATATATATATATATATATATATATATATATATATATATATATATATATATATATATATATATATATATATATATAACTGCCGTTCCAGTCCTGCTCCACTCTTTTGGAGTGGTGAAATGGACGGTCGATGAGCTGCATAGACTCGATAAAGACACCCGGAAAATGATGCATATCCATCACAGTTTGCATCCTAGATCGTCCGTTTCCCGTATTTATCTCCCACGTCATCGGGGAGGTAGAGGACTCCTCAGTCTGGAGGGTCTGCATCGAAGTGTGGTTCTGAGTATAGCTTGTAAAGTTCTTAGGAGCTCGGACCCCCTCCTGTGCCTTGTTAAAAGTCACGAATTGGCCGGAGTGGGGGCATTTATCGTTAAGGCAGCACAAAAAGCTGCGGAAGAACTTGGTCTCGAATTTCAGATCAGTCGAGAAGGCCGACTAGAGGGCAACCTCGAGCTCCTACCTTCTCGCCTGAAAGCCCAGATAAATGCCGCGGAGCAAGATCTTACGCTCAGGCGGCATGTTGACAAGCCGATACACGGTGTTTTCTATCGAAACATCGAAACGCTCGGCTTGTCAACTAGGCTGACCTTCGGCTACCTAAGGTCAGCCGGGCTTACATCCGAGACTGAGGGATTTACCGCAGCTTGCCAAGATGGCGTAATTAACACCTTGGTCTATCGCCGCAATGTGATGGGTGTGCAGGTCCCTGATGTCAGCTGCAGGGCCTGTCGAAAGGTGCCTGAGACGCTTTTCCACCTTCTGTCGGCATGTCCGGCAAAAGCGGCCTCGGCGTACACCCATCGCCATAATGCGGCCCTACGGGTGCTGTATTACCATCTAAGGCACTCGTACGGAATAGACCAAGAGCCGGTGCTGCCTTACATGCCAGGAGATATTGAGTCCGTTGTCGGAAACGAAAAATGCCAGATCTTCTGGAATTATCCGTTTCCGACCGTCAGGTCCATACAAGCAAATAGGCCTGACGTTGTCCTCCTCGATAAGCTAATCAAGACTATGTATGTCATCGAATTCTCCGCTCCGGCAGAGAAGAACATAGTCTTGAAAGAGGAGGAAAAATGGACAAAATATCAAGATCTCCTGTTCGAGCTCCGCACGCTATACCCAGGCCACAAGGTCGTATTAGTGGTTCTGATCATCGGTGTTTTGGGCGGAATTCGCTGCGTTCAAACTTGAAGATCATTCCGGCCTGTAGGAACTCGGCGCAGATCTTGATAGACCGGATGCAAAAGGCAGTCATTCTGGGTTCAATTAGAATACTTAGGGCACACGATTTAGGAACCTGAAGCTACTTACCGACCGGTGGGGAGGAGTAGCTTCGGTTAACCGCCTTTTAGGTTTTTCTGGCGCGACTGCTGCGATGTCGTCGGAGCTCGCAGCAGCCCCGACCAGGTTTGAATGTAAAAACACACATATATATATATATATATATATATATATATATATATATATATATATATATATATATATATATATATATATATATGTTTCTTCTTAGGTTCTCGTAATGTGTAGAACTGGATTCTCGGGTATTGATCCGCGTTGTGTGGTTTCGGTCCTCAAAAGGACCAATTTCACGACGTTTCGGCAAAGTCGCATTTGCCATCTTCAGGTGATTCGACCGTAGAGTCTGGAAAATCTAGGCGAACTATTGGTCCTTTTGAGGACCGAAACCACACAACGCGGATCAATACCCGAGAATCCAGTTCCACAGTTCAATTTTCAGCATCCAATGCTATAAGGCTTATCCAGAAATTCGTCCAATCAAATTAATTTCGAAAATCTAGATGTGTGGATGGAATAGAATGCGTATTAAATACATCAAGGTAAAAACTTAAGAACCGTTGAACCTGATTTTCTTCTTCGGTGTTACTTCAAATGACACCAAAGATCAAAATTATTTTTAGTTTTTACATAACTGTACATTTACAACCATTGAAAGAACAAAACTTCCAATTTAATAACTTATATCTAAAACACATTGCAAATACAAAAATAATTTAATGGTTTTGACACAGCGTATGTGGACATATTCCAGTTTGATCCCTTTTATTGTAAATTCTTGTGGATTCACGAATTTTCAATTAAACAGCAGGAAGGTCTGAAGGGGATTTGAAGTAGCCGTAAAGAAGAATTTAACTTGTAACCATCTCTTTTCAGCTTTTAGTTGAACATAATGTTTCCTTCAGTCGAGCATCTGAAGGAAACGGAAAAGCCTTAGGATGCGTCATAGGTAAGGGACAAGGATTAAGTCGTCTGTGAATCAAGAGGGTCGCCACGTCTTGTTTGAAACCCCTAGTATCAAGGGGTGACTAAGACATTGAAAACTTTTTATATGATATATAATCTAATGCTATGTAACTTTGATTGTATTACGATTTCAACGACTATACCAAACTGTTACCAGGATGTTGCAGCCCTTCTCATTAAGTAGATTTGATTTTCCTCGCTTTAGATCATTATTAATGCTATCTTAGTGATTGTTTCCTACTTCTGCATCATCAAAAGAGAAGTACTTTATTCTAAGCAATGATTTACTCTAGGTTTCTGACAATGTTGTAAAAAATCAGAGAAAGAACATCTTGTATTTGTATGAATTTGAAGTATTTACGCAAAATGATATCCTGGCTGCAATCATTTCATAATGAAAGTTTCAAATAAGACATTTACATACATTTAGGTATTGAATAAAGTAAATAAAAATGTCTAATTATTTTTTACTTTCACAATCATTTCACTGAATCAGAATAATTTGGAAGAACCTTCCTCTCGTTTGTCTTTGCCGTATCACGTCATTATGATTATGATACGATGACACATCTACATAAGGAATATAATAACAACAAAAATTGCAAAGGAGATATTCATATTGCAATCGACTTATTAAATATCTTAAGAATCAAAACTCAATGATAAATTCACAAATTGAAAATATGAACTTTTCGGCCATTGGAATAAGTTATGTTGAATTCAACGAAAGCAGTTAACATTTTAACGACACTGAAAAAGTTTTCATGCAGTGAGAATTAAGTTTTTGATTATGCATTCAAAATATGTAACATCTTCGACGTCTGGCCCTTATTCGGGGGTTTTAAATATCATTTCCCTGTAGGCATTGTGTTTTTACGTTCATGCAAATAATTTGAAGTAGCTGGATGATTCCTAGTGACCTTAATTCTGGATTCTGGTTCAATATGTGATTAGTTTTATTTTTGCTAGCGGTTCATTAATAAAATGAGTGAACGACTATTACCATAGCTTCATGATGGTCACAAGATTGCAACGTACATGAAGACAAATATTGTCATTTTCGTCTCGACAATTTATAAAACATTCACATTTGGAAACTGGTAACAAAAAAAATATGTATAGTCACAAATGTTTCGAATTATTGATGTTATTTTATGTAAAACTGTGATAAATCCACATTTCATGAGAATGTATCTGTAGTTTTCATCAATTTAGAATTGAAAAAAAAAACGTATTTGGTGAAGTACTACCAAATGTTGGTCAGGCTACAGGCTACACTTTTAGATGCTTAACGTAGAGGATGATACACGTGTATCACAGGCACTGTAGTGGATCATGCTTAGGTTAACGTAACTTTAAAATATTTTGATTATAACTCCAACTTCTAACAGTTAGAGTTATGTAGATTTCGACCATTTTCGGAAGTTCTTAATAAAGAATCTTTTGAACATGAACTGTCATTACACAGTAATGTATATAAACATCTCTTCGGTCACAAGTATGTAGCTTTCAGAGATGATTGAATATAATGAAATAAATTTCAACAATATACATGTTTTATTTACTTTTTTGATTATTTATTATTTATAATCTTGCAAAAGTGAACAATTTCACGCTACCTATCCATCATTTATATTTCGCATTAAATTAAAATTCAGGGAATTAATGAATATTTCGATGACTAGGTGTGAAAGAACTTTAGACGGCAGTTGTAGGTGTCTCAAAAAAAAATTATTATACCAATCAGCAAATTTTACATTCAGCTTATCTAATACATGGGTAGAATAAGGTCAAATTAACGTTGGCAAAATTTAACAAAAAAAAATCAACTTGTTAAGTGATAAGAAATTGAGAGCAATTTTATTTTCGAGATATGGGAGAATAGTAAGTTATTCTAGCAAAAGGATAAAGTAGATATAGATGAAGTGTGAGTGCGAATCATGTTTAATATTATAAAAATGCTTACCAAAACAGCAGCTGTTAACAATGATCAAGAACCCTAACCTAATTCGATCGCAAACAAACAAAGCAACAACGTGTTTTCACGTCTCGGTTCAGGAAAATACTGTAGAGTGGGTGACTCATCGGTTATATATAGAATCAAGTACGCCGTGACATCAAAAAGCTCCAATGAAATCGGAAAAGCTGAGCATGCGAGCTGGAGTCTTTCAGGTCCGCTGAAATCGATTTGAGCTCCTGCGCGTTCACAGCGACTGAAGCGAACCACTTTCATTGTTGTTTAACGTTGAATGAGCTAAATGTGGTTTTTATGGTGCTCTATTTTTATGGTTTAACGTGTAAGCCCTCAGTTTGACCACTTGAGGCTAGACCTGCGATATTTTAAAAGAAAGTTTAATACTTTCTGCAACTAATCCTTCTAGTTTGTGAAAGCTCTTATGTTTTGCTAAATGCATTGCCGCCTAAACTTCCTCAGAGTAATTAATTCTCCGTAAGAACAGCTGGCATGCATGTTTATTTAAATTCAATAAGTCATTATACACTGATTAAAATTAAAGCCGCAACACCCAATATTAGTTAAGCAATTTATTTGGCATTTTCATATAAGATACTTCGATATATCAAAGAAGTGATTAATTTTTGAATAAAAAATAAACAACAGTTGAAAAAATATTTTTTAATGTGTTGCACCACCGTGATTGATTGGGCACCTACACTTGGTGAGGGAACTCTGAATCAAATGATCAATATTGCCTTGGGGTATATCTTTCCAAGTATCTGTATGTGAAGCCGGAGATCGTTGAGTTTGTTTGGGGGATGGGATAAATTACCCAGTCTGATACCGATCATATCCCAGACAGCTTCGCTCATTTAAACGTGCAGGTCATGAAAAGACATGAGGTTCTTCCGAACAAATGTGTCGTAACCATTGCTATTTGAGAGCGGTCGTTATCTTGCAAAAAAATTGGTCCAATCAACCCCCGAAGATATGACACTGCAATACGTTCGGCTATGTATTTGGTTGCATTCAAATTTGCCTCGGAATAAAACTAAAAATTACTTAACACCAAAACATCGCACCCAAACCATCACTCCACCAGTAAGGGAAATATGGCGTTCAATAACTAGTTGGAAATTCCTCCGTTCCCCAAGGAAACGTCTCCTTCATGGGTCCACCAAACAGAATCGGGACCCGAAGCTAAAGACCACATCATGCCATTTTTGTACCAAGTATATTCATTCCAGCCTACGGGAACCAATAGTTGGAGTAAGGGACAGAGTTAGAAACGGTGTCTAAGTCCATATGATATTATTCGTCGATATATGAACGCCATAGACATTCCTAAAATTTTCCTCCAATAATTTCCCACAGCTCGTGTTGCGGAAAATCAGTCTCTTACAGACAACATTCGTCACGATCCGTAGTCGCCCTAAGACGTCCGCGATTCAAAATCATTTAATGAACGACAATTTTGAAGAATTCAGAACTGACAAGAATTTATGTACTTTCAGTAAAAACTGGTTCAAAATGTACATTTTTACTTGAGATTGAAAAAACTACCGAGCTAAAATCGAAATTTTCATTTGTTTGTTATATCGAAGTATATTCTACGAGTATATGAAAATTTCTAATAAATTGCTTAATACCAGGGTGTTTGGATTCTTATCAAATCAGTATACAACTTTTTTCACCTATTTCTTACATTTATTAGTGCATATTTAGATCCGAAAACTTTGTTGTAATTTCAAAAGTTAAAGTTAAGTTACTACACTATAAGATACTATAAGAAGAAACAATCACCCTTATCCACTAAAAATACTGTTGAAGTACTGAGGACCTTTCAGCTACCCAAGTAGCCATCATCAGAGTAAACGTGATTGTTTCTTTTTATGCAATACATTCTGAACTTGGTCGAAAGTGGTACATGTCGAGTTCATTTTTTATTAATTTTTTAAAATAAATTGGGATGGTGGAGAATGGGGGATTCAATAAAACTACATTGAACTGACTATAATATCAGTGTTAGTCCATTGTGAATAGGTACTCATCTATCGACTCGCTAATTCGCTATGTTTAAGCTCTTTGTCACAATAACTGCAATAAATTGAAAATAGAAATTTGAACTTCATATTTGCCCGACTCGTAGACAGAAAGAAAATTACGATCAATTAATGTAATTCATAACAATGAACCCCACCCACATTACTACTTGAGCTGTGCACAATAATTTATCGATTTTATATAAATCCAGTTAATGTTGGAATATACAAAAGTATGTATTGGACCTATAGAAATGTCACAAAATTCATAGACTTATGGAATTATTTAGTTTGACTAAAGCGTCTAGGTTATCAGTTTTTTTATAAACCCTATTCAATATGTGAAACTTACCCGATATTTCAGGACAGCCTCATTTGTATATAAGACTCATCCTAAAAAAGATATAGAATGAATAACATCCTTCAAAAATATTCCTCATGTGTAATGTTACTTTTTGAACGGATGTGGATTTTTATTACCATGTGAATGTGAAATGCAATAAGATACTCTTCCTCTAAGTACCCAAAGATTTAAAAGCTTGCTTCAGCTATAAACCTATCAAATAGAGGTAGTGCAAATTTAATGCTCCAGGTGTTTTTTATAGCTCACATCCCTTTCCTTTTCAGACAGATAATTGAGAAATTATCCAACAACTTTAATACATTTTGTGACACATATCACGATTTGTTACCAAGGATTTCAAACTCATAGTCGCGAACTATTCCATTTCAGAAACCAGAGTTCCACATAATGAAAGATACTTTGAAACATTATAAATTGTACAATTATGAGGTATATCAATTTTATATCAAATTCATTTATAATTTAGTTAGCATTAAGACCCTTTTGCATTTAAAATGTAACTTATCGAAACCACTTTTTAACTGCGACGCAGCCATTATGTAAACTCTTTTTACATATGATAATGATGGCATCACGGTTGAAAAGTGCTTTAGATAAGTCACACTTTAATGGAGAAAGCCGTTAGTGTAAACTAAATTATCTTATATTACATTCCACAGTGGTACATCATTCAGTATCAAATTCATACGTTGAATTCAACAAATATTGAAGATACTTCACTTGACATTGTAAGGTCATTCCATTATCTGCCAAAAAAACGTGAAATGATCAATAGCATAAACAACAGACGAAGACATTTGGGGTACTCTAAGATGTTAGGCTACAAAAGAACATATAACTTCAATATAACATACAATATTTTGAAATATCATCACAAACGTACCTTTGTACTTAAAACTTTTGTAGAGTTAAACCGGCCAGACCTAGATGCATTACTATTTATAATCATAAATTTTCATTAAATTTTAAGCGATAATTATTTCGACACCCGGACTGAACCACTCTCTTTTTTAACAAAAATAAGCTTCTGGTCAGTTCTCACCTGCTTATACATTTATCCAAGTTAATCAGAGTTTATTTGAAACCGCCAGTGAAACCAACAGAATACAAGTAAAACAATAATGAGCTTTTCATAATCATTTCAAAACCTCAACATTCTTGTTTCTTATTTTTTGATCACTTTTAGGTTTATCATATTAATCAAAACAATAATTGCAAGGAAATAAAATAAAACATTCATGTCATCGTTAAGCGGAATATCAACTATGAACATTACTAAATGGATATAATATGGTGGAGGTGCCAGGCCAGCCTATATGTATGTATATTATTTCATAATAGCGTTCTGTGTTTCTCTAATGTAGTTTATGAAGTTTTTAAGTTGTTTTGATGTTAATATAATAAAACTTAGAGTAATAGATGTTCAATATGTTAGATGTAATTAAAATTCTATATTGCATTTTCATTTTTAGTACTTATTCAAACTTAGTTACAGCTCAATGAAGAATTGATCTAAAATTGAGATAAATATACCTATTCCGAATATATACGTTCTACATGTCAATGGAGTTGGAATTGGGTAACGAAAATTAATATCCAAGAATTAACTGTAGAATATCCTCCCTTCGTAGAGGAAAATACAAATCTGTAAATAAGTTAACTCTTCATAATAATCAAAGTACCCCAAAGATATTTTTTCGTGATTCTAGTTTACACAGAAAGTGTGAATGTGAATCGATGTTCTAAAAAAAACTCAGTCAGTGGAAGGCAAACATGAGGGATTTGAAATCCGTAGGGTGTACAGTTCCCATGTAAAAGATATATCCGAATACCATTACTGAGTATCTCTGCGTTGATAGCAGAGCAAATATTCACCGATACACCGCAGATCTCAAACCGGAAAAAGGAGAAAGCGATCAAATCGTAATGATTAAATATGAAATCTAGAAAGAGACTCAGTAATGATGCAATCATATAAAAATATTGTTTGGCACAGTTCAATTGTTGTCAGAGCCACTATTTTCATTTTGATGAATTTACCTGCAAATTTTTCGCAAAATGTCTCTCAAAATATATTGGGCACAACGTAAAAGTTAGTAATTGTTAGTCGAACATTATTATTGAATATAATATATTGTGATCAAATTTAGTATATTTGGTAGATAGCTGATTAAAACGTTTTCAGTTAGTGATTGGTGTGTTAAGAATTCCATACATAATATTTCAAACTTTTTGGTTTTCTTCATGTCATGGAGGTATGTAGTTTACAAGTTTCAATTTAACACCAACAAAATTTATGATCATGTGACCGTAGACAATGCCGCTGGGATTCGTTTTCCCTCCTATGCGTACTATAAATAAGACATAGGACAGCAAATAATTGCCGCTCAAGACCACTTATATTGATAGATTAGTATAGCACTTCACCTTAAATTGTTCTTCTCCACGATATAAAATATTTTTCATCAAACTCACCAGTTTTATATTTAAAGTTTCGCGCCTATAATAAAATGAGAATCATGATTTTCAATATTGTTACTAATAATATAATATTTCTCTATGAGTATACTGTAGTATAACTAACTATAACATTCGTTTCACCAAAGCGTTTCGAAGTTTCGAAATAAATTTGTCATTCGAAATAGTCAAGATCCACCATTGAAACTAGAGCATATAATGTCTACAATTTCCCTAATGACTACTCCTAAGTTTTAAATCATACACTAGCGCCCCAGTTTCGACGATTGGCTTCATATATCCAAATATTTTCATATGAACAAAAACATAGAGGTATTCTACATAGACACGATATGTAGAATACTTATCTGACCCATCCGCGTATTACATTCCACATCCAACATGTTATGTATAATTCAATATGAGAAACACAATTCATGTTATGTATTTACAGTTTTACACATATGATAAATATGTATTCTTACACATTTGTATACTTTCGTGCTTTGGTTGGTGTCTTTTTATATCGACACTTTACAGCCCGAGCTGCGGAACTCAAATTGTTGTCAAGAATAGCACATGTAAATATGATTTGAGATTATTTCAATCAATATGCTAAGTTCAATTTCGATAGGCTGTTGAAAAGTATTGCTTGCCTTCCAGCTAACCCGACTTTCTTATTATCTAAGATCGGGGATGATATTTTATTAAACACTAACCGTCAGTTCCAAAATCGAAATAGGATAATTATTATGAATTAGGATTTAGTGTTTGACACTTGCATGTTGTACTATTTCGATAGGAAACGTTGAAATGGCAGTGTTTTAATTAAATTCTACCGAATCGTTCCCGTCTATTACCGCCGAACTGTCTAGAATAATTGAAATTCAGACTGAGCCGTGATATTCGAAGAAGGGAAATGCACATTTATTTGAGTATAGCTAACAAAACATGATATGCTGCATTATTTACAATGTTTTCGTTTTAATCGGCAGAAAATACTGAACCAGTTAAATACTAACGATTTAGCTTTTTGAGTAAATTAAAAACCGCACTTTTAGTAAGTTCATGCTTCAATTCCACAAACGTCAAGTCCTTGTCATAACTAAATGATATTATAACTACCGATAAAATTAAATACCAATTATTATTAATTTTGTATTTTCATTTCATTCATAGTGTATACAATTACTAAACTCGGTAAAATGACATGTATTTTCATTCCAAGTTGGAATAACAAACAAGTGATTTTGACATTGTTTGATGTCGTGTCTGTGCGAATTCAGCGAGTCTAATTGGAGGCAACGCAAGACGTCACTTCTCGTTCCGAGGTATAACCGACTCTTTCTCTCCCTAGAGATAACAGAAACAATTGGATAGAAGTTGAAGCCGTTTGTGAAACAAGCTATTCAAATTTAATATCACGAATTACTGGTGCTTTCAATTAATTAATCAAATTGATTTCTGAAATCAATGAATATGCAAATTTGCATTTTAAAAGATTAATTATTCATTTATCACAGGTTTAGGAATAATGGTGCAGTCAAATTATCCCTAACGAAAGTTACGAATACCATGTTCACTGGATCTGGCCAAAATTTTACCACATTCAAGAAACTACAAGAAGATTGTTGATACCGATTTCGCCTAAAAAATGTATCCTTATACATGATTATCAAGGAAATACTAATAACTGATAACCGCATACTTATATATTATTATGTTTTCACGACTTCTGAAATCGATCGATATTGTAAATTATTTGAATTCCTCATTTCTCTCTCAATTCAGGGAAATAACTTAATTCCTTCCATATTCCAGAATTTCCGCACAATCAGATTGCATTTCATCAGAAACACTTAAAATTTAAATATAAATGCGCAAGTTTTTTATAACTGAAAATCGTCCAGCATGCTGTTTTATCACTATAAATCAGAAATAATCACACTTATCCACTAAAAATACTCTAAAAGTACTGAAGACCTTTCGGCCAGCCATCATCAGAGTCAACATGGAGTATACTCTTATGATGGCTACTTGGTAGCCGAAAGGTTCTCAGTACTTGAGTATTTTTAGTGGATAAGGGTGATTATATCTTATTTATAGTGTATCCACAGTGTGAACTCTTTTATAGTTTATTAATGCAGTTTTATGTTGTTTCTTACTGTACATACAAAAAATACATGGAGAAATGATATCTTGGTTGCGTTTTAGATCATTATAATCTAGCACGTATCTTATTAATAGGAGTTTTATAATCCAGCATGGACAATATAATATTTTGAAATAATCGATCGGAGAATTTGCCAGCGCCATCACTATTTTACTTGCCGTACTTTCTATAACGATACAATGGAGCAGAGATACCCAGGTTTCAAATTAAGGTGTACTATAATGCGCTGTAAAACTACACTCCATGACATCTAAGCTCCTCAGATGGCGTAACGCTTCTACTTGGACATAAACTCATAACGAAATTTCATCACTTTTCTTCCACTATAGGCAAACAATGCAATACGAAATTAATTATTCAGAATTTGTTTTAAACTGACTATTGTACTTATTAAATAAATAACATTTGAACAAAAACTTGAAGCTTATGTTGGCTATAAATCAGATTCTAAAGCAAATTTATTTAATTGTAATTTTTAATTGATCAATGAATGAACATAATTTATACAAAAATGCAAAACATATCATATTCTTGGCGAAAAATTTGTTTGTAATTGAGCTTCACGTGATACTGATTTATTACGTTTCATTTAAAAAAGTTATGTAAGTTATAATTCGCAATTTTATGGATAGAATGAAATATATAATAGCTTGATATCCATTATAATTATTCTTTTCCTCACGGTAAATTAGATTTCACGAAATAATTCAATAAAATCTCTACCCCCTTCATACATTCCTGCTTTTGGAGAAATTTCAAACGAATTATGAATTTTTAGATATTCCCTTTACTATACTCTCTAGTTAATAATGACCTATTTCCCGAGAATTTATATATAATTTACTTCACTACTACGGCACTTTAGGAAATATAATCCAGTGGGTATGGCTGGGAAGCAACTTTCTACCATATCCTGTATGTAGGTCTTGTAGATATGATTTTCCGAGGGTCATTGAAGAATATTTCATGAATAAACTATAAAAGAGTTCACACTGTGGATACACTAAGTACCATCATCAGAGTAAACCAGTTTACTCTGATCTGAAAGGTCCTAAGTTCTTTAACAGTATTTTTAGTGGATAAGGGTGATTTTTTTTTATTTATAATATTTTATGACAAGCAGAGCAAAACAACCAAGGTCTTTCTGGTTTATCCCGTTCCTGATACCACAGACATGGTATTTCACTAACCAAAATGTCAGCTTTTGTATTCTGTTATGAACTGCTGAATACATGTAAATATGTTAAAAACAAAATCGCAAACGGAATTTAATACCTATCTGAATTTGTGCGGATTTTGTAGTAATATATTTATTCCTGATTCAAAAGAGAACTTGTTGATAGTAATGAATTACATATAATAATAGGTAAACGTATCTTTGAAAGAAAGCTTGATATAAGGTCAGAAGTTTATCAATTATTATAATACAAATGTTACTGTTAGAAATAAAATAAGTTGAACAATAATATGCATCATATTTTGGATAAACAATATTTATCGTTCTTGTAGACCTTGAAATAAAACAATGATCAAAGATCATAAATAACTAAATCATATACGATGTATTCCCAATCCAGATTAATTTCAAAACAAAGAAGTATAATTAATGTATAACTGCGATTAATTTAAGATTTTGATAAAGACACTGATATAATTAAGAAAGTAATAGTAATCATATTTGATTGCTATAGGATATGTTCTTTTGACTTGTGTTCGAGTTAGTTAACACAATATTCTCCTAAACCACCAAAAGAAGTCTCAATAAGATTCACCTTTAGTAAGTAATAAAGTGACCAATAACTAGATTTGTTAGCGTGTTTATATACAGACAACCGGACACTTATAGATAAACATGCAACACTATTAAATATATACTTCTCTGGGGTAGAAACTGTAATTTCGTTGAACGATTGCATTTTTTCTTTCAATATCGCAAAATCAACTTAATAGAAAAACGCAGAACCGCCGTTTTATTTTACCGAGAGTTAGGTCATAAAAACTGACGTTCCCTTGTACGTTATGTTCTGTATTTAATTAACCTTCCCTGTGATCATTACGATCCTTACACTATATAATCTAAAATATATTGTTATCAGTGAAGATATGTAGGGCAATGAACCACCAAACGAGATAATCTATACAGATAAGACACATTTGCAGATAGAAACTCAAAAAGTGCTCGCACATCAGCTGTCAAACCAGTCGTATAAAGGGCAATATGAATATGAATCATACTACATAACATTCCTCTAAAACTATATCACCATGTACCTTCTCTTCGACCTGACTACCCACCTGTGGACCATAATAATCCCTTTAAAATTGGAAATGTTTGGTAATCCTTCTAATGAGCTGCATTTGAAAATACGTTAAAAATTACCTTTATCCGAAGGGTAGATAAATCATCATTTCCTCTTATAAATCGCTCAAATTTGAAGCTATTAGATCTGTATAATTCGTTGTCATTCCTTTTACTGCAAAATCTTTTGGTGATAGCCCGAGATTTGCAAGATTTACAGTCTTTTACAGATTCCCAATCAATATTAAATAACCCGCGCGTTTTCTTAATATCCTGACTGGGCCTCCGTCTCGATTTGCTCCTGCGACGTCGTCGAACTTCTGGGTTATCAAGACCATTGGTATCTTGAATTTTTATATCTGATTGAGTTCTTTTTGAAAAACCCACACGTTTTAACACTCTATCCATAGCCGCAGCGCAAAGAACACTGTTATAATATCTCCATGACGCGCAACTTGTCGCGCACCCAGCTGCTTTCGATTTAGGGATGATGCAAATATTACTACCCCAACTAAGCACGTGTATATTACACAGATCATCATGAAGTAGTTAATCAGTTTGATATTATTCATTTAAGGGATCTAGCTATCATCATGACTACTTATTTTTGGAAATAAACCGAGATGTAATACGTTCTTTCAGTTGTAGATTGTTCCCACAGTAATATGATTGTTATGTATGATGCTAGTATTGCTAGTTAGTACTTCTTACGTTTGATACCTTACATTCAAATACGTATATTATTGGATTGGCAGCTTCCGAGGAAAGGTACTGAATAATCTTGCTTCCCGAGTCACAGGAGTTATATGCTGACGTTTCGCTATTCATTACATACGACATCGTCAAGACGCAAATACTTCTTCATCTGAACAATATTCGGTGGTCCGTATTCCTTACAACTGATTCGAACTCAATACAAGTAATGATCTATATTTTCGTCTATCGATAGTCGAAAATAATTGTGCAAACATTGAGTATACTTCGCCGAGTAAAATACGCCAGGAGTATTTCCATTCACCAAGCCGTAAATGAAATATGTATGAACCATGTCCAAAGACTAGCTCGTTATACATAACAAGTGCAATGAGGACGTGCCTTACGCCCGCTATATAAGTAATCCTAAGCTTTACACCCCTCCAGAGTATGGCAATAAGATCAAGATAAAGAATGACCACGGAGACTCGGAGAGGGAATCACCAAACGCAAGTATTGATCCCTCCCTGGAAATTAGCAAACCTGGGTCGTGGCCCATATAAAATGATAAGAAAGTATAGTTTTGTGAAAGAATTTAGCACAAACCTAAGTCGCAAAGAGTTTGGGGAAAACACGATCCTAACACTCAACGTACACCATTAAATCTTAAATTAGTACACAGATCGCTACCAAAACAACATAAGAAACTAGAATACGGGTATATAAGACCTGGGACTGAAAGTTTAGGCAAATCCCCAAGTATCTTCCCAGCGGAAATTCACGCTATAGGAACATATGTTCTATTCAATATAGAAAGACATTTTCGCAGACAAGAAATCATGTCAGATAACCAAGCTACCATCAAAACGCACTGAGCTCCCATGTAATCAAATACAAGATGGTGTAAGAATGATTAGAGGAACTGAAGGAATTAAGCAAGAATAATGCGGTTACCATCAATGGGTACCGAGACACACCGAAGTGAATGAATGAAAAAGCGGACGAACGCGCAAAAAAGGGAACAGAAACATTATTTCTGAGACCTCAACCGTTCTGCGGAATAGCACCAACACAATATTGGAAGAATTCAAGAAACAGAAGTATACAAAAAAGATCCAATTACTGGATAAAACTACAAGGATTGAGGAAAGCAAAGATACTACTGGGAAACTGTAACCAGAAGAGATCTTGCAAAACTAGCGGCTAGGAAACAAAATTGGTCTTGGCAAGTGAGGGAAATGATTCATACCGATGCCAAACTGCTGACACAGAGACCAACGTGATTGTTTAACTACCTCCTTCACAAATGGTGCTAAGCGATTCACCCTTGTGCAGGTGGTGCAAACAAGAAGACGAAACAACAGTAAACATCTCGGGCAGTTGAGAAACTTCCCCAAGGCGCAGAGCACTATGTAGAGCTATGAGCCACTGAGGAAATTCAGAAACTGAAATGAACAGGGCTAAACCTCTTCGAGTCACTAATCTCTTACCCAAACATTGACTGTTCATACACCTCAGGCGCCTGATGATCACTTGAATGGGAACCGCCCCGTTAGGTGATCAAGGGTACAAAGAACTTCGGCCTAGACATAAGGGCCGGTGTTCTCCTTCATTAATAAAAATAATATAACATTCTCACATATCTTGCATTTGAAGTATCTTTGATAAACGTTTTTAACGTTGTAAGAAATCTGGATTTGGGGGTATGATTAAAACAAGTGAGTAATAGAACTTATAAGATTTATTTGAGTAATGATGACTATTTACATATATATTAACATTAAGTCTAATAAACTGTGTGAAATAAAATCGCCAAAATGCAAATAAAACAATACACAATTATGAAAATATACAAAATAACATAGATAATTTTCTATCAACAGTATTTGAACAGTTGCATTTTGATAGTATACAAAATAAGTGTTTTAAAAAGATGTTAATACTAATAATTGAAGAAATTTGTTCTAGAAATTACAAAACAATATCAGAGAGCCCAAAGGATAAGTAGGCATACTTTTAAAAATACTGATTTGTATTTTATTGAATATCACAGGTAGGAGAATGAAAATGAAACTTCCCACGACATTTGCAGATCGTCAAGTCTAAAATTTCTTTTGAGTTTAAATTCAAAAGAATAATAGAAAGGAGATCTGAAAGTTATCCATCAGATCTCAAAATGTACAAAAAATAAATACACCATTTTAATTTTAACCTATTTCCAAAATATGTCATGTGAGCTAAATTACATCCCCTACACTGGACATTTCACATTGATATTAACTATCTATTAATATTATAATCGTTATTTTTAAAATAAATTATTAATATATAGGGAAATTAGCACAGATATTTTAAATAGTTAACACGGTCGCGAAACAAAATATAAAATGCTGCTTTTGTTTAATTGACTAGATCAGTCTAATTAATAATAATAAATAAATAGCACTAACAAAAATTTAAAAATAAAATTTTTGGAGTAACAGCAAATTGAATTATTGCCGATTTAAAACATCTGTCCGAAATAGGGCTGCTCAAAAATATCGATAATTCGATAAAAACAATGATTAAAAGTGGGAAACGATTCTTAACATTGCTATATTGATTCATTCAATTCTCGATAATCCAAAAATACTCTCTTAAGCTAAGTAATTTTCATGTCAGTTTGATTTAATTTACACGAAGTAAAAGTAGAAACTCTGAGATCAAGTATAGATGGGCTGATTCTCGAATAATTTCAATATTGTAACTGTGAAAGAAAAGGAATGAGAAGAATCAAATGACAATTGAACTATAATTTTGTAAATGAAATTACATTAATAATTTGATATAGGAATTGAAATAAAAAGTTTAAAATTATAGAGAATGCAATCCGCTTTTAGTAAAAAAGATCTAAGATTTGGATTTTAATTCCAAAACATTTTTGTTAATTTATAAAAGTAATTTTATTCACACGATGAGAACATTCCAATTTTGAAACTGCCAATAATACACCGTTATTTAGTAAATTTATGCTTATGTATATTTTTCAAATATATGATAGAGCCTTTAAAAATAGTTCTATAACGAATTGCAGTGCCGTAACAATGTCATTGAAATTATATGTAAACACCACTTGGTTCAGTTTCAAACAAATTTAATTCATCTTTTTTTTGTTCTTAGTCGGCATATGTATATATCTTGACTTGGCATAACGAATTTCTATCAGAAGGCGGTAATTGTAAACTATGAAATATCCTCAATATGAGGAAAATAAAATTAAAAAATTGAAATGTAGGTTTGATGAAAGTTATATTACAAAGAAAATACCGTTTTTAAACTCAAATATTCTAGTTTTCGTTTAGTTTCAATTATCGAGAGCTCGTAGATATCTGTGAAAATTCGACAAATTATTAATAAGAATAAGGCTGTTATTGTTCCCTTTTTTTACATGGATTTTCTCATCTGCCTAAATTCTTGTTGCCATAGATCTGTCACACAATCTGCAAGCTTCACAAACTTGTGATGGACATCCTAATGGGACCAGAATTTTGAAATCGTTCTCTCAACCACTATCTCATATAGGTGGAGCCTTTGATATTGCACAATGACATATTTCCGATGACAATACATGGAGACATGTAGCGATCAAAGACAAAATTTCTGTATATTGATTTACATTTCACAGTAACATGGTCAAGAATTTCTGTAAATATTACAGTGTCAAATTTCAAGGATCCACGGAAAGTCCGGGTTAAACTAAGTTTCGCCCAACCTGTAATATACTGCATGTGGTTAAAACGTTTCATTATTAAGTTATTCAAAATTTGGAAAACCCTAAAGTAGTAATGAAGTGAACTGATTGCAGTACCAATTTTTCAAATAATACAGTCGATGACAGCTCTAAACTCTCCCCCTCCACTATCTTTTTCTCTCAAGAAATAATGATGACCTTCATTTAATACAAAGATACGGCCTTAGTCAATTTTATTGATACATGTTTATATGTGTTGTATTATTCAAGCATGAAACTTGTAAATGTATAACCCTGTTCTTCCAACATATTTTCTAATTACATTTTTCCTACAGCCTTTAATTCATTTCAAACATTCTTCCCTTTATTTTAGTACATCCTATTGAAATTGAGATACATAGTGTATTTATTGAATCACCAATATGTTATATATTCATCACATACCTACTAGTTAGATATTTCATTTGGCAAGAAGAAGAAATCCACGAATATACAACTTTTTGTGTATTAATACATACAGACTTAAACAATTTTATAATTGTGTATTTAATTTTCTTACATATTTCTGATAGCAGTATTTACAATGTATTTCCATGAATCTTCACTGCCAATTTCCTCTCATTCATTTCTATAATCATGGTTACAAGGACCATTTCTGTCTGGAACTCATAAAATTGTATTAAGGTTTATTTTTCAAATTGCAAATTGAACATACTGGATAAAAATAATATTTGTTGAGCAACCAGTTTCTTTAGAGTCAATTTAGAGGAAGAAGCTTCTTGATTTTCCTTCTTCAATGGGCCAACATATTATACCTCTTAAGCTGTCATAGACTGTTCATTATACAGGGCCAATAATACTTAGAATCATGGGTTAAACACCAGCAATGTATTTCTGAGGTAGGTTTTTTCGCTGAAATTTCGTCTGGCTATCATGCTGAATGGTCATATCAGTTTGCTTCAAGTTTGGTATAATAATTCTCATGTATACCTGAAGGGATCAAAAGAACATTCTAGGACTACAAAATTATGGTTTCTTCAAGATGTGATAATGATGGTAGACATGTTTTCTATTCAAACAGAATTTACATAGAATATATAAGTAAATACACTTTTTAATAGGTCATAGGAACAGTGAAAAGTTTTTAAACAACCATTCCCCTGGGAAATATCTTGACATATATTGGATTACAGAGAATATATTCATGAATGCAGGAAAACATTACAAATATACAATAAAAACTACTACAGATCAGTACAATTAGAAATTGGACAATAGTTGTATTCGATAGTTTGTTCTAAGAAGAATCTGTTTGTACAGAAAGATTTGTTCAAGATCTCAAGAGTCCTGGTATCTTCTTTGAAATTTTAAGCAAATCGATACATCCTTTCAGCACTTTCAGTCAGTCAATGATCAGTACCATATCGATTCCATACTGAGAATGGTAAACTCCAGTATTAAAATAACTTTTTAACAGCTTTCACAAATCGATAATTTATTATATCGGATGGCCACGAAATAACTGTAGTCCATTTCCTATTCATTTCAAAGTGACAAATATGAAAGTAACATTAATTAAAATCAACGTTGAGACAATTTCTACATCAAAAAGGATACTTGATCTTGTATATATTTACAATAGAAATCTATCGAAAAATATATACAGGACGCCATTTGAACCCTGATGCAATACTGCTTGTCTATTAAAATGTAAGTTCAACCACTGATGTTTTTTTTTAATCTTGACGGGAGATAGAAAGTGAATATACAGTTTTTCTACGATTATCCCTAGTACACTTATTGCAAAATCAATATGCAAATATGCAGCCCTAATCTAAAAGTTCAAATATTCAATTATCACACAACTCAACAAAAATGTAGAAAACCATTAGCACAACATTACTTGAGTAATGTTTCACTTCAAATTTAGTATGTCAATAGATTTACATTTTAGGAACAACTTCTTAAAAAAACAACACTTCAAATTTGTTTGTGAGACCAACATTTCACTTATAGATTGTAAAAGTTATAGCCCCACAACGACTGCCAGTCCTAGCTATTTCGGGCCCTTTTTGCAGCCATATCAGGACCTAACATTCCGCCTAACATATACTTTAATTGGGGCATGAAATCGATCACATTCCGCACTTGCACTAAGGGTACTGTCTCGGAGGAGTTTTGACACTTTCCATTTTCTATCAACACTTGCATCTGAGAACTAGAACAAAAAAATATTTAATACATATTATTCACCATTCATGGTCTATCAATTATTTTAATCTGTGCCAATTATATTAATCGATCCCGCGTATAGGATATCAAAGATTAATCCAATTCAAATGATATGTAAAAATATTTCAATTGTCAAAATGAGGGCTTGATAATAACCATTTCAAATAAGTGGTTTACAAAGTACAGGATTTAGAGATACATAAAGTCTAAAAGCCATTTGATATTCCTTGGGGTGATCATCTCCTTTCATTTTGAAGAAAAGCCCGATTCAAATTTTGTTTGCACAACTTAAGAACGGAAACTTTCAACAGTGCCTCTAATAAATTTAGAGAACATAAATAATATAGTTTAATATATCTTTACAGGTGGCAGTACCTTTGAAATAACTAATGCGTGAAAGCACCCCTCAACTTTCAACTCTAGCTCCAAAACAACAGAAACTGACTTGTAGTAACCCAAAACAATATTTTCAACAGTGACAGTTTCGGTCAATAACATCGACTTGTTTATTAAATGTAATGCGTATACTTACTTATTTGGTTTGTAGACTTCGATTCCCAATACTTGCATAACTTGTTGGCACGATTGCACTGGTACATTGTTAAAGAAGTTGGAAATGAGATCAGGCAGCGTAACCAATAACTCCGTTGATACAAAAGGTTTCATATTAATACATGGAATCATTTTTCCTTCAACTAATGCTTTTTGAAATTTATATGGAATGTGATTTCCACTAGTTGGAGGGTCAGGTATTGAACTTAATTTCCTATTACAACTATTTAATGTCATTCGTCCATTACTAATAATATTCCTATCTTCGGTTGCCGCTGGTGCTTGGGGCTGTGGTCTTGGAGATTGATGGGCAGGCTGTTGATTTATTATTTGATTCTGACTACTTGTTACACCGTAACTATTTTGTAATTCTCTGAAAGAAAAATGTTTTAATATATCAACTGAATTTCTATGACCTACGTCAAACCATCATCAATACTATATATAAATTAAAATTTCTAAATTACAAAGCTAACTCAAGACTATTTAACATAGGATTATTAAGATGAATAAACGTAAAAATTGAAGCAAAGGTGGGATTTGAACCCACATCCCTGGTTGTCTAGTACAGTGTGTTGGTCAATTGCACCACTTTGGTCCCGTCAAAGTTTTATATCTTTGTGTATATAAACCTCTGAAAGGATAGTAGATCATTCATAAATATATTATATATAAATTCTCTGGAAATAGGTCACACTAACACATATGTTTATTATTAGAAAAGAAAATAATAAACATATGTGTTAGTGTGACCTATTTCCCGAGAATTTATATATAATTCATACCTGGGTCAAGAACCTTTATTAAAATTGATAAATATAGTAATACTCATACCTAAAAAAAATATTGAACTTAAGATGAATGTACCTGAATAATTAAACTATGTCGGGGCATCTGTTCGTATATCTCGGTTATCGTTCAACTAACGAGTGAATTCTATACAGTAAGAAATGTGCTACAAAAATTGAAACATTTTATTTTATTATTTATTATTAAATTATTGGAAGTAGTACTGTTTGTGCAAGTAGAAACGGCAAGTCTCTTATTTTAATAACCTATTTATTTTAAATAATCACAAGTTACTTTTTTTTCTTCAAACATTTGGTAAACACTGCAAATTTGTGAATTACATTCAAGATACAAATAATTTCAATTATTTGATATTATAATTTTGATCCTGTGGATTACTATTTGTAGGGTTTGTTCATTTGAAACAAATTGATTATCTGCTATGTACCATAGGACTTACCTTTCCTGAAATATCATAATGTTTTATACCGGTTGGGTTGCCTTGATACCTGATGGTGATACGGAATTGCGACATTTGACTGATCATTGCACGAACAGATCAGTCTTGAGGCATGTGAAAATTTATATTTCTGGGCTCATCCTAAGTTTAAGAAAAAACGTTCTTGATCATTACTGTGTTATCTGGGAAATTGTTATTTGAATAATATTTTGCCCTGGAGATACATCCAGGTAATAAATCTGATAACATATTGTAGCACTAGTTATAAGAATCTATTCGATTGGTTTGGATATTTCCCGCCATTAGTTTGATACATTCAGTGGAATGAAAGTTTTGCACCAGAAAAAATTAAAATTTCAAGTAGAATGCGATATTTATTGCACTTTGCTTTTCGACACGGAAATGATAGATAAGCTATATATAGATACCTATTTTGTGAACTTAGATCGACTACATCAGGTCGATAGGGCGCCTGGGGTTGTTCATACCTCGGCGTCATTCCTCCGTTCATATGTCTAACGTCTATAAGCGGAGGAGGATACTTCGGCAATTGAGAGGCAGCCGGATGGTAACCTGAAGTTTGTTGTAGATTTGGCTCTCCTAGAATCATGTAATTGGGGGCTGAGTTTGATTGCGAGTTTGTGTATACTGGGGATTGCCTGGAATAAAAACGACATACTTAGTCAATTGTGAAAATAACAAACTTAAAATTTCCCTTTCCAGATCATAGTCAAAATCTGCACATGTTCATGTCTAAAAACAGCTATCTCAACTGGAGATATCAACGAATACCATACAATTTAAATAATTCTCTAGGGGCTCTAGCACATACATAATATGGTAATTTCAGTCACTAATTATACAATATTGATATAGAATGGTCAATTTTACAAGTCAATCAGCATGTCAAGTTTTTCATTGACAATCTGAGACTCAAGGAATTAGACATCTTCTGGGGATAGCTAAGACTCTTCCTTCTGCAATAATTATCAATTAGACTTAAAAAGTATATCTGCAATACTTACCCTCTAACTGAGTAATAAATAAGACCCAATGGCTCGCATGTATATGTAACTGGGGAGCTGAGGTCTTGTCCTACTGCTACATAGAGAAAATACTTGGCCCAGTCTATACAGCAATGCAAAGGACTGCGAAAAAGACTGCTTAATATAAGAAACGAAGAATCACAGGAAGGTATAAAATTTCGATGGAAGGATAAAGCCTCTCTGAAGATGGAACGCTCATTACTCATGGCACCAAGGAGCAATGTGTTGGTATACCGATGGATTCAGACAGCAGAAGGTACATGGAACGGAGTCTTTGGGTCCAGAACCAAATACTAGGAACCCATGGGTAAATACACCATGGGAAGCAGAAATAACCTAAGAATCATAACAGGATTCATGATGGGCCAATGCAAACTTAACAGCTAATGAATTATGGGACCGGTGATTCTGCAGAGAAGCGGAAGAAACAACCCACATTTGCTCACTTACTGCGAAGCTACACTTCTCCATAGAAGTGTACACTTAGGAACATTCAGCACTAGAAAAATACACCACTGAAACCAGTTCACCGGCATACTAATACAAAACAGTATCGAGAAGGGGATGCAAGTCCTTCAAGGGCGCGGTAGTAACAACACCCCTAGTATAAACTAATATCTAGTTCAAATTGCTATATCAAACGTAAGACATTTATATTACCTAAAAGGATGAAGAAGGTTAAATATTCCTTTAAATAAAACCACTATTACAAGTTCGATTTTCACAAGTTTATTAAGAATGTGACTATAGTTTCGCTACCACCGTAGCTTCTTCAAACGTATTCCCACATTTGTGCTTTGAAATAACAAGTCCACATGTAAAGCATGGATTTGTGAAGTAAGCATGTTCGGAAAATCGTGTCGCCTTTCTCACAGATCCTGGAGAGCAAACTATGCAAGAAATATAAACACTTGCAATAAACTGTGGGGTATTGTGATGGGAAGAAGTGAAATAAAATTTAAATGTTTTCCTACAAAATATTAAACAAATGATTGCAAACTAAATTGTGCTTGAATTACTTACCATTCTTCCTTCCCGTAAGTTGGATAACTAAGTAAACACATAAGCGATTAGTGGTAGTAGAGCAGATCTACAAAACTTATAATAGAAACGTTGCTAATACATACACACTCAACACAAATTGGACAGGTTCCCTAGTGTAGTGGTTTTCTTGTTATTAAAGCGCTATACCAAACTTACGTAAATAAATTCCACAACTTAGAGGTTTAATTTGTGGCTATTTTCGCAAGATATTCCTAAAAAACTAGATAATTTCTGGCACAGTGTATTAGGGTACATAATTATAGATCTTCCGATTTATATAATGTAAACAGAATGTTTTAGGATCCTACATATAATCCATATTCGATTATTGCTGGATTTTTTGTGGAGTAGTTACAAAATGAAGTTGGGATCAGTTTATACAGTTAATTTTTCTATAAGTATGAAGTCAGCATTGAAGAGGAACTTCTTCGTGTTTTAGAAGTTTATGCTTCAAGTTGTATAGTGAAAAATAAAGTTATAAATCTTCTCAATACACTACTTACTCACGACCATTGAAATGTATCAGGAAAAGTATCGATTTTTCGTTATCACTACTAAAGTCTGAAATAGCGAAAATTTTCACACCCTTTTAGTTTAATCGAAAACTGGAATAAATATGTTTTCGTGGATGAGGGAATTCGAATATGATCTTTAACAAACAAAATTGGTATTATCAGTGTTGCAAGAATCTATAGAATAAATTCCAACGTTTATTTTTGAAATTTTGAATATTAATTTTGGCCCATCTAATGGATTTGAATTGGGGGGCTGTAGCTCAGTGGTAGAAGCATCGATCTTCCATTCACTGCATGCTGTTGGTCGCGGGTTCGAATCATGCGACTGCAGAATTTTTCCGATGGTCCGAGAAAGTGGTGAGGCAAGATACAACGGGATGTCAAGCCTAAGTGTTATCGAGCCGACCACACGAAGTGGTGTCTTTAGTGGGTATATCTGAGGTGATTAAATTCGGGCTCAGGGACTACTCCCACACTACCTTATGGGATGTTACAAGACCATAAGGTGCCCATTAAGGGTTTCAACACCTCCCAACAAAAAAAATAGATTTGGATAAAACTGCATTATTATTGTTTTCTTGGATGATGAATTCGATTCTCGTCTTACTTTTAGCCTTAGACAACTAAACCGTGTTAGAACATCTCGTGGCCCCGAATTCTGGTAATCTCCAAGATTATGACCCCAGTAAAGTCATGTTTCAGAGAAATAATGTACCAAAATCAAATCCGTTCTAACATCTCACAGTATAAGTTTCAGCGGTTATCTGAATTTTGCGGATTCAGCGGATTTCAAATTTTTTTTACTTGCGAAGTCCTAACATGAAAAATCCACATTTCCAAACGTTTACTTTTCTTTATTGAACAAATTAAGAACTGGTTTTCAACTAATAAACGTTTACTTTTCAATTACAAAATATTGAAGAAATGTACAAATCCCGTTCAAGAAGCACATAAAAACTTACTGCGTAAAAAATTAGTTATAACAATAGAATATGATATCAAGTCTCTCGAATATCTCAGTTCTGTAAAACTAGGTTTGAAGTCACTATGATTGCCACAATTGGAAAATATTTCAATACCTCTATAACATGAAACAACTCGTCAATGATGCCAAATCAGTTCCCGGCTTTCAATCGGAGAAACCGTCACGATCTACATCCATAATTGTCTCTTTTATGTCAATATCAAAACTCTCTTCTTTTAATATACCTATAGTTTCGTTTCGTGTCTTCGAGTCGAACATTTGTTCTTTCTCAATCTTGAACATTGGTTCTTTTTCTGACAAAAAAGATTCTTCTTGGTCAGTTTTAATTATTGGCTCGATTTGAAACAACTCCTGAACGATAGATTCAATTTTTTCAGGTGTGATCAATGGATCGATTAGTGATAAATCCTCATTACGAGGTTTAATTTTTTTCAGCTTTAATGAATGTGATGGTTCCTGTTAATTTCCCATCGGCAGGTTCATCCATTTCCGTTTTAATTTTTAGGTTATGTTCGGACAACTCATTATCGAAAACATTCTCTTTAGTTTCAAAAGCTGGGCGAATTTCTGACTGCAACTCCTCTTCAACACATCTTTCAACTCCATTTGTGACGGTAAACTCATCTCCCAATTGTAATTCTTCCATTTTAATCTTTGGATTGTCTACATTACTAATGTTCTCTGCTTCTTCGAGTATATCTAGGAATCCTTCCTCAATATCTATCTTATATTCTATTTCCGATTCTGAATCTTGATGTGTAAAGTTTTTGTTATCCAAATCAAATGAGGAATCTTGGTTTCCAAAATGACAATCTTTTAAGTAACACGAACATATGTCATGAATTTTCAGTTGATCGTGAACACAGCAAATCCTCTTTGCTTGCATAGATTCTGGGGATTCAATCACCTCTTCTTTAAGAAGGTAAGTTAATTCCGAAAACACATCATCTGGATCTAATTGTGAAACTAAACTACTGATAGAATCTACTGTATGTATCCTTTTGATCATTTTTCCTAATCTTGTTTCTACCACTTTTGAACAGGATAACAGCTCTTGGCACTCTGTTTCAGATTTTTCGTAAGTTTCACTTTCTGATTCATCACTGTCCAAATCTGTATTGTTCATATAAATGTTAGTAGTTTCCTGCAGATTACATTGTTTAGCTCGCGATCCCGATTTTTTATTTCTGAAATTTATTGAATACAATCAGTGTTTTACTTATAGACGTGATTCATAAACAAAATCTAAATCTGAAAGCCTCATAATTCATAACACAGGTAAATGAATCATTAAAATAAAATGTGAGATATAAATATAACACAAAGCAACTTGAATAACATCATTCTTTACTGTACAGTATGGTGAAACCTAATTTACCAGCTGAATTAATTACGTGAAATAATTGGATATAATTTTCGTCTAAATCAACCTACAACTGTATTTTTCACACCACCCTGCTCCGACCTATTAAAACAATTATTCTTGGTCAATTACATGTTGTCACCTAAGAAACTCTAGCTTCAGGTGGTAATTTCTAGACAACCAGTTAACACCTATTGCTGATGTAACTAGAAGCTTGTGAAAGGAAAACTTTTTAAATGCAAACACTAGCAATAGAAATTGACGAATATCTTGTCCAAATTGTTGAATCTAATTATGATATCCGGCTGACGGAATCACACTCATATTTATATTAGATGTCAGTATATCAATAACTAAGAAAACATAATTATTTATCAATGTTGTGATGAGCTCTTAGAGAAAAAACCATTAAATTATATAAAAAATCAATATTGGTTTTCCCACACTTATTCGTTGTGACATTCAAATATTTCCCAAATCTCGTTATGCAATCAATTGTAATCAAGTGTATTGGCCACCAACAGAACATCTCCACTTTCCAAGATATCAATTCATTTCAAAGAATTCTAATATTACAATCACATGCATATTTTTACCACTATATTGTTAAATAGCATGGTTAGAACTTGCGTTCTGGTGATAAAGATCAAGTAAATAAAGTGGGGGAGATGAAAATAAAATTTCTGAAAAATTTTCAAATCAACTTTAATCGCCAACCACATTTTTAATTCCTTGCATAATGGGACAATGGTAATGCAATAAAAAGTTTTAATAATTTTTGTTTGTTTGTCATTCTTATTTATCACCAAAATCGTAATATTCAACGCTTCACTTGATATCTAAGAACTAGGATCCGTGCTGTACGAACACTCTCCAGTGGTAAGAATCCACCAAAATCCAGTCCACAGAAATCCTAATTATGGCAGTATTATATCAAAACTTCTTCAGTTTCGTTGAATTAGAATTGCTCACCATTAATTCGTTGTAATCTAAAACATTAAAAAACATTTTAAAAATCCCAGTTAAGGTCGTGAAATGCCTATCTGCATTGCATAATACTTATTATTGATTACTACTTGGCTAATTTTCTAAATTGTTAATATGCCGATGAGAATAAATCCCAAATATATCCATTAGATTTCTGCTGTAATCCTGCATTTACCAAAAATGTTCCAACAATTATTCCACGTAAAGCACTATAAGATACCGAGTAAAATACTATCGACCATTCTTATTCCTAGTTATCGACACTTCGAGTAATTCGATACCTAAATATTATCTCCCAATGTCCGGAGAATTTGAAAAATTTTGCAATAGACTAAGCCAGTCGTTGTAATTACGATGTAATTGAAATGAGACATTAAGGAAAGGTTTTCAAGATAATTAAAAACAAGAAAGCTGGGTGAAACGTTTGCATATAGAGTAAGTAGTACTCTAGGAAGGATGACCAAAATCTACAATCGATGAATTCCGAAAATCAGATGTGTACAGATTAAACTTTAGTTTAATTAGGTCGAAAGTTTATTTAGGTCAAAACCGGACGCAACTTTACGACCAGATGCAAAGAACATAAACGGAACTAAAGGTTTAGAAAAGATGATTCCAAATTCGCCAGCCACAGTTTCCCGAAAAATCCCTTACATATTCAACAGAAGAGCTTTAAATTAACGTTATTAAAAATTCAAAAACAATTGCGGGTGTCTGTCTTAACCATCCTTAATTAAATGACCGACTTGTACAACTAGCCTCTTTTGATATAAATAGCATTTACATCTAGTTATGTTTAGTATTAGAAATACTTCTGACAATGTTGTTGTGCAATCGAAACGTGTGAATTTAATACATAAAAGTTTAAAGTGTAATCTCGTTTTTGATTATTTTCAAAACATTTCCTTAATGATATTATGGATTTAGATAAAGTCAAAGTCTACTTCATCAAACATTGAAATGATACATTTATAAACTTCAAAGTAAAGCAGATTTCATGAACATAAATGTGGATATATATTTCAAGACCTTAACTCAATTTTTGTAATGTTTGTTTTTGTTTTCAATTACCATAATACTGGTGAAAAATTCCAAAGAACACTTATTTGAAATATCTAATACGTCACCCTATACCAAATGGAAAAAATACAGAAATGGTTTTTCCTTTCAAAGGTTATATGGGTACAGGAAAAATTCCTCGCGAACAATTCTGTAAGAAAATTTTAAATTAAAATTCTTATCAGAACTGTTAGTATGGACACGCGATTTAATAACCACGGTAGTTTTAATTTGTATCTGTGTATTGTGACCTAGCAGGTTATGTTTGAGACCATTATACATTGATGAAAGCATGCAAGTATAAGCAAATAAATAAGAAATATATTAAGGTACCATAAGAGCGAATAGATGAAATTGAGATAAATGTAAATAACTAGCACAATTTGAGCAGGAGCACATTTAATTAAAATATTTTAGTTGATCTTGTGCAAAAGGAAAAGTTTTTGTAAGAGAGTAACTTTTAATAGTGTTATTTTGATAATACTGCAATTGTGAACTACTATTGAATTAATTGAAAATTCTTTTCCAATAAAATAAGAATAGGTGGTATGTGTTTATTATGGAAATTCAGTTTGGAATTGCTTATATCAACATAACATACTGATATCAAATAAAAAAATGTTGTATATTGAAAAACATTTCCGTGGGTCCAACATAAAAATTGATAATTACCAGGCAAATTAATTCATATTATATATATCTATATAAAAATTAATATATATACACATTTTGATGCTATATTAGTTGTCCAATCGTATATTCATTATTGATTTATATAATATAAGTTGGATAATTATAACTAGAGAATGTTTCTGAGTAAACATCATCACAGTAAGAGTAAAGTCTATTATTTCATACTTTTTTGTAAATTAGCACAATTGTTAGCGAAGACAAAGAAATCCATGAGGTTCACGACAAGTGCAAAACAGAACAATTCTATGAAGATGTTCATGAATAAGTTGACACATGAATTTACAAGAAAAAACATTATAAAGACTTAATAATCATAATTCAGAGATTATTATAGGAAATAATAATTTAAACAATGTCCAAAACAAATAACTATACAGTTTGTTTAAGTGACTTGTACATTTCAATCTTTAAATAATACAGAGCAGATTGTGAAATGTGAACAAATTGAACCAGGTATGACAAGTAAAATTGTGCCATTTACATCACTACATAAAAATAATAACTACATTGTAAAATGCAAAGAAAACTAAAGTATAACTTACGGCTGAGATGCTCGAACCAGAGGAGGAGGTGCCTGAGACATGGTATTGTAGTAAGAAGGTCTCATATGTCTGTTGCTTGGTGTTGATGGATATGATGCACGAACAGCTGAACTTGCAGTCCTAGGCTGAGGACTATGATAGGGAGGTTGACCTCCACCAAGTCCATAGTTAGAGTATACATGTACATTGTGCACTTGACTATTGGTGGCTGCTTTTGCTTGGGTTGCTGGCTTTGGAGATGGGGGAGGTTGAGCTTGAATGGGAGGTGCTGTTGGTTGTCTTGTCCACTGTATGATTTGCTGTGGTACTCTATTTGAATTGCTTATCAGTAATTGAGAGTCCATATTCTTTTTTGGCCAATAATCCTCAAAAAGTGTACCAGGTGGAAAATAATTTTTAATATCGTTCAAACTAATTACAGAACAAGAATCATGGGCAAATAATTCATTACGAATACCTTGCACTTTACAACAAAATTTCAAATATGATAAATCCCAACCTTCAAGTTTATCTGCTTTTTGTTTTAAATTGTCTGTTTCACCTTCAAAATAAAATAAGGGCACATATTTCTGCTCATTGTAGATTGTATATGGAACCACTGATTCTTTGTTTATTCGAATGAAGCCACATCTATCTAGTGCATTAACTTCACCACTAACAAGTTTAGCATAGCATGCACTTAAAAACTTTTGAAATTCATTCGCGTCATTTAGCCTGACGATCAGATCACGAGTAGTAAATTGTTCCCTACCAAACTGGCAGTCGCAATGTTTTAAATTAATTTCATTCAACAGTCTACTTTCTGCTTCTGTAATGTAGTAACTTCTAATACAAGTACAATTGTAAATATCCGGATGTAAATAAGTTAAATACCTATTCAACACTTTCATTTCTACCATCCTAACTGAACAGAAAAATTCAGTTCCTCTTATAATGTATGGAATGTGAACCTTTGATATAGATATCCATCCAAATCTGCCTCTGAGTGATGCTTCATCTACATTTTTGGTGCCTTCAAGTAAAGTTGCTGTAATCCCAGGAGATGCAGTGTTTTTACCTTTAGCGTTATTTGAATTGAGATAGCTCAGAATGTTCATACCTTGGCCAGGAGTTAAGGGAGTTCTTTGTGGAGTTGCCATCTTCGCTCTGTTTTCCTCAACCATCTTAGCAGCCATCTCCTGAATTTCAGCTTCATCATGACGTTCTTGTTTTACACTCATTTTATTGCAGTTCCAATCAACTTACATATATAAATTTGGGACAAACTGAGTTTGCTGCAGTAGAGTACTAAGCATGGTTATGCTGCTTATTTTTTCAATTGATGAAGGGTGGTGATACCTTATAATAGTGCTCTAGCAGGTTTAATTTTCCTTGCAGTCTGCTTATTATTTCCATAGATAGAAAATACCGTGGTTGTTTACTAATGTTGCGAATGAGGTTAAGGCGGGTTACTTCTTCCACTGGTTATGTTTTAGCGGCCATAGTGTCATTAAAGAAGAATACATTGATGTTTATGAAGATTGCGAGAAATTATCCAACAAATGTTTACGTTTTAAATAATAGTTTTTTTAATAACACCGACAATTAACTATTTATTACACAATTCACACTGAAAAAGTAGAATTTATAACGTTTATAAATGTGGAAGGCAGCAGCGCGTTCATTACATTTAGCCGATGTCGATTGCACTCGCTCTCACATCACATACACGAACCAACTCGATGGTGTTAGTTGTTAGGTATGCTAGTCTTACACACAGGTCTGTCGCAGCCATGAATATTTTCGTTTTTATTTCCAATTTAGAAGATGGCCGCCGTTCGTCACATCTAACCAATAAAAACTTCGCAATAGAAGTCACCTGATGCTGACGACACAAAATTGATGACGTAATAGTACCTAGTGCGAGGGTATGTACAGCATTTCCAAGGTCTTCTAATTCAACTGTTATTCCAAGGATACAAACATTTTTATGCAAAACTCGTACCTACGTTTCATAAAACATGCTTGAATTTTTGATTATCTTTGCTGTTACTTATATAGTAATTAGTAAGCAATCAATGGTTTCACAATTTTCGAACGAAACGTTGACAATTTACGTAAGAGTTAACAGATAATACGGATCACTACTTGTATATTATCTTCGACGATCAACCTTATGACACTAGTTCGTACGAACGAATTGTTTTTTGCTGCAAGCGAAACTAGTTATATATCATTTCAAGGTTACGGTGTTCTATTAGGTTTAACTCAACCGTGCTAAGAAAGATTAATATAAAATAAACCTACACTTCCATGTTTCATGATTTCAGTCATTGATTTTTATTTAATTCATATCGGTCTCCAGAACTACTGCCCGATTCAAACATGATTTTGGTAAATTTGAATATAATATTGACAATTTAAGACTGCGCTTGCGTTGAATCAATTTTGGATTTGAGCAAAACTGACATTGATGACAGTTCAATGCAATTATGAAATCACTTTATCACTGACTTAACCGGTTGCTTATCAACAGTTTTTTCTACATGGAACATGGCTTGTATAATTCATTCTAAAAATTAACTTTGGGTGACGACATTGCGCATCCTCAGCTGGTTATTGCGCATCCTCAGCTGGTTATTGAGCTTAGAAAAAAAATTCAATAAAAAGTAAATATTACCTCGTCATAAGATACTGAGGATATTTACAAGTCACAAGTCTTGTTCTAAATTCCAAATACCTTTTGGGTATTAGTCCAATTATAAATATATTATCGGTATTTAATTTAGTAAAACTGGATATGGATCCTTATATCTAATGCTAATTGGCTCAAAAGATAAGATTTAATTATTAAAAACCCCGATTTTACCCATGATGACGATCTGACATTAGTTTCTTGGGTGAAATATCATTGTCGGATATGGCAAATGGGTGAGCGGCGAACTGGACAGTGGCGGACCTAATGGAATTTCAATTATTGGTATACTGTTAGCTCGCAAATCATGAATAAGCTACTGTGACGCAATGAGCATATTTAAATCGTCACAAATGCAACAATTGAATTGTTGATGTCATTTGTTAGGTGTATGACAATTACGATGTGATGTACAAGTACTAGGATGTACCAGCCGTAGATATTTGATAGAATGAATATGTTCAGAGTACAAACCAGACAAATTGAAAAGAAATCTCCAATTTCAATCATTTTAGATTGTTATAATTCCAAAGAGATGTCTATGCACAGATTGTTACGTACAATTTTCGTTAGATGGCGCGTGTTTGACACTCAAACAGGACAGTGACGGCAATTGGCGCTAATCTCCGTCCGTCTGCTACGTTGTTAATTTAAATATTTGCAGCATAGCTGTAATGTGGCGTTGAATCAAGTTGTTTTGTTTAACTCATCGACTAATATTGTAAGCAGAAAAACTCTACCTGGAATGAACCTAATTAAAATTATGTTATAAAAACTGCGAGCAATACGGTATTGCGCACACTTTTTTTTTTTGGTGCGTAATGTTGTTTAAGACGACATATGAAGGAAATTAATATAAAAAAGATTACCAAGGTAAATATCAGGTTAATTTAAGTTGTTTTATTTTATTTAACCCATCAACTAATATTGTAAGCTGGCAAACTCTCCCTGAATCCCTGGAATATACCTAATTAAATCTAGAATAAAAAGTGCGGATTTATGAAATAATACAATTGTTTTGATTCAACTTATTTATTAGAATAGAATATATTTATTACCGATGATATAAAAAATTATATTACAGGTTCTCCAAACATGTAATATCTCTACATGTTTAGAATGAATACATAAATAGCAATTTTGCATAATAAGTATATGTCTAAATCAATGTTATTTTAGGATTGAGGTAATTCTTTTACGTGACACTATTTCACCATCCATCATCATTCTTTGTATATCTATATGTTCCATGTATACTGTTTGTATTGAGAGGATCTGTGAAATAAAGACCATTTCTACTCTATTCTATTCTATTCTATTCTACAAGCTTGTATAAACTAAAAAAATAACAATACACTTATACAAACACAACTTATTTTTATTATAGTTTCCAGTCTAAATACATGTATTTGAGATTGTGTAAAGTGGTTATAAATTCCGTTTGACTGATTACCAACTTAGACTTATTACCAAATTATACTGGTATAAATATATCAGTTTATTAAAGAGAACACAACAACCTAATTTAAATGTGAAGAAATTAAAAATACAATAAATAACTTATTTTATAAAACTAAACTTAATTATAATTAAATAGATATTGTAAAAATATTTAATCAACTTAACATTCAAAACATACCTATTAGAATTACAACAAGTAACCAGCAAAAGATTTATTTGCATGTTTTTTTATTGCAACCTACATTTTTCTGAATTAATTTTTAATCTAAATGTTACATATCTTTTAATAATCTTATTCTTTAGTTTATGACAGTCTGGCAGATTTAATTGTAAATTAAGCATTTCCTTTAAGAAAAACTCTTTTAAATTTATATTTTGAGACGATACATATGAAATATAATTCCTGAAAATACAATAACACCTTTCTTAGAACTGGAGGCTCTTTTATCTTTGATGGCTGCGAGAAAGAAAATGTAGTGGGAACTGCATTGACCCTCAGTTTCCGAGAACCATTCTCTCAAGTTTTCTCCCACATAGCAGGAGCAAAATGATTTGCTAAAGATTACTACCTAACTACAAAATATTGAAGTAACATTTTCATGATAAAATATAAGTGAATCATTTCATAAATCACATAAATATGAGTGATCTGTGGGACTTCAATTGTCCCTTTTCGTTTTTATCAGTCATTGTTTCCTTCTTTCCGGATCCCGTGGAAAGCGTTTCATCAAAAACCCTTTTTTCCCAGAATTGCTGCAATTTACAGCAACACAACCCGGCATTGTTTTCGTAATCTAAAATTGCAAGATCAAAAATCCATTTATATCTAATTGTAATAATATGTCATTACTAAATATAGATTCCAATAGACATACAAGAATGGATCCACGCGGATTTTAAACTATCTTTTATTAAATTTTTCAGTTCGTTTAAACACATTATGTTAACAATACTCACCGCCAACACAAGGGTTTTGAATCAGTTTTAATTTTAAACCAAAATTAGGACGCCAACTGGGGCAATCACACAACTAGGCTAATGTTCAATATACAAAGTGTACAATAAGCACGTATAATCTCACCAGAATACTTAAAATTAAAATTAAAATTAATTAAACACAAAATCACAAAATAATCGTAGTACTCTCATAAGAACGAATGTAAACAAAGATAACATTTAGCAGCAGCATAGCGGCTAAAACCTCGTGATCTAGCGGACCCTTTGATGATTAGGCCCCTTTATTGTCGTCACTGTCCTGAGACACTGCAATCTGTAATTGAAACTTACGATTTCGGTATACTTCAGAAGTTGGAGAATAAAACTCAAATTTTACACAAAACTTTTAACATTTAATTTAAAAATGCTGACAAATTGTTTCACCACACTGTGGCATTATCAAAGCGAGGAGTTATCAACTAAAGCTAAATCTAAAAGTATGTCCTTAAATATCAGGGATCAGAATGTGGTGCAAATTGAGGGATGGGGGTGGATAATGGTGGGAGTGTGTTTACAAAATTGTTAACAAGCGGTGAATTATATGTGTCGATTTGATCATTTAATATTACATTATTATTGTTTTTTGCGTGTTTCAAAATTTCTATGGATTCTAATATATTAAGTTTATGTCCTTTTTCCTGAATATGTAGAATATCAGGATTAAGGGTGAAATTGTGGTTATGTTCTAACAGGTGATTTGCGTTCTAACAGGTGATTTGCGCAAATCACCTGTTAGAACATAACCACAATTTCACCCTTAATCCTGATATTCTAAGTTAAGGGTGAAATTGTGGTTATGTTCTAACAGGTGATTTGCGTTCTAACAGGTGATTTGCGCAAATCACCTGTTAGAACATAACCACAATTTCACCCTTAATCCTGATATTCTACATATTCAGGAAAAAGGACATAAACTTAATATATTAGAATCCATAGAAATTTTGAAACACGCAAAAAACAATAATAATGTAATATTAAATGATCAAATCGACACATATAATTCACCGCTTGTTAACAATTTTGTAAACACACTCCCACCATTATCCACCCCCATCCCTCAATTTGCACCACATTCTGATCCCTGATATTTAAGGACATACTTTTAGATTTAGCTTTAGTTGATAACTCCTCGCTTTGATAATGCCACAGTGTGGTGAAACAATTTGTCAGCATTTTTAAATTAAATGTTAAAAGTTTTGTGTAAAATTTGAGTTTTATTCTCCAACTTCTGAAGTATTATGAATTTACACTACGTAAACGCCGAAACCATAGATATATTACGATTTCGGTTTTACAGGTTCATGCTCAAGTTCATGTAAAAAATCTGCTAAAATGGACGATGGGAGTTGAATAAGGTTCACGCTCACTTTTTTAAAAACCTTCATCATTCATCAGGACTATGGTATTATATATTGTAAATTGTAATTTCATAGGCACATAGGTAACTGAACTAAAATAACTATCAACTATACAATCTGTTGTCTATGTACAATACATATTATAATCAGATATAATGAATGACTGTTATGATCACGATTGGGAACATTGTGATTATAATTTATAATACACAAACAAATTATAGGACATAGGATTTGAAATAATTTGCACAGATATAAGGATTTAACATAGATATTATATATACATACATATTATATCTATGGGATTTAGGCTGCCTCTACAGTTAGAAAATAGTGGTGCTATCTAGCGGCTTTCTATTTACAAACATGACAGGACAATGACATTTATTTTTGTTTTTTGTCCGTTGGTAATGAGACTGAATCAGAAATGCCATTGTCGATGGACTTTCATGTGTTTTGTAATTTCTAATTTGTATTAAGGAATTGTTTGTTCCTGATTATTGAAGTGGTAAACTGTAACAATTGGCACGAGATTTATTGAAATCAATTAACATTGAAAATGGATTCAGAAGAGGAAACATATGACGATGTTGACTCTGGAAATGAATCTAGTGGCGATGATGTTGATTTTCCAATGGAAGTAGAAGTCACAAGTCATAGAGAAAAACAGACAGATTCTGACGATTATCCATACGAAGTTTTGTCTACTGAAGAAATCGTACAACATATGGTAGACTGTATAAAAGAAGTTAATAATGTAGTCGAGGTATATACTTAATAGTTTAAATGAATCAAACATTCATAACCTCTGTTTCCAGATTCCTGCAACTACCACCCGTATATTGTTGAATTACTTCAGATGGGACAAAGAAAAACTTATGGAGAGGTTCTACGATGGGGACCAAGACCAATTATTCTCTGAAGCTCGAGTTATTAATCCATTCAAAAAATTGAACATTAGTGCAAACAATCGAACCAAGGTTTGTACTGGATTCAGTTTGTAACCATTGTCAAGTTGATGTTTATTGGATTTATTCAAATATTTAATTATTGAACTATTAATTTTAGCCCATGAAAAAGACAGGAAATGGAACTGAAGAATGTGAAATATGTTTTACTGTTTTTCCACATTCTGTAAGTAAACTTTGGAAGCGAGATCAAAGGATCCTAAATTAATTATTTTTGCAGCATATGACAGGATTAGAATGTGGTCATCGCTTTTGTACAAATTGCTGGGGTGAATATTTAACTACCAAAATAATGGAAGAAGGGGTAGGGCAAACTATAGCGTGTGCAGCACATGGATGTGATATTCTTGTAGATGATGCAAGTGTCATGAGACTAGTAAGAGATACAAAAGTTAGGCTTAAATATCAACATCTCATTACTAATAGTTTTGTAGAGGTAAATAATATTAAAATATATAATATGAACTCTGAAGATTGTTATAAAGAAGTAAAGAGAATAATGCATGAATGTTTTTTTGACTCACTTTAATTATTATATTGATGAATTGTTGACCATTGTATTAATTTAAATGGAAGTTCATTCAAATATTTTAGAGATAGAGTAGAAAAGTTCCATAAAAACCTAATATACCTACATAATATAATTCAAAAGAGATAATAAATAAAATTAAGCAAAATTTCTGTGTAAACCAAACAATAAATACTTATTTAAGGGAGTATAACTCAGTATAAAGTAGAATTTAATTCAAGGGGTTTACTACATGAAGGTATGATCTTGTAAATATGCCTCCCTACTTCAAATATTTATTTTGCATCAAAGTACATATTTAAACTAGTAAATTGAACTAAATCCAACTAGGTTGTCACATTCATGGGTTTATTTTTTCTCCAGAAATTTCATCAGACTATTATTGAGAATTGAACTACAGTAGATATTTATGGAAACTGATCAAACTTGGGTTACCATTTTTCTTGATTTCCCTTATAGCTAATTATCCACATAAACAAAACATCCTATAGATGTGATTAGTTGTCTGTTTAGAACTTCTATTGTTGAAAGATTTCTAATTCAATCTCAGAAATCCAATTCAATAAATTTTTATTCTTCCAGTGTAACCGCTTATTAAGATGGTGCCCAACACCAGATTGTAGTAATGCCATAAAGGTTCAATATGTGGAACCACATAGAGTGACATGCAAATGTAATCATACATTTTGTTTTTCGTGTGGTGAAAACTGGCATGATCCTGTTAAATGTCATTTACTACGAAAATGGATTAAGAAATGTGATGATGATTCTGAAACTAGTAATTGGATAGCAGCAAATACCAAAGAATGCCCTAAATGCAACGCGACAATAGAGAAGGATGGTGGATGTAATCATATGGTATGCAAAAGCCAAAACTGTAAAGCAGACTTTTGTTGGGTATGTTTAGGACCTTGGGAACCTCATGGGAGCTCATGGTACAACTGCAATCGGTGAGTATGTTTGTCCGATTGGATTCATTATTGTGAAATTTTTTCTAATTAATTTACTTAAGAGTTCAATCCATTCAGGATGTCTTAATTATGTTTTGATTTTTTTCATCAGCAATTTTATATTCAAATTTACAAGGTTGTCGGTACAGACACTGGAAGAATCAGTTTCGGGTTCATGCCTTAAACCTGTCCTGAAGGTGACACCTGTAATGGTTGGCGAACGTTGACTTCTGTGACACGGAATTCATTCGGAAGAAAAGACTTCCAATGTTAGGTATCTGCAGAGGTCTACTATTGAAAATAATATTTTTTTCTTGTCAACTCCAACTTTTGATTCTTCTTGAGCATTAGGCTGTTTCATTTCACAAATTTTTTACTTCTAACAGCTTGCCCGTTTCCAAAAAATGATGAGTGCTGAAACTAATCTGACACGTAATCGGACCATCACATATCATTTATCAATGAATGTAGTATGAAAAATATCTGAAAAATTTGTATTTTGTATTAATTAAAAAACCGTATTAAAAAAAAATTAATTATGATCGATCGAAAACGAAACGTCGGGGCAATCATTCACCTAGTAGTCCAGTCGCTCAGGGGTTTAAAAACGTTTTTTCCGCCATTTAAAAGTTAGGGGTCGATTTATATAGATATTGGGGCACCGGAAAAGACCCTGACATTTTTGGGGGCCAACTCCCACCCAGTTGCGAAAATTGAAATTGAGTTTTTTTTAAATATTTTGAAAAGAACAACTCTAATCGAAAAAAGTTCAATATGAAAGTTGTAGATGTTATCAAAATGAACAACCCGACACCTACTGCGCATGCGCGTTGAGGCTCTTTTGGACCTTGCGTCAAAAATGGAGTAAAATTTTGACAATATTTTTATCGATTCGAAGTTATGATAGAGTAATGAAACCTAGCGCAAAAGTTGACCATACATGTTGTTAATCCACGGAAATTTTTTTAAGAATTTTTTTTAGATTTTCAGAAAGTGAGGAAACTACGGGGTTTAGAGGGTCGTGTATGTTCGTATCAGAAATGCCTATCGAATAATATATGTCAAACCCACTCTAACAAGTTTCTGTCCATTTTATGGACAGTTGAAATTTTTTGACTATCCTAAAACTTGATTTTCAGAGATCCCATACAAGTTATACAGCAACCAAACTTTGTTCATAAAAATACATTTTTAAAAACCTTTATTTTAAGCCCAAGTTTATCAAAATCGGCCAAGCGAAACTTGAGATATGGAATATTAATGTTTTCGACCATAACCTCGAAATTATTCAATTTTTTTTCTCAAACCTGAATTATTTTAAAGAATGCTCTTTTCCAAGTTTGAGGTTCAAATTGAGACTTCCTAGGTATTATATTACCTACTTATTCCGAGCTTTGAAGTATTAATTTTTATAAGCGCAAGTTCCCGCATACTGTAATGTATAGTACATAAGTTGCGCGAATTTGAAATTTCGTTCGCGCGCTTTAGTGTGATAGAATTAGCTTTTTGGAGTTTTTAATTCTGAGTTCGGAGAAAAAAATTGCTTTAAGTAGATAATTATGATACAAATTGAAGGAACTAAAATCGAACTTTTTAATCGTCGCAACAGGTCCAAAAAAAATGGTAAAAATGTCCAAAACAGGTTTTTCGCGTAGGACATCGTCGGATTGAGTTGAAAAGAAAAATACTTTTAATAAGCTTATGCGCTGTAAAAAGACGGAAAAAATAAGCTACAAATGAACCCGATTGGACCAGCGGTGACCCCGCAAATTGCAAAAAACCATCGATTTTGCTCGAAATTTCAAATATTCATAACTCTTGTTCTTTTGAAGATTAAGAGCTGAAAGAAATAGGTTGTAGCTTTTGTTCCCACCAAGAACGACACAAAATTTCAATAAGATTGTATGTACACTTTTTGCAAACCGCAGCTTAATGAAAAAAAAAAGCACTTTTGTAAAATGGCCCTAAAAAAGTTATGGTGCGGTAATGCGCTATTTTTTTCACGGGATCATTTTCTTCAATAGTTGCTGAACAGCTTACCAAATTTTCTACCTCTTATCTTTCGTAAAAGTTGCTAAAGCAATTATTTTAAATAATGCGCGTGGAAGGGAGAGCCGTCGCGCTAGCCAACGCACACTATCCACTCGGCTATCCGGCGTTTTCGAGAGCATGGGTTCAAAATGCAAACGCTCGTAAAAAACAACAATATCTCGGGAACCCTTGCTCGAAAATCGATGTTTTTAATCCGTACTACCATTCAATAATATTAAGATTGCGCGTATTTTCAAACTTCTAGTAATGTCGGAAGTATTCTAAAAAAATACATTTCGCTATTCGATCTATTCATTATTACTATTTCTTCGCTATTTTCAAATGTGTATGGTATTTTAACATATTTTTTATTGTAATATATCAAATAAAGATAAAAAGTAATACAAAAAATTGAAAAGTTACATTGATAAAACGTATTTAGTACATATTGTACTAAAAAATTGAATGTAAGTGGTAATATACGAAAAACATTACAAAATATTTTGTTTTTCACTTCAGTTCCCGAGATATTGTTTTTTTTTACGAGCGTTTGCATTTTGAAACCATAAGCTCAAAAACGCCGGATAGCCGAGCTGCGGTAGAGTGTGCGTGGCCCAGCGCGTCAGCTCTCCCTTCCACGCGCGCCACACAGCCAAGCGCACGAAATACCATTATTTAAAATAATTGTTTTAGCAACTTTTACGAAAGATAAGAGGTTGAAAATGTGGTAAGCGGTTCATTAACTATTGAAGAAGATGACCCCGTGAAAAAATAGCGCATTACCGCACCACAACTTTTTCAGGGCCATTTTACAAAAGTGTTTTTTTTTTCATTAAGCTGCGGTTTGCAAAAAGTGTACATACGATCTTACTTTTGTGTGGTATTTGGTTGGCACAAAAGCTACAACCTATTAAAATTTCAGCTCTCAATCTTTAAAAGAACAAGAGTTATGAATATTTGAAATTTCGAGCAAAATCGATGGTTTTTTGCAATTTGCGGGGTCACCGCTGGTCCAATCGGATTCATTCGCAGCTCATTTTTTCCGTCTTTTTACCGCGCCTAAGGTCATCAATTGCTTTTTTCTTTTTAACTCAATCCGACGATTTCCGACGCGAAAAACCGGTTTTGGCCATTTTTACCATTTTTTTGGACCTGTTGCGACTATTGAAAAGTTCGATTTTAGTTCCTTCAATTTGTATCATTATCTACTTAAAGCAATTTTTTTCTCCGAACTCAGAATTATGCAAAAATTACCGACATTTATTGCTAATTCTATCATACTATTATAGTTTAACTGCGTTTTATATTAAAATACTTACAGTGGATGATTGATGACTCTAATCATAATATTTTACAATAAAAAAATTATCAGAATAATAAAATATTTTTCTTTATTTTTTCTTTAGAATACTTAATTTTTTACTTATAAACTATATACATATATTTTGAGTCATTATGAATTAAGTAATTTTTTTTATTACAACGGTCACTCATATTTATCTTCATTAAATTATAATATATAAAATAGCTTTTTTTTGGGGGGGTGTTATATATGATGTTATAAATATTTTTTAATGATTTTTTTCCTTTAAATCAAGAAAATATATTAAATAGAGTCATCAATCATCCACTTGTAAGAATATTAATATAAAAGCGCAATTAAACGATAAGCGCGCGGACGAAATTTCAAATTCGCGCAACTTATGTACTATACATTACCGTATGCGCGAACTTTAGCTTATAAAAATTAATACTTCAACGCTCAGAAAAAGTATTTGATAGGTATTTTTAATACGACCATTTTAATTTCATACACGACCATCTAAATCCCGTACTTTCCTTATTTTTTGAGTTTTCATTTTCGTTACCTAACCTCACTTTCCTCTAAAACTCAAAAAAAAATCTTAAATTTTTTTTATGGATTAACACCATGCATGGTCAACTTTTGCGCTAGGTTTTATAACTTGGGACCAATAAAAAATTGCAAAGCTTTACTCCATTTTTGACCCCAAAGCCCAAAAGAGTCTCAACGCGTATGCTCAGTAGGTGTCGAGTTGTTTATTTTGATAACACCTACAACTTTCATACTAATTTTTTTTCGATTAGAGTTGTTCTTTTCAAAATATTTAAAAAAATACTCAATTTAAAAACAGCTTTTCGCAACTGGGCAGAGCACAGGGAAGTTGGCCCCCCAAAAATGTCAGGGTCTTTTTCGGTGCCTCAATATCCATATAAATCGACTCCCAACTTTTAAATGGCGGAAAAAATGTTTTTAAACCCTGAGCGACTAGACTATAAAGTTGTAAAACACATTTATCCTGTCAATTCGAATAGACTGTCAATGACGTCTTCCCACGTATTTAACTAGTAGATTGTTATGTCATTCAGTTCCAATTTCCTATTTCTGGTATTTTTCTCCAATTTATAGCAATAAAACTTTTTGTAACAACATGTTCAGAATATTGAACCCTTTTTAGTTGTTATGAAATTATTCATTCTAGCTATGATGAAGATGAAGCCAAAGCTGCAAGGGACGCTCAAGAGCGTTCAAGATCTGCATTACAGCGTTACCTGTTCTACTGTAATCGTTATATGAATCATATGGCATCGTTGAAATTCGAGAACAAACTTTATGCTTCTGTTAAAGAGAAAATGGAGGAAATGCAACAGCATAATATGAGCTGGATCGAGGTGCAATTTCTGAAAAGGGCTGTTGACATACTGTGTCAATGTCGACAAACTCTAATGTATACTTATGTGTTTGCATACTATTTGCAAAAAAATAATCAATCTGCGATCTTCGAGGAAAACCAAAAAGATCTGGAAAGTGCAACAGAAACACTATCAGAATATTTGGAGAGGGATATAACGTCTGAGAACCTCGCCGGTATTAAACAAAAAGTCCAAGATAAATATAGGTATGTATATTATGTTTGTAGAAGTTGTTCAAGTATCTAAACTACCCATGTATTGTGTAGATCCAAATATTCTTATTATTTAGGAAACCAAACTGTACCAAAGTGTGTAATATTCAAACATATCAAAATATACCGTGACTAGATGCCACAAAACATTTGTCCTCAAATTATTAAAAAGCTCGAAAAAATTTATAATTGTATCCACTTACTACAAAAAATAACCTCAATGTAATGTATCTGAATATATGCCTGCTGCTTACCAAAAATAGCTGGAAATTCTGAGGTTAAATCAACCTATAATGATTCATAGGCTAGAGTGGTTAGACAATGATCTAGAATTTGTCACCTGACCAACTTAGGCCTACTCTACTACTTGGCTTGTATTCAAATTTTATTCGGCTTTGAATGACATTTAAAATTACATTAATAAAAATTAACACGAAACTCGTTGGCACTTCATGGGGGCTTCGCCGGTATTTTCGTAACCTACCCCTTTGAAAATCTGGAAAATTCCAAGAATTCCAACAATTTTCAATAACTAGTGGAATATATTCTATGGGATCTTGGATATTGCTGATACCGATTTCGGCTGAATTAGCTGCTATTCAGGGGTATTAATATGAAAAATTACCTAACTTTAGGTTTCCACAATGCTGTAACACTGTTATTCATTATCAAAGATTAAAAGTGACAACGAAATCGAATTCCTCATCCACAAAAATGTGTTTTTTACAGTTTCATCTGAATTGATGAGGTCAACCAACATTACAAATACTTTGAAAATTTGAAAATATGCAACTTTCAATAACCACTGGAACTTATTCTACGGGATCTTAGAAGATTTCTGATACCAAGTTTGGGTGAATTATTTATAGGAAACATGGTTTTCATGAGTAATAATCTAGGGACAACTGTTTTATGTGTGTTTATCGTCAATAAGGTGTCAAATTTGAAGGCATTTTTCTCAACAACATCATACAAAAATTAACATGATTTCTAATTGAAATAAATACTTTACAAGTTCAATAAGAGTTTTCATTATGTGCTTTAAGAATAAAAGTGTGTAATTTGTCGATCTTCCAGTATGTTTTGATGAATTTTTAAACCTACATGTTCCTAAACACAAAGAAAATCTCAAAATTCATTGAGATTTCAAATATTATTTTGATGGTTCAATTTTTATTGATTGTTAAAAAAGATCACGATTAGAGATACCAGATCTAAGAGATCAAACGTTTATTGGGATGAAAAGAATTTGTTTGAATTGCTCTAATCTATTTTTGTTTCAAGCTCTAGTCTCGTGGAAAAGCAAATGTTGAATAATAAGTCTTATCGGAATTACTGGCATAATTGCTATTTCAATTAGTTACACAACACTTGAAAGGAATTCTGTAATGGGATGAAATCAAAATAAGAAATTTTCCTTACCAAGGTATCGTCCATGAAACTGATTGATGATGATGATGACATTTATTTATTAGATGGCGCTTATGTAAAGGGCAAGGAAACTCTTTAATAAAGCTAAGAGATCTCAGGCAGTCGTGGATTGGGCAAGCTACAAAGCGGCCTGAAAAGCTAAAAATGCGTTGAGAACGTCAAAACGAGACACTTGACGGACTTTCTGCGGGGATATCAACAATATGCACAGCCAGAATTGGATCAGTGATTCTTCCGAATCTCCGGAGGAGACACTGAAACACCTAGTGTCGGTTCATTTTCCTGACCCTGGAGACAGAGATTTGACAACCGAAAGAGACAATGGACAGAGTGACCGTCGTAACGGTGACTTTCGTCTGTTCTCCGACATAGTCAATTATGACAAAGTGGAAGTGGGCCATATCCGGGTTCGCACCGTAGAAATCACCAGGCGAAGGTGGTGGAATCTTCCCGGCTCTCCTACAAGAGGGTCAGGAAATTATCATCAAGCTATTGGTGATTATATTCCGATTTTACATAGCCACTGGCTTTATTTCAAAGCTATTGCGGGCAGTGAAAGTCGTGTTCATTCCAAAGGGGGGTTCTGGGAGTAATCCTAGACTCCAAACTGACCTGGCGCGAACACCTCGAATATCGAGTGAGGAAGGGCTCTGCGTCATTTTGGGCGTGCAGAAGAGCTTTCAGCAGTACATGGGGAATACAGCCAGTGAGGCAATCTCTAAATGCCCCATACTAGAAACGAAGCAAGATACCGTGATTGCTGATGATGTGTGATGTCTCACTTCTCCCAAAATCCTCATCCCGGATAGAGGAGATTGGAGTAATGATACTCTCACCTTACTGCTTGTATGGTTCACAGATGCGTCCAAGGTAGGTCAGGTTTCTGGGGTGGGAGTGTACCTAAAAAGGCCAAAGATCATTGTCTCAATGACTCTAGGCGCTTCCTGAACGGTTTTTCAGGTGGAGGTATACGCAATATTGACTTGTGCCATGGAAAACCTGTGACGAAACTATGTAAATAGGCGCATAAATATTTGCACGGACAGCCGGTCGGCTCTGGGACCTCTCAAATCACCCATAGTCACATCAAGGCTTGTCAAAGAATGCAGGGATACACTGGCTGCTTTTTCAAATTGCGTGGGGGGTCCCGCCCTTCTGGGCCTACTGAATAAAAAGTGGTCTGAACTGTGGCGAGAATCACCACGCATGAGGCAGGCCAAGTCCTTCATCAAAGAGCCTGTGCCTAGGCTCTTAAAGAAACTCCTTTCTTTGAACAGAAGGGACATCAGAGAGATGACTGGAATCCTAGTCGGTCACTGTCGTCTTAACAAACACCAACACACTATGCGCATCACATATGACCCAATATGTAGGAAATGCAGAGAGGCGGAAGAAACTGCCTCTCACATCCTGTTGGAATTCCCAGCATTAGCATCCCTCAGGCACCGACACTTCGGAGAATCAAAACTGCTCCCAGAAGAACTTGTGGGAGACAGCACTGGCAATATTCTGGGTTTCTGGACAAACCTACTAGTATAGAATAGGCTTCTGACCACGGGGCGCACAATGGGCCCAACTAAGTGGCCTATGTGCATCTGGAGGCTAAGCCCCCCTCCCCTCAAGTGATGATGATGACGTTTGTCTAAAAGTTTTGTGATCAGATTTTTTGTCTTTTGATGTCTGCAATGTACCAAGGAAGTAAGAACAAATACGTTTTATGAAGTTTTATTTATTTTTTTTTCATACTAATTCTGACAAATACTTGAATCAAACACGCGTTTATTCGTGGTGAGCTACGATATTGATGTTTAAATTTTCTTTGTACAAACAATTGTACCATGATTGATAGTTTCTACCATTTTATAGGAGATATGGATTTATGATTCATATTTTAAAATTGAAATACTACTATGTTGATATCACTTTTATTTGTAACTTCCGTTACTCGCGTTTCAGCGTTATTATATTATCTTCAGACATTACATTCTCACAATCTAGTAATGACGAATTTCTATTAACAGTAGGGTTTAGAAGCTAATCAGGACAATAATTCCTGGAATAAATACATTACATTGCTTTAAAGCATGGTGAATAAATTGGGCCAGTTTGTTCATTAAGAAGTAGGGTATTATTTTGTGGTTGTCAATTTCCAAAGATTCCTCAAATAATGCCTTTTAATTGACTTTGTACTTCAGCAGTAGAGTATTGATTTTAATGTTTTCAATGAACTGATTGGATTTTCTGTAAATATGATGTCTTTGGGAATATAACTGTTGCATTAGACTTATATCACATTTAGTTAAAATCAAATTATCACTGATTGTTTTTTGTTTTATAGGTTATTCGATTTTGTTGTGAGAGAGGTATTAAGTGTTTCTTGAGTTTCGATTAAATCAATAAATTTATTTTTTGTTCCATGGGTTTTCCCCATATTTTTGGATGGAATTCTACTTTCGTAATGAATGTTTAAATTTTTGAACTGTTTTTATAGAAGCTAAATTTTGGACCTATTGATGAAAGTTCTACTTCTGTCTCACTAAGATTGATCACTTTTTCGCTAAACTGAACTGAAGAATGTTGTGAATTTGTGTGTGATGCACTTATCTGTTTTTGTCTACTTGAGTTGATGAGAAAATTGAGTTTTCTGTCTTGAATAAGATATTTTGAATAAATTATATCGCTAATTTTATGTTTAACAAAATCATCAATTCAATCTCAAATTCAACTGGATGGAGTTTATCAGTGAGTTTAGAATGCAACCTTGTAATAATGTTGGATAACGTTCCGTTTGTGATAGAGAGATCTGCATTCGTTAAGCCATATGGATTTTGCTGCTTTTACTACTTTCTTTGCAGCTGTTATTGAGGCCCTAGTTTTAATATTAATATACTTTGGTATCACTTTATTTTGAAGATATCCTTGGTTAAACCATATATTTTGCGAAGTTAGATTGTATTTCAAGTCCAGATTGTAGAAATTCTTTTTTTAAAATCCACTACTATGATAGAATTGAAAGTGCTCCAACCCAATCTATGTATTTCTACAAACACTTAAAATACAATCTAAATTCGCAAAATATATGGTTTAATCAAGAATGTCTCCGAAATAAAGTGATACCAAAGTATATTAATATCAAAACCAGGGCCTCAACAATAGCAGCAAAGAAAGCAGTGAAAGCAGCAAAATACATGTGGCTTAAAGAAGAATGTAGATTTCTATCACAAACGGAACCTTAACCAGCATTCCGAACTCACTTCTAAACACAATCCATTTGAATTTGATTGTTTTGTGGATTTTGTTATACATAAAATTAGCGGCATAATGCATTCAAAATATCTAGTTCAAAATAGAAAACTCAAATTTCTCATCAACTCAAGTAGACAAAAACTCATTAGTGCATCACACAAAAATTCATAACATTCTTCAATTCAATTTAGAACGAAAAAGTAGTCAATCTTTTGACTACTTTTTTAGATAACGTTATGCGGATATGTCTGTTTTATTTCAATATTATATGAAGTTGATGTCGGGATTAGCATATTATATTGATGTTATATGTGATGTCTTCATTTCAGGTACTGTGATAGTAGAAGGAAAGTTCTATTAGAACATGTTCACGAAGGCTATGAGAAAGAGTGGTGGGATTACAATGAATAGTTTTCCCCTTTTAAAACATTCTGTAATTAGGTTTATTGATATTTATCTATTTATAGAAAAAGTACCTATTTACCTCATTTAAGACTTGGCGAGTCATTTAGTGTTTCAGTTGATATTTCATAATTATATGAAATGGAGCCTAGATAATGGTGACACAAAGTATATTATTATCCATGCTACTGTACAAAAAGAAGTTTAACACTTGTCAGTAATTCAGCTAAACAACCTTGATTTTATATTAGTCTAATTTAAATTAGTTGCCTACCAGACCATTTCTCATAGAAATGTATGCTTTTAACATTTTTTCTAAAGTAGGATATGTAAAGTATAATATAAAATCGGAAATGAAATTATATTCGGACACTAAATACATATTTTGGCAATTGAACTTGAAACAAACAACCTCATTAGGATATTCTCAACAATCCCAGGTATATAGGTAAGTTTGTGTTAAGTTTGCTGAATTATGATGCATGCAATTATGGGATAATATATAGTTTGAAAATTTAGTCATGTTCCCAAAGAAAGTGTTTAGCTGATTTTATTCATTGCGCAAATAATGTTTACTTCAGGAACCTCTGTTAGTTCTGTTGATCTGATTCTGAAGGATTGAGACACTTCTTGTGCATTGAATGATAAACTTTCCTGACATTGATCTTATCATTTGTATTTGAGTATAACTAAAGCTAAAAAATGTTTGGTATGGAATTGATATACAAATCAAGGTTTTTGCTTAAGTGTATACCTTTTATGTCAAAAATTAAATAATGGACCATACTTTAACCACTTCAAAAAAGCAGCTAACATACGAAACAACATACACTATAACTTGATGATAATAATAACTTTTCTTTTTAGCACCCATAAATCGAATCTCGTACATTATTTTGATGTTCAATTAAATGTGTTTAAATTTGAAACATGCCTGGATTTTTGCCTATGCTGATCAAATAATCAGGAATTGTTTAGCAAAGTGCTAGTGTTGTATTTTATATTTGATAATTTAAAATTATCATCGTTGAAAGTATTTTTGAAATAAGAATTTGTTAATGTTCAACATTATGTGTTCTCAAATTCTTTCAAAAAGGTGTGATGACAAAAGAGGTTGGTGCCCACTTAAATTGTTTGCCATTGCACTGATTCAAATATAGAGAAAGTTCAAGTTTAAATTGATAAAGTAATTATGAGAATAAAAATAAGGTTCTGTTTATAAATGTTTGAGCATAAATTGAAATATTTGAAGTTACACATAAGTTAGTAACAATTAAAAATATAATGGTAAAATTAGACTAAAGATATTATTTTTGTTTTTGTTAATCCACATTATCAATATGATAGGTAACCATAAACTTCAATTTTGAATTTATGCTCAGTACTTCTACTCTGCCTCCCATTCCCCCTTTTTACAGAATCGTATTTCGTTCGTTTGGAGATGCAACTATTTTCTATATTGAATCGTATGAGTATACAACAATATTTTTATCTTGTTTTTTGGAATATTTCACAATCAACTGAATATTGTGGTTTGTACCTATATAATAGCTGAGGAGATGTCAAAGATGGATACAAAATAGGGTTGATTCTTTATTTTGCAAAAATGATTAAATTTTAAGAAGCTCAATACTTGTTAAACAACTACATCAGGATATTTATAAGCAATGAACTATGGAAGGCCAATATCAAATTTTAATACTTATTTTGAGAAAAAAATTAACATCTGGTTGCATTCGACTATTAGTTATCTTGGATTGCAGATTTCCACTTGAAACAAACAATTCTAGTAAAATCTTGCTTTTCAGATGGATTCCGCTTTTGACGAGCACGAATGTATGCCGAATATTCGCCAACCATTTAAGGTTGAATCTTCAGGGCAGGCTGGAAGTGGTTCTTACTCTCAGAATCCATCTGGAAATCAATATCATTAGCTATGTTACTCAAACATTCAAAATCCTTTCAACCTAAAACGGATTGATTATAATTGAATTATTTAATTTGGAAGTAAATAATAATTTTCTGATTTATATGATCGGTATCATTTTTCAAATTCAACTGGAATAGATAATTCAGTTAGTATAAACTATGAAACAAATATAATATGAGTATGCGCATAACAAGAGTAGTCGATCAGTATAATTAATTTTAGTTTCAGAATTTTGGTGTTTACTAAGAATAAATAAATTAAAAGTAAAACACGTTTTACTATACAACAAATAATTTCATACTTTGTAGTATGCGAGTGTCTCAGTGCCCCTATTCAAGTGCAATATCTCAAGTGGTTCAAACACTGTAAATTCAAAATCTGGAATATAGTACATGCACTCCAAAATCACAATTCCATCATTAAACCATACATTCCGGTTACACCGCAAGTTACTATAACTTCATTTTCAAATACCATCCTGTATATATTTTTTCAAATTTGAAGACTTATCTTTTCATTGAAATATTAAAAGTTTTACTTAAATATATTTAGACAAGGTGGCTTCCCAGTAAATAATGAACTGTGATCACGTTCGTAAGTAAAATAGGTTTCTTCAGGTTAAATGTATGATTGTTAGGAGCAGAAAATATATTGGAAATGATTTAGAAACTGCTAATGAAAGACTTTAAGATATACTCTATTATTATTATTATTAAGGGGGGTGGGGGCATTGAGGTTCCTTAATACCTAGGCCGAAGTCCTGCCACGTGTCATCTAGTGGAGGGGTTCCTACTCGAGAGTGTTCACTCAACTACCAAAGGGCGGTTGCCACTCGAATGTTCACCATGCTCCCCCCGGTGAACGAGCCCTCGTGATATATCAGCCGTCACCCGAGTACGATAACGAGTCGCCGAATTAAGTGGTAAACGTTAAACTCTTTGATTGGTAAAAATAACAAAACCTAATTTTTCAATGTAAATGGATGTAATTGCATATTTGAACGTAGTTTTTAGTTCTCTGATCAACTTTTTTTTATAACAATTTTCGATATTGTGAAATATACTCTTGAGTAAAATTCATGTTTTTTGACAAACCGCGTATACGAGTGAAAAAAATTAATATCTGATGATTGTATTTTATAACTCTTTTCCTAAAATTAATAATAAAAAAGTTTTCCACATGGTTCCAACTTAGTGTGACATATTATATACAGGGTGAGTCAGTTTTTTGTAACCAAACTGCAACAGGAGATAGAACAAGTGTTTTTAAGAAGAAAAGTTCAATATATGTCGTAGAAGGCTTCGTTTTCGAGATACAGGAGGATGTTGAAATTGAAAAAAAAATTCGTTTTTTGCGAATATCTCCGGAACCGTTTATCGTACAGAAAACAGCTTTTGTAAGCATTTTCTACTCATAGTAAGCTATGTTCATTGTGATACATTTTTTTTTTTATTCATAATTGGTGAAGATTTTGAAGGGGTAGTGGGTGTTTTTCTCCCCAACTTCTACGCCACCGGAAAAAAAAAGGTACTCTTGGTCATAAGCTCTAAAGTTGACCGTTTTCGAGAAAAATCGAACTTTTATGTTGAAAAACATGGTCAATTCTTACTAATTAGACGAAATTTATTCAAACAAGTAGAACAAGTAACAAAATCAAAGGATTGACCATGTTTTTCAACATAAAAGTTGATTTTTCTCGAAAACGGTCAACTTTAGACCTTATGACCAAGAGTACCTTTTTTGTGTAGAAAACATTGGCGGTTATAATGGTTGTCTCAAAAGTTGGGGAGAAAAACACCCACTACCCCTTCAAAATCTTTACCAATTATGAATAAAAACAAAAAATTTATCACACAGAACATAGCTTACTATGAGTAGAAAATGCTTACAAAAGTTGTTTTCTGTACGATAAACGGTTCCGGAGATATTCGCAAAAAACGAAATTTTTTTTTCAATTTCAACACCCTGTATCTCGAAAACGAAGCCTTCTACGACATATGTTTATAGAACTTTTCTTCTTAAAAACACTTGTTCTATCTCCTGTTGCAGTTTGGCTACAAAAAACTGACTCACCCTGTATATGCTCTCAAAGTGTGGTTCTGAGTATAGTTGGTAAAGTTCTTAGGAGTTCGGACACCCTCCTGTGTCTTGTCAAAAGTCACGAATTGGCCGGTGTTAAGGCAGCACAAAAAACTGGGGAAGAATTTGGTCTCGAATTTCACATCAGTCAAGAAGGCCAACTAGAGGTCAACCTCGATTTTTAACCTTCTCGCCTAAAAACCCAGATAAATGCCGCAGAACAAGATCTTATCCTCGGGCGACATGTTGACAAGCTGATACACGGTGTTTTCTACCGAAACCTGGAAACGCTGGGCTTATCAACCAGGATGACCTTCGGCTACCTAAGGTCAGCCGGGCTTACATCCGAGACCGAGGAATTTACCGCAGCTTGCCAAGATGGCGTAATCAACACCTTGGCCTATCGCCACAACGTGGTGGGTGTGCAGGACCCGTCGAAAGGCGCCTGAGACGGTTTTCCACCTGCTGTCGGCATGTCCGGCAAAAGAGGCCTCGGCGTACACCCATCGCCATAATGCAGCCCTACGGATGCTGTATTACCATCTAACGCACTCGTACGGAATAGATCAAGTGCTAGCTTACATACCAGGAGATATTGAGTCCATTGTCGGAAACGAAAAATGCCAGATCTACTGGAATTACCCGTCAGGTCCATACAACCAAATAGTCTGACAGTGTCCTCCTCGATAAACAAACCAAGACTATGTATGTCATCGAATTCTCTGCTCCGGCAGAGAAGAACATAGTTTTGAAAGAGGAGGAAAAATGGACAAAGTATCAAGATCTCCTGTTCGAGCTGTAAGAACTCTTGATAGACCGGATGCAGAAGGCAGTCATTCTGGGTTCAATAAGACTACTTAGGACACACGATTTAGGAACCTGAAGCTACTTACCGACCGATGGGGAGGAGTAGTTTCGGTTAACTGACTTCGATTTTTCTGGCGCGACTTCTGCGATGTCGTCGGAGCGCGCAACAGCCCCGACCAGGCATTAATGACGTTTCGGTAATATATTTTTATCTTTATCAAAAATTGTTAAGTTAATTAGTGTTTCCATGTAATTCAGAGAAGAATACAGGTTATTCCACGAGAGCCGTTCGTTAGAAGTTTTCGTGGTTAGAAAAAAGTTAGAATTCTGAAATTTTGGGTTCCAGGGTTATCCAAAATTTTCATTCTTTTCAAAATATTTTCAAGATCATACCACTTCCGGTTACACCGGAAGTCACGATTAACTTCCTTATTTTAAATGGAACACCCGGTATATTATTTCATTTTTAGATTCCTGAGAAAATTTCTTAGTGGATTCCATCAGGTTTCCCTATACCTATGTTCAATTGTTTCTTAGATATCTTGATTTTTTTGAAAATTTTGAAAGATGTAGCGCTGTTTTGAGCATTGCGCCCTTTAACCAATTTCGATTGGTGGAAAGCGTTTCTGTGGTAGACGGAAGCACAGGAATGATTCTTTCGAATGCCATATTGACAACTGATTTACCGCATACAGGGTATCCAAAATATAATGACTAATTACATCATTTTAAAAGTTGGAAAAGTTCGTTTTTTCAAATGGGACATCCTGTATTTTATTGGATGATCGGATGCAGAATTTGATTCTGCATCGATTTGCTATAACATTCCCTATACCTATTTCCAGTGGTTTTCTTGTTAATCCATATTTTTTATTTTAATGTGGTTTTTTGGCAGAAACCGAAACATCGCTTGCCTTTCGAAGCCAAATAAACAATGAAACGGTAAAAAATGTACTTCAATTAGAACATGACATTAGTACATAACATTTAGAAAGAAATATAAAATAAAAACAAAAAATTAGAACATAATGACATAAAATAATAAGAGAATGTAAAATTACAGTAATTGTTCTATATGACATCCATTTTGGTTGAATAACTCTGTCATATACTCCTCGCGAAACAGACCTCCGAAGTTCGTCTGGACTTATATTAGTAAGCGCATGGTGAACACGGTTCAACAATTCCTCTCTAGTTTGTACCGGCCTAGAGTACACTAGTTCTTTTATGTCACCCCAGAGGTAAACATCCAAGGGGATCAAATCGGGTGATCTGGGTGGCCAGTTCCAAGGTCCTCGCTGGCCAATCCACCGATCCTCGAACATCAGTGACAATTGCCGGTGTACAGCTATAGTGGAATGTGCTGGAGCACCATCAAGCTGATACCAACTGTTTGCTCTATCACGTGGAGGTAGGGCATTTAGAAAATCACTAACAAACCCTCTCAGTATCTCCAGATATCTTGCCGCATTTAAATTTTGGTAGAACTTTTGGAGTTTGATCACCTATTGATAAAAATATGGATTAACAAGAAAACCACTGGAAATAGGTATAGGGAATGTTATAGCAAATCTATGCAGAATCAAATTCTGCATCCGACCATCCAATAAAATACAGGGTGTCCCATTCGAAAAAACGAACTTTTTCAGTTTTTAAAATGATGTAATTGGTCATTAAATTTTGGATACCCTGAATGCGATAAATCAGGTATCAATATGACATTCGAAAGAATCATTCCTGTGCTTCCGTCTACCCCAGAAGCGCTTTCCACCAATCGAAATTGGTTAAAGGGCGCAATGCTCAAAACAGCGCTACATCTGTCAAAATTTTCAAAAAAATCAAGATATCTAAGAAAAAATTGAGAATAGGTATAGGGAAACTTGATGGAATCCACTATGAAATTTTCTCAGGAATCTAAAAATGAAATAATATACCGGGTGTTCTATTCAAAATAAGGAAGTTAATGGCAACTTCCGGTGTAACCGGAAGTAGTATGATCTTGAAAATATTTTGAAAAGAAAGAAAATCTTGGATAACCCTGGAACCCAAAATTTCAGAATTCTAACTTTTTTCTAACCACGAAAACTTCTAACGAACGGCTCTCGTGGAATACCCTGTATATGACTTTGATTAATGAAATGCGTCTGCTGCCGACTTGTGTTTTCAAAACCAATTAAAACTGCTGAAAACATTTTTTTTTCTAAATTAGATGGAAATACTAATTAACATAGCAATAACATAAAATATATTATCGAAACGTCAAAAAGATCCAGAATACTAGGAAAACAGAATAAACATATTTAAAAAAAAAAACACGGTTGTCAATATAGTTGAATAAAATACTATAATTCCATTTGAGAAACTGAAGATTGATGTCAAAAGTACCTTTCGAAACGGATCTAGAACGCCCAAAAACCACACAGTTCTATTTTCACCACTTTAAAGCGGTCTCCAAACTTTGAATCCATATAACCAATAGGAACGGCGCAATCGTCTCCAAAGTGGGTTACGCAGAATTTTCTCAAATTTACATTTTTGCACAGCACAATCCTTCCTATATTCAACAAAATAAAATTCGTAACGCTGTCTTTAGATACGCCTGCAATGATGTTAGAGTGAAGGAATGTCCGACGATGTGACTGGAAGGAAGTGCGGTAGAAATTTGTTATTGGCATATTCAGATTAGTCTTGTCGAAAATCGGAAGTTTCCAGGTTTCAAGTCGATCGGGCTTAGAAATGTCGCTAAATTACTGATATACATATATTAGGACTAATTTTGCATAGGTATATATTGAAACAGTCCAGCCGATTTCGACGAAACTACGTATGCTGACTATATTCGACCTTTAGAAAAGGAAAATCCACCTAGTCCGTCGATGGGACACACATCATGTCAAAAATAGTCTAGATCGATTCATGAATTCAGAAATATTCGAAACGGATATATCCTCGAAAATCTGGAAAAATCTTTTTTGGACCGATTACAATACTTGCCTTACCTTATATAGGTACTATGTATAGTGAGGGAAATAATAATTACATTCTAATATTCATATAAATATAAACTTAAAAAAAAATAGTTACTATACAATACATTACAGTAGACGTTCAAAACGTTCTTAATGTTCCAGCGTTAAACGCTCTGAATATACTCAATCTTTCAAAGTACCCACATAAAATAAATCGAGCGGTGTCAAATCGGGGATCTTGCAGACAACCCCTTTTCTACGCATCCATCTTCCCGGAAAAGTATTCAGTCAAGATTCTGTCAATTTCAAAATAAACAGGCAGTTCTTCAACAAAAAATTGTATATATCTCTGAATTAAGATGACAGTAACAACATGGCTCTCGTTTTCTATGTCCCTAATGGACATATGAGGATTCATATGCAATCTTCCTAAAACAGCAGCCTGTTTTAAGTTGCTGCTTTCCGCGAAGAACCATTTGCTGCTAAAGAAGCCAAGCATTGAAAATGCATTCGTGGTCTTCGTCTGCCTGGATCTCCGGCTACATATAATTGCAAGGCAGCTCGGCGATTTCTATGACATTCTCCAGAATTTATATATATTTTAGACATTATTCATAATTCACTTCCGCTGTACTGAAATGTATGGTTTAATGATGGCATTGTGATTTTGAAGATATTCCACTAACGCAGGGGCACTGAGATACCGAATATAATAAGTATAACTAATTATTAAAAAACATTATTTTTAAGGAGCAGTATCCTTAATCACTTGTAGAATTCTCGTTTTTGTATAAATTATAACATTGAAATACATTCGACACCCGAGTTTTTAACATTTTTGTGGCCAAACTCGGTTTGGTGTCACGTGTCACGTCAGGGCTGTGCAAGATGTATGTATATTCGGTTTGAAACTTCTCCACCAAATGCAATAATACTTCTTTAATCAATTGTTGTATTATTGCATTTTTACAGTAGAAAATTCATATATTACAGTTTTCTCACACACTTATTTAAATAACTGACAAAGTCATCGATAAATGCAACTCGGAATAAAAAGTATTGAAAATAATTATGAATTTGTAAGATACTTCCCTGATGTTTATCTATGTTACTTATATTTCCAAGGTATCTCGAATACATAGTTCCTTAAAGATGTGAATTTATTAATTGAATCAAACAAATTGAACATGTTATAATCTGTGTAGCATAATTATCATGACTGTTGTGTCCAGTAGGCATATGGGCATGTGAAAATCATAGATTCCTGAGATTAAAATGTCAGATCTAGAAAATATACTAGTCTGCAGGGTTTTGCAAGACAGCTGTCATGAAATGCAGAAGTACTTCAAAAAATCATCTCCCGTCGCCAGAACATTTATTAAGTAACATAACTAGTTATAAACTTGGCAACTGTTGGAGGAAATTCAATATACTACTCAACTATCTTTGATTCGTGCAAGAAAAACAGCAGGTGTTATTACACAGAGTAATTATTTGTAACGCATTAGATAGTTTGGTTGATCCATATTTATACAAACTACAAACAAGCCATATTACAGGCCTCCAAAACGAAATAAAACACTGGAAATCTTAATTTCACCAGTCGTGAAATGTAATGGACATAAAACATCACATTTCAGGTGAGTACACTCCGGCAATGGATGAGTCCAGTTTTTCATCAACTTGACAACAAGAAATACGGCTTAGAATAGCAATAAGAGATCGCGCTATACACTGACTCATACTTTATACTTGATGACTTATTACTATGTGTATATACAACCACATTTCCACATAAGTTCTCCGAAGACATCGAAAGAGGAACCAAAACGATACATACATTAAACTGAGCGGCTACTGATAATTGAATGTAATAAAATGGATGGTCACACATGCCAAACAGACCTATTCCTCTGGTAACATACAGTGGACGCAGACGAAGACATTCACTTCTAAACACGCACAACTTTCAATATATTAATTGAAGAATATTCAACTTAAGACCAAAGAAAACTAGAATCGTCCATGGATGAAAGCGAATCGGGACTCGCAAAAGCATACAAACACCTTCACATACATCGAACTACCACAAGCAACAGTACTACACAACAACACATACAAGAAAGAAGAATATAATATGCTTTTAGACAATTTTTAAATAGAATGTATTTTTAAACAGGAACCTATGTATTATCCATCATTCTCTTCAATGCTCTGTTTCAGTAAAGGCCAAATTATATAAAGCAAAGAAACTTTAATTTATTAAAGTACTTGATATGAGCTACAAGATGTGTTATTTGATTTTAAGTGTAATGTATTCAATATAAACTGACTTCTAATTTGGTAGAATCTTGTAGATCATATATTGTAAATTTGTAATAAATTATTTTTAACAAATGTGGATTAGTGAATTTGTAAATACTTCACTTTGAATAATACTTAGTTTATTACTGCATAGGTCAAAATAAAAAAAAAACAATTTATACATGCTTTTATTTCTTTTATCTTTATTTAGTACTCGAGGACTCCAAAAAAATGTCAAGTAGGTGCAAATACACATCAATTGATGAGAATTTCAACTGAATAGGGAGTTGGAATGTGATTTTATTGTATTACCTTTAAGTGAGTACATTTCCTTTTCTTGAATGGGGAATTTGATTTCATTTTCTAAACGACATTCCTGTATTTCCTAGTCAAGTACTAAAATGTTTTTGAAGGAAAGGTTTAAATCAAACCGACAAATTCAGAATTAGATACGTGGAATTGAAAAAAGAACTGTTGGTCAAATATTCTCATTTTGAAATTGACACTTAGATTATCGGAACAAACTTGCATTAATTGAATACATAGGAATACCAAGAACTGATTTTCGTCTGTTTTAATCTATAACATGATATAGAATTAGAAATGTCTCATAAGCTGTAGAACATGTTGGAACTTTTGACTCAAAGTGACCAGATTACAGCGATAAAAAAGTCGTGTAACAGAGAAGTTGGAAAATGGATTGCTCAAACTAGAATATGTTAATAGAATTGCTACGACTAATGTACATATCAAGTGTCATTTTGATGAACCGGATAATATGTTTAAAATCTGGTCAAGGTGGTCTTGAAGTAACCGTGAGATGCGAGATCATTTTCGCTCCTAATAATAAAGACCGGCCCTGAATGATAAAAGTGCTTTCTTTGATGTGTTAATACGGCATTGTTGTTTAACTTTATTTGTATTAGATGTATTACTCTAAAGGCGAAGGATACTCTCAGTAATTTGACTTACATGAAACACATTCTGAAAAACAGCTTTAATTGGAATGAAGGTTATGGATAAACAATTACTCTGACAATTACCATTACATTTGCTACGCCAATTGAATCTGTCTTCGACTACTACGAAAACTCAATAGGGCAGATTTTAAATATTAAATTCCTTAAAAGTTTCCATTTATTCACGAGATATTTTCGTAGACAATTTCCATGATTCTATAATGTAGAATCGTTTAGTTGAGTAGATAACTATTCCAAAATACTCAAATTCAACTATTGATTCATAGATGTCTGCAGTATCGTATTTTATAATTTAATTACTTCTCGTCTTGTAGAAAACGTCATTGTCAATTCTATGTCTGTAATATTTAAGCTATTAAAATAGCCTTTACATTACAATTACAACTTGTGCATATTGCATATTACAAAGAGTTATCTGAAAAGTATAATGTATCAAAAACAAGGAACAAATAAGATATTGTATTACCTGCCTACCCAAAGGAAGAATTTTTAGTGTACACTAACACCCTTTTTCCACTTAAATTGTAACTTATCTAAAGTCCTTTTCAACTGTGATGCAGCCATTAACTAAGACAAACTCTTTTTACACAAGTCTCTGATTATGACTGCATCTCCATTGAAAAGTGCTTCAGATAAGTTACGTTTTACACTATAAAAAGAAACAATCGCCCTTATATGTTAAAAGTTAAGTGGAAAAAAGGTGTTGGAGTAAACTAAATATACTATATTACACTCCACAGTCGTGGTATCTCATATAGTAGGTACTCAACCTATAATATTCATATTTATTTATTTATGCTTTTATACATAGTATTTGCACACGTCAATTTAAAATAATATTGTATAAAAATAGGGTATAATCCCAAGCACACAACCTAAATATATTTCAGCTATATGAATGAACTTTGAATAAACTGCCGAACAACTAACAAAGCAATTAAGCACGCAGATTTATAAAATATCAAACTACACATCAAACTGACTAGTTACTACCTTCTTTTTCAGTTTAGGTTTTAGTATCAATTATTAATTTTTTTATATATTGTTATAATTTCTGTGACGTTGTAACCAGTCTGCGTACAATAATCTACGGTACCTCTGCAGGATTATATATTAAACCAGGTTTACACAGTAAACATTACAGACTGTAATGTTTACTGTGTAAACCTGGTTTAATAAATAAATGAAATGAATAAATGAAAATTCCGTTGCCAAGTTCAGAAAAAATATCCGTAAGACATATCCGAATGAAATGTTTATTTGACGATAAAAGTATTGTAAATCATTCCCACAATGAATTGTTATCATAAATGTGAGGAGACAAAAGGACGATTTTTTATTATGTTCTACTTTTCATTCCGATAGTCTATACGCAAACACAAACAGGGATATCTTGATCATTATCTCATTTACATAATATATTTCAGGTATTACGTAGAAGAAATTTGGAAACGTTATCTGGAACAAATATAACTTTTATTACAATGTTTACTCTATAAATAAGAAATAGTCACCCTTATCCACTAAAAATACTGTTAAAGAACCTTTTGGCCATCATCAGAGTAAATTAATTTTACTCTGATGGCTACTGTTGAACAATTTTGGCTGTAATTCGAGATGCCTAGATGATCAAATTTTGCTTAGTTTGATTTTAGAATACCCGTCTTTAAAACGTTGTTTTTGATTTATGATCCTTTTCATTTTGTCGCCAAACGAGAAGAAACTAGATCAAATCCAATCGGTAGTATTTATCTTTACAATTTTCCGTAGAAAGGCAATATAACATCCCTACTCTAACAACAGAACATCCCCACGCTGGTTTAGGAAGAAACTATTGAAGATTAGATATTTTCACTCTGAATTTAATATTGTAGAAATCTGTTTGTTGTCTCTGTATTTCGCAAATCATTCTAGTTAATTTCCCAGTCATGCATAAAGAATTTACTTATCAGAGATTTTTGCAGGAATTGAAACATCAATAGTTATAAAAGAAAAATTATATTTTCCTATATTAGGCATAGGTTCAGATATGCCTAATGTCATAATGATATTAAACTAAAGATTGCTCTAACACCGTAGCTTTTTCAAACAGATATTACAAAATATATTATTTTGTAATCTCTGCTTGAACCAGCTACGATGTTAGCAAAACTAGTCACATTAATGTGTTAAATTAGTGAAAATCAAACTTTTGATTATTGTTTTATTTAAGTTTATAATGCATTTCCATCTGTAATGGATGATTCTATTCAATTTTATAATGATATTAACTAAAACTTTAAGTTTATTCATTAACAAATGAGAGGCTTCCATTATATTGCAAGAAATAGAAGTTAAATATGTACATTTTGACGTAACTAAATATAATAATCAGTTTGAACAAATAAGTACTTTGCTCTTCCGATTTGAATTACTGGTTCACAATAGATAAATCATTGTAATAATTTAGTTAAAATTTCGTATCGAATATTAGATTATTATTGTGCTATGTTCAAAGCGTGCAATCAATTGTTTTCGCTATTTACACCATGTACTGTGTGCACTTGAAATCGTTTAATATTCAACAGGGAATGTGAACTACTAGATATTTTCGAGAATATGACTATCGGTATCTACTAAATTTACTTATTGTGAATATAATTGGGGAAAGGATAATACTATAAACGTAAGCCACTTATTTATGATATGATAGATTGTATGTTCTGAAAATGACCTTATCAACTTCGGAATTTCGTTTAAAATAAATACAATGATAGTTAATGAATCGTAGTTTTATTGTTACTTATGTATTGTAATCTTATTTGTTTATAAGAGATGCCATATTTAAATGGATGACTTGAAAATAATTTATTCAGTCAAATTATTTAAAAAATACCCGGCCTCATAAGTGTAGAATATCATATGCATTAAGGAATTTTCCTTTGCTGGTATGAGAAAAACGTTTCACTTACCATTGTTATTGGTATTGATGATTGCTGATGAGTTTCTCCGTATAAACTCGTGTCGATTAGATTACTCGAAAATATTGGATATAGATATGTCAGATATACGTTTTTTAGAATATTGGTAAGGGTAGCCTATTCTAAGGTCGGATACTTTTCTCGCGATGCTTTACCATACAGCATCATTTCAACGAAGCGAAGACACGTAAAAACTTGAATACGGTCCTGTGAAAATTTCATTTAATTTCCTTTCATTAAAAAATAAAATAATTCGAATATACGCATGAAAAGAAGTACAAACGGAAGTAACAAAAATGATAAAACAAAGAAATTAAAGTTGTAAGGCTATTATTACCTACCTACACGCGTATTTTAACAATGTGACAGCAACGTATCCCATCAAAAGTAAGTAGCTAATAGCGATTTACAAAGAAAAGGGGCTATAAAGACCTTGTGTTGAGTCTAGTTAACCAAATAGGATAAACCGTTTTAAAGTTATCATGCACTCACCAACCATTGTTAAACGATGAATGTTTGTGAATTGTTTGAGTTGTAGTTACACGTCTTTTTTAATTCGTCCTGATAATAAGTAACGTGTTTCCCAATATCGAGTACTGGGATACGTTTATCGCTTTCCTTAAATGTGTTTCAATCTCACCAATATTGAATGTTATCAGTTGTTAGTAGGACTATCTCTCCCTGTTCCAGGTTGGACTTCAGAGATTTCACACTTATGTGATAAAATCAAGGCAGTTGGTACCGGTTTAAGACTGGAAGTTAGTATGACTCGGTGAGTAATCATTTTAATTGAAGCTAGTATATTATGTTTTGCCCCAACTCTCTTCTATTGCTCAGAATATATAATAAAAAATAATCCCACCATAATTTATTTTGGTATTTCATTTGCTCAATGTTTGGTGTGATAAAAAATTGAAATAATGTAAATTTCAACCAAATCGAAGAAATTACTGGGAATACAAGTATATTGCATCGAAAGGGAATTTCTGAAATTATATCACGAGTGTGCATTATTATATAGGCATTGGGTAATGGATAATGTTTGGCCAAATTTGATGATACTTGATGAAATCGTTTTCTTCTTTATTAACGAAACGATTTGGAAGGAGTTATTGCAGATTTCAAATTATCAAAATTTTCAACTATTTTACATACAATATAATCACAGGATAAGTGCCATCTAGAACCTACAAAAATATAGGAACAAATAATTGACACTGAATGTTGATGGGATTCGTCATAGCATGAATAATAATGACAGTTCAGCTTCGATAGAATAGATGACACCAAATACTCTACCTTTACGACAGAAGTAAGAAGTTGTTCAACCCTGTGACCAACCAGATGTCAAGATGTATCTTCTTTGAAATACTGTTTCTTCTGAGGATGACACTATTTTATAATCATGAAACATTTTGTTCAGATATTAATAAATTTCGACAATGGGTAGCTTGTACGGGAAGAAGGATCACGTAATGTTCTTAAGTTAATAACAATTATTAGTCACAAAAAATCTCTCAAATTTTCGCTATCATAGATCTAAAATTGTAATGTATAGACAGACAATGCACTAGGTGCATAACTCTACAGGTTTTTCTTCTTTAAATAAGTTCATAAAAAATGAGCTCTTCTCAAGCACAGAGGATCACTCGTTATACTGTGTGCCCCAAATGAAATATCTGCGGAAATTATAATACGGTTTGTTAAAAGGTAACTCATTTATTGAAAGAAGAAGAATTTATATTAATAACAACAATGTTGTTGTCGCACTTCTCGGAATTAGCAAAAGCATCATCTGCCCAATTTTTACACACACGACATCTTTCATTTGACTTAGATTGGAAGAAGCTATCTGTGCAGTAAATGCAATGAGTATTCTTGTCGCTACCATCTCTTGAATCAATTAGTTTCAACAGTCGACTAAAAAGTAACTCTTGTTTTTTTGGTTTTTTCTGTCCATCCTTATTTCTTTTCATTTTTGTTTCTTGTTACAAAATTATTCGTCCCTCCTTTTTTGCGGCTGTAGGTAATGCTTTATGTAAGCTTTCTTCTTAATCAGCTACATTCAAGTTTTTAATTGGTGTGCTCGTCAATTCTTCTGAATGCTGGAATTTTGAGATCTTTCAGACATGTTTTGGGGAAATTAGAGTGGGACAATTCCAGGTACCTGTAACCATTTGATAACTTTTTCTAATCTAGTGATGCTTGTAAAGGCTTTTCTACAGACCGCATTCTTGAAGACTTTGATTTTGTTATGAACTGTCTGTCTCTGTAGACACAGCAGTTCAATGGTTGTAACCGGTGACTGGTATGTGGTGGCAATGAAACCATGATTATATCATTTTCGCGGGCAATAGTTATCGTCACTAGAGTTCTATGAGGCTTGGCAAACAAAATGCTGCAAATATTTAATGAAATGATCTGAATTCATCCATCAAGTCTCTATCAACTACCAATTTGAAATTGAACCTAATGGACAACCTTCCATAATTGCTGGTGGCATATGTTGTTAATGGCCCTTCTGTGCAATAAATTTTCTTAGTTTAAGAACTGTATTCACTGCAGAATCATCTGTATTGTATACTTGATCTGCTTGTGTATAGTATTGGTCTATTACATATGTCGTGAAATTTCTTTTCGTTTTATTTTGACATAAGGAACCCCCATATTCATCATTTATAAACATGTGATACAGCGGATGAAAAAAGAAGCATTATTGATGCAACTGCGAACACCCAATGTTATCGAGTTACTTGAACTGTTTTCTTTGATGAAATTTAATATGGTGAAATATTGTGAGTACGAGAAATTCTATGAACAACAATCTGTGGAATTGTTGAAATCACAAAATAATCAATTGAAAGAATTGTTCACGGTAAAAGGACAAGCCAAGGAAGAGCGTCAAAGAGCTGAGGAACTTGAACATCAAGCAGAAAATGAACGTAAACTTGCTGAGGAACGTGAATGTCTTGTTAAAGAACAATCTCAACGTTTATCTCAACAAATTCAAATGAACGTCATCACCTTACGGAATAACATTGCGCCAAATATTGTTCCACCTCCGATAAATTCAGGAAAAATACGAAATTTAGGAAACTACTGTGTATTTGTCATATGATTTATACTATAATTTTTTCTCATCTATTTCGGTGATGTATCGAACATCGAATAACACGAGACCTGAATAGGTTGCAATTAATAAGCAAATTGTCTGAAACCCTATTCCCCATAAAGCCGTTTTCCTATTCCTTAGCTTCCGGAATTCAAATACATTCATTATCAATTTAGGGCACACTTTATATTCTAATCTGTACAAGCTCATATCTTCACTATTATTTATGGATTTGTTCACAACAGAATGTCCCAGTTCTGCGTGGAATTTGTTTATTCAGCCATTACGGTTAATCTTTTGGAAATAAAACAATTCTTCTGCATAATATATTTCGTCACGAATGTTTTAGGAATATCAAAGTATTCAAATACACTATAAAAGAGTTCATATTGTGGATACACTATAATATTATAAATAAGTCGTTTAAAATACAGTACTTACAAATATCTAGGTAATTTAGAAGGGATGGTAATGTATAAACAAAAAAGCCGTTTATTAATTTCCTATTTATCTCCAGCTCGTGGTACCCCTTGTTTACATTATTATCCCCAAACAGTATTTAAACAGACACATTTTGATTTACAATTTGGTTTACTCTGACGATGAAGGTCCTCAGTACTTTAACAGTATTTTTAGTGGATAAGTGTGATTTTTCCTTATTTATAGTGAAACTATCAACTTTATTATAAGAAATTGATTGATAAAAATACGCTATATGTAAGTCAACAACATATTTGGCAAAACCCGTCTTAGGGAAATGTTCGAAACTAGATGTATTTAGAAAATTACACATAATCTGATCAGAAACAATGGTGAAGTTTCTTTTACATTGAATTATATTATGATAAATCTCTTGAATATCTTCTATCAAAAGGCCACTAGTGGTAGATAATAATTTTACCAACTATCATGAGCAGTAAACATTTGAAGGGATCACGTATGCTTCCCTGCTTTTTTAGTTCGTAAAATATAGATTGATATCTCCTTTTCGATAATTTTACAAAACGACCAAATCAAATTAAAATGCTATTTTCAAAGATTTAATTAGAAAATGAACATTGTGACAAATAATCCCCTAATATAAATTTTAGTTCCAACAATGTGATCATCCTGATCATAATACAAATAAATTTAATGAGCGACAGAGGAAACAGACCATATGAGACAATCATAGTTCATATCTTCTAGTACTCGTTCAACTCAACCCGCCACTCTGAAAGATAGGCGCAGAAGAAACGTCATATTAGTGACGCCATTCTTCTAGGAATGATATTCGAAACACTTGTTTTTTGAAAGATATGACATGAGATGTGAATCTTCTTGTATTATAATGTGTAATAATTTACAGATTTCATCAAATACGTGACTGGAATAGAAATTACCCCGTTTTATCCTACTACCTCATTTTATCCAACTCCCCCCTTCCCTTAGATGGAGATAATTCTGAATTCATTAAATTGCTTTTTCGCTTATACAATATGTTCTGCTAACGCTGATTTTTCACCATTATTTTTCTTTGTGTGGACTAAACGTTCTACATACCTAGATAGAATGTTCCTTCTAGTTTGGCCCCACCGAAGATATAGGTTTCAATAATTATTTAATTCATTTAAATGTAGTAACAACCAGACAAATTGAAGGTGAAATAGCTGCATGAGAATTTGTATGTGTTTTAGCAATGTATGGGACTACCATCAAAACTAGAGAATTGCTTCAAATACGGTTTTAACATTCTAACAAAATTGTGGAAACCGCTCCTTCACAATTGACGATACAAGTCGAAATAGTTTTTTCAACAATACCTACATTTCGAAATTTTTGCTGGTATAAATCTAACACTGTATTTTAGTCAATGGTTCAAGTAATTATATCTTTGTCAAAAATTCAATCCATTTCAAGTGAATCAATTTGATAATTATCCATACATTACTCTTTCACACACAACCGATCCAATGTTTTTTGCAGTTTTAATTGGATTTTTGAAACACAAGTCGGCTGCAGACGCATTTCATTGATCAAAGTCTATTCTTTTCTAAATTACATAGAAACACTAATTAACATAACAATTTTTCACTAAGATATAAATAAAATATCGAAACGTCGAAAAAGAAATCTTATTTTATTTTTATTCATATTAAACAACCAAAATACCAAGAAAACGTAACATTCATCTACAAATGGTTCGAGAATATAAACATATTCTTATTTTCAGAACCATCGCAGAAAATTGCCGAAATGATAATTTATAAGTACTTAATTATTTCAGTAAATTGTTTACATAAATCGCATCATTCCTAATTTTAACTCATGATTCATTGCATCAATAAGTATGTATCCCTTAGTTTCACAAAATATTGATTCAAACTATTTTCTAGAATGTTAAACTATTATTTTAGCAGTTTAACGATTATGAGATTTGCAAGTATTAGAATTTCTCTTCTTTGAAATTATCTTTTAGTTTCCTAGTTGACTACCAATGATGCTAGATATGCATAAGCAATATTCATAATTTGAATGTTTGACCTTACTCTTACAAGAATCCATATTTCTTCGTAATATTCGTGTAGTACAAGTATTACTACTATATAGTTGATACAGAAGGATCATGTACGATTCATATATTTCATAGTAACATTTAAGTATCACAATTCAGAAGTTTATATTTAGACGTACAACCAGTCTGTTTACTTTTTGATCAACATAGTTAACAATGAGATTGTTAGGACTAGTATATAAACTTCACGATGTTTTTATAATTTAGTTTAACTGCTGAGGTTGCTAGCAGCCCTGCAGTAAGTGTTCAAAAACTAACTCTTCTCTGAAGACTTCAGGTTAGTGTAAAATTTCTAATTGAATATCTTTGTAATAAATCTATTCGTTTTAAAGAAAAATCTCGTTCATAAAGTTTTAAAAAAATCGACTTCACGGTTTAATAAAGTATAGTGGAAATATAAGAAATTTTCCTACAGACGTAATGGACCTATATTTTTTTATTAGCAGCTGCGTGTTAATTTATTCGCCAATGAACTCTAAGTAGTACTGTGATAACTGAAATGGTTAAGTAGTTGAAACTAATCATTACCACTAAACGATTCAAAATACTTATAGAATGTTCATACGTTTATTATTTAGTAACTTGTTATACATAATAAAACGGAAGATGCGGCAGGATATACTATGCTTATTTAACTTAAATTTTCACATGTATTGATTTATGATCTTGAATTTAAATAGGAAACAAATAACTTGTGAATACAATAGAATGCACTAAATAGAAAATTGTAATTGCGTACCCCGATTGAATGAATTAATTAATATTTTTGCAATATAGATAACTCAAAACAATCTGATGTTTTCACATTGTGTATTTATGTCCATTGTCAGGAGGTTGATTAATTTAAACAGTTGAATTCAATTTTAAGGTCATTTCTGTTTTCAGTTTCTCTTCGTTTTCGTACAATTTCTATTTCTTTCGCATCATTCGAATTTTGAAAGACATTTTGTACATTAAATAAACAGTATCAACATAAATCGTATTCGTATGTAGTTGAGAAGTATTAACTTAAGGTCACTGTATGCACTTGTTAAACTAATAAATTTAATAATACTTCGGTGACTTTACGAAATATCAAATCTGCAATTGTCTATGCTGAGCAAACGGTTTAGAGTGCTTTGGAATCACCATCCTCAACCAATTGGGTACTAAATTTAAATAAGTTTAAGTTTAGAGAGTTAGTTCATCACGTATAATGAGTTCTGATATGATTTCAATTTTTTTTACATATTGAAATTGAAGGTTTATAAAGCATGTTTTCACAAATAATTTGATTTTGTGTTAAGTTTTTGCGTTGTAATAAATAATTGAAAATGATGTTCGAAATAAATCAACTTTGATTCTACTTTCCAAAAACACAAACATTTATATAAATAAACTACCAGAAGTATTCAATCAATCAACGTAATAAAATATAAGGCAGCAATTTTCGCAATATAATAATAATCAGCAACCTTCAATTCGGACGTAGAATGTCCCTCGACTAGAGCAATAGTTAACCATTATACAAATATAAAAACAACATTCACATTTTCGTAATAAATTTAGGTATTACACTTTTACTTCAACTCCCACCTCTTATAATGGTGTCTTACTCTATTTTCGGAAATATTACCGATATTTTGACCGACTATTTCGGCATGGTTTACCCCTCCCTTCTCTAGAAAATGCGGTTATTGTATTGACATAAGTATTGCACTCGTGTGTGTTTGTACACTTGAAAACGAATCAAGGAAAACGGTGGATTGCATGAATTTGAAACAAGACTCGGAAGAAAACACCTTTTTCTCGTTACGTTTTGATTTGGTTCGGTTTCCTTGAAGAAGAATTTCTTTTGATTTAGTAAGAGTTACTTACTGAACGCTCTGGAGAAATATATATGGTGATACGTGTTACATTGAACGAGCATCTGGTACACTCGCTGTCAGCTCCTCCAGTACTGTGGTCCAGTCTTCTGTACATAAACCTTGCTGTAAGTGAGTTATAGGCTTTTCTTGGAACTCAGGAGTACGCAGATTCGCAACAGCATAGGATAACTTCGTAGTGTCAAAGTCAGCATTAGTATGTTTATCTAGTATTTACTATTATCATCCTTTCAATTTTTTAATGGCTTTCAGGATGTTCAATATTATTTGAGTATACATTCAATTTTCTGGAGATGGTCGGTTGTAGATTGATGTATGGACATATTTTTTTTAGGTATCCTAGTAGCCTGTACATCTGACAATATTGATGACTTTTATAAATATTGGTCTTTTTCTATGTCTCCCTTTCCCTGATCTACATAAACGTTCACCTATTGAAATCATCTCAAACTTGTTTATCTACCCTTACATCAAATTGTATTATCACTATAATGGAGTTCAGAAAAAAATCAAATGTCTAAGTTTGTAAAATTGTATCATTAATGATATTTGTAGCTTCTTTCTGATATATCAAAAGGTAATGAATTTGGTCTGTTCTGAATAAATCGAGTGTTAATTAATTGTATTTATCTTTAACATGAAAGATAACACCTTTACGAGCAAATAGGGCAAAAAACTCGCAAGTGAATCAATTGTAACCGACAGCAAGAATTGGCATGAAAATGGAAAGGCAATTAGCTATTGTAATAATTAAAAACTACAATACTACTTGTAAAGATGAAATAACTAGCAGTCATTGGTGGTTTGTCCCCCATTCAGGCAAAACCGTATAACTGCTTGGTAAAGCAAAGTACTAATAATGTTGCTAATCCACTGTTAATATATGGAGTAGCTAATTGATTTCCCGCTACGTTTGAACACTATTCAAAAGGTGCGCGCTACATATGTTTTTAGTTCGTTTTGATTGTCTACTCAATTCAAATGTATCGGAAGTAGAAGCGCCCTTGTGATTTAACAGCATAAACGTGAGTTTCACTCCTTAGTGATTACTTGCTTTGTTGGCAATGACTTTTATAACACAAAATACATCTGCACAACTCAAGATATTAAACTGGAGTATATATTGCTAAAAAGATACTGTCTTCAGGAAAATATCCATGTAAGTAAAATGACATTAATCATTTATTGCTTTGTTTGTACTAAAAAGATAGCAACCTTAACACAAAATAAGACGATGTACCGTAAGAAGTTAGAGGTCGTAATACGTTTTATATTATTTTCAACAATTCAGATAAACTGCCTTCAATTAATATTCAATTTAATAAAATATTGTAAAAAAATTGACATTCAAAAAATAAATTTAAATAGAAAATACTTTCGAACTATTTTGAGGACATTGTTGAGCATTTTGAGATCTCAGGCATTTTAAATATTTCATCAGTTGTGAAAATTATTAATATATAATATATAACACGCTGAATAAGTTCAATAATTACCAATTACATAAGTAATCATTTTGTGCACAAAGCAGAATAATACGAAACTTCGTTCAATATATAGATTAAACGAAAAATTTTAAAAATGGAATAAAAAAGGCAAGCCTCCATCTATAGTGATTTTCGCATGTAATATATAATATAATATATTCATATTTTGAATTACATCATTTTTGACCATTTGATGCTAAGGAACTCCCAGAAATAAGATTGCTTTCACTGAAAATCCACGTCTTAACGTCAGGACTGAGAGTGGAAATTTCAAAATCGAAATATTGAAATGTACTCAATTATGAGAAGAATCAAAATAATATTTTGGGTTTTTTTAGATATTTAAAAAAAAAATTAGATGTATGTCTGCCTTTGTATTGTACACACACCGATGAGCGGTTGGGGTAAGTCGAACACGAAAACACGATGCAGAACTTGACAAAACAAGGTAGGCAGCTTCAGGAAAATCCCTTGTGCTCGTATTCGTAGCAAAAGTAATTTTAATTATCTTAAATTTATCAGACTTACCTAACACAATAACTGACTTCTTAACTCAAAAGTAATAGGATAAAAATTGGTGACCTTCCTACAAAATCATGCATTTGTAAATAATTGAAATTAATTTTGAGAAATTACAACTTTGTCACGACTTCATGTAGTGGTTTGTGGTTAGACTCAGAACATTATACTAGTAGAGTTTACAACATTAGCCGTTATTTTCATATGTGAATTCAACGTTATGTTAATGGTCCTATATTAATTTCACTTTCTGATATTTTAATCAAGTTTTCAGTTCGAAAGTTAACAATCTAATCTACCTATTTTAATCATTACACCATTTACACCTGTATTTTAAATGAATTTACATTCATTTCTCAAACAAAGTTTACTAATTAATTTTTAACTCATTATGATAACTTAGAATTTGCCAACAAAATATCGACTTAAGGTATTGATACTGCAACAAACTTTCTTATAGTTAACGAAGTGGATAATACGAGCAATAACTGAATCACTCTTGCTCTATCGTGTTATTGATATGATTGAGGTTAAATGTGATGGAATCGAAATAACACTCTTCAACAATATTGGTAGAATTAATTATAAGATTAGGTACTGTCGTCTTTCTACAATATTCTCAAGGGCATGTATCAATTGTAACACATGACTTTCCATTAATAAACCTCTAAAGTAATTCACGAAGCTGTTGAAACATGTTGTGAAAAACATGGCTGTGAAACTAATTATGTAGAATCAATAATTTTGTAGATTGAGAGCTTAACACGTGCTATTTGCTAAACCTGTTGTATCTACGTAATATTATACAGTCCTCGCCAAAACTAGAAGAACCTCTTTTCAATCCTAATATATTTAAACAAATTAGAAAATCTACATTTATTTGGAACATTCAACTGGTGATCAAAATGTTAACAAATCTCATTGAGCATTTCCATTGTACGTACCCGATATAACAATAAATATCCATACAATTCAATCGTATTTACTTCAATTTTATTTTGAATTTTTCCACAAAAGGATCAAAATGAGCCAAAATCCAACCACCTCACTATTAAATTCAATCCAGAAATGATGGAATATGTCATAAAAAGGCAGTTTCAAAAATATGTACTATTTACAGCAGAAAAAATATTCAATGTCAGTTTTGAACGAACTTTCTTAGATATCATGAAGGAAATTGAAAGGATACTTCATAAATGTTTATGTAACGATGGAGCAAGGCTAGAGGACATATTTACGATCTGAATGTTGAATAATTTACAATATCTTTAATACTCCATAATATCATTTATGAAATTTACATAAATATCTATGTAATCTCATTAATAACATTATATAAAATAACGTTATATTGTTTTTCATTCCAATGGCATTATGAATACAAATTTTACAACTGAATTTACGTTCATACATCATTGCTTTACAACTGCGTTTCAAACATAAATCATGGCAAGCTGGTTAGATAAACATTCTGGAGGTGGTGCTCGAAAAGTTACACTGCTAATCAAATAATTATTGTCAAGAAATTGTCTAATGATAACAATTCCGTGAGGATATAAGTAGCTTACACATTATAAGTTTGCAATAATGGAATTAATTAAGGTATTCATTCAATCTTACGTATTTGTAAAATTTTATTGTATAATTAAATATGATTTAAATATCCATTAGGTAATATATTGTTGTTTCTTTAGAACTGTAATAATCACCTTGCCCAAAGGAACGATCACCCATTTATTTTCTCACGATTACAGTCAAACTATGACTAAAACCAGTGGACCTCTGTTTAGTACAATTTACAGCAGAATTGTTCAGCAGTCAAAAGTATGGGGACCGTTAATATTATAAATGTTGACATATATATGTGGAATTTTAATTATGCCTCTATGAAGACAAGGGCATAAGAAGGTCGGACGAATACATATATTTGTTGTCTGCAATCACAATCAAACGGTATTTTTAAATTAATTTATCGAACTTGATTCATTATTATCTCAAAATGATACATTAGCTTGCAATATGTTCAGCTGTAAATACACAGTCCTACAAGCAGAAGTCGCAAACAGGTAGCTATATGAGTGATTTGTGAAAAATTACATTGTATAAAGCACAAATCCACTATGGATTATGGAGACATATAAAGCAAACTGCATCGTTGAAAATAATTATTCAACGCGCATCCAGCTAATTGTTTTGATTCAGTCGTTGATATAGCAAAACTGAAATAAATAAAACAACGAACAACAATTAGCTTAATTGTGAGAATTTGTCAGTTTCATCATGAGAGTAAGCAACAAGGATAGCTTCTCACATTTGATACTGAGCAAGTTAAGAGTGAAGGAGAAAGATTCACTAGTAATTTTTTTAGATTGATGAACGCACATCGGATATTTCTATCATTCTTTCCAATTAATATTGAACATTTGTTCTTATATTTGATAGTATTACTGCCTTCCAATTAATCTCCATACCATACAGTGCAGCTGTGACTACTCAGATGCAATCACTATTTTCATTAAATTATAATTTTAGTGTGAATTGAGAGATGAAAATGAGAAGAGAAAATGTGTGTATGGTTGAATAAAAATCTCCCTTTACAAGAATAACAAATTTTCTTGGATGTAATTTATAGCGGTAATTGAATTTTCAAGTATTAGGTTTTTCAAGTGACCGTTTGCATATTGTAGACAATCTACTGATTCACAGTACTGACTTCTGACTTCCATCGTCTTTAACACTTTTGGAATTCAGTACGTTTTGATTGGTCGATTATTAAGAATAGCAGTAAGTCTTATTATATCAAGTTAATTTATCTACATCAGTGTAGATGCCAAGAGCAATTGAGATTTTCCCGCTGATAAATTTTCGTATTTTGATGAATTTAAAATGTATCATTATTCCTATTTTACCATAACATTCCAAACTATTTGTTCATCAACAAACAAAGATGTCATACTTAATTGTCATCAAGGTTATATAACTCGCTTCCAGATAATATTAAAAGTAAGTCGCTCTCAATAAAAACAAAGTTAAAAATTATTTGCTTTTTATTGAGCGGAGTAGGGTGCACGAAATAATTGATTACACATATTATAATTAACAAATAGGTTGATGTATTCTTTATACTATTTTTACAAAGCATTTAATTTTAGTGTCATTAGTCATTCAGAATGTTAAAAAAAATCTGAACTTACCATCATAAACTGTCATTTTACCTAAAACAGAAATCTACCATTGTAAAAATTATTATCCACACACAAGTTTACTTTTGTGGATACACCTGTTTATTTCATCGAATTTTTAAATAATGGGTGCAAAGAACATTCATTTTTTACTATCTCTAAATTATACAAAATTTTATGGTAAAATTTTTTTGTATGAAAAAACTATATTATTATTATTATCAAAATACTAACAGATGTTATAAATTGTTCATTAGTGGAACAACCAAATTGTTATTCTTGTTCACATTTTTGGCACAAATGGATTCGAAAATTTATCGTTTAATTTCAAATTATGTAGGTATTATGCTACACATTTTTCTACGTATTCAAACTAGTCCCATCAACGTTTGATTCACCACAATCTATTTAATGTAATTTTAATTATGTTATTTACGCTATATGATTCACCATAGTAATAATTTCTATTGATAAGTCATCATAAATTATGATTAACATATTCGGGTGTGTTCAGCAATTTTTTTTCAATAATGGAGTTCACTGATAATAGGAGAGCGAATCTCTACTACATATCAACATTAATATTTGAACGATCTGGACCCAATTTTTCATAGGTCGGTACTCACAATATAACAATATTGGTAAATTAGTAGTATAACATATAATAGACTATTGAAGATCTATAGAAAATTACTATATCAATTGTAGAACATGATATACTCTGAGGCATAGATGCGAAAGTCCAGTGACGTAGTAGAGGGGGGGGGGGATTCGACCCCTGGAATTTTCAATGTACCTAAGGTTTGAAATATTTTCATACTTTAAAATTCAACTCACGAAAAATTTTCTTACTACGCCACTGAACGAAACCAAACCATCACTCATCCAACCGTTTGTTTAATTATAAGCACTTCTCAATGTATGTCTGAAGCCGTGTTTCTTCGTGCAGAACTAATAGATTTGAATGTAAAATTTAACTGGAAGTATAATGTAAATTTTTACCATAAAATAATAGATTTTATATAATGCAATAATCAATTGTCTTACATCATTGCAGGATATACCGTAAGTAAGGAATATAATTATAGTTTCATTCTTTTTGATGTTGTTTTATTGAATATATATCGATGATGGGTTATGGTTATTTTCTCAATCAAAGGATTTCATAATATTGGTACATATATATTACGATAGCCAATTTTTATTACATAGATTAGCTACAAATTGTGATAATTTCTCCAGAATGTTTACTTCTGAAACATTTTTGATTTGCTCAATTGTATCACTTCTTGCTGGTTTAGAATGGGAAATATATTTCATCAATGAGCGAATAACCATCTGTTGCTGTTTTCAACCGGAATTTAAATAAATTTAACAGCAAACAACATTTGTGGTTCATCGTGAATATTGGTGTAGTTAGATTCCTCTATACACTAAATCAACCCCATTGCTGGTTAGCATATTTATTTTTCCACTGTTTTCAATATGGTATTATTATCTCAAAAGTGGTTTGTAATGAATTGTAGGAAACATCCGATGTTATCTTTTGTCCTAGTCTGTATCAAGATGATGTTTGGGCATCATCATCGAGACAACATAGATATACGGGTGTGATCCCGTAAATATATGTTGTATAAATTACATATTACTTCGATTCCCATAACTTCTCATAAATATGATGATAAGACAATGAATACGATATTATTTGAGCTGCTGATGCAGAAATATAATTTTATTCCAATGAATGTTCAATGTGTTTATGTAAATGAGAAATTATTGCTCATATACAAATTTGATTCAATCTCGTGATGTGCTATTACGATGATTAAAAAATAAACATTAATTCTTTTGTACATAACACGTGTGTGGTTACCGTATGTTTCTGTGTCTTAGTAATACTATTTTTACACGCTCACAATACCCAGGTTGCCGCTAATCTTTCCTAATCATTTATTTTAATTTCAGAGCGTTTCTTAATCTTTCTGCCCGTTGCCCCCTCTAAGTGCCGCCCCCAAGACCACACTCCACTTTTCGCTAGCAGCAAGTAAACTCAAACCCGCCTACATCGTAGAATGGTAGAAAGTGATCCTCACTTAAAAAAAAAGATAGACTGTGATGTAAAGGACGAGCGTGTATTGAACGGCTGCGGTTCAAGAGATCTCGAACTTGCCACACTCGCAACTCTCAAGGATTTGGGAAAACTCCCTACGGATGTTGAAAAGGGCTGCAGTGACAAAGCCGACTTCGAGAGGGCCATAGACCTTACTGGATATGGAAAGTTTCATTACCTCCTTCTAACAGTATGCGGCTTCGTGAGTACCTCGGAAGAGATGGACGTCATTTCGATGTCCTTCATTCTTCCGTCAGCTCAATGCGACTTAAACTTAAATACTCACACCAAAGGATGGCTCAACTCCATCATCTTCATAGGAATGATGGCGGGAGCTTACGTTTGGGGCTCTGTAGCAGATTCGCTAGGCCGTAAGAAGGTCTTAATTGCAATCTCTTTCATGAACGGCATATGCATCGTGGCTTCAAGCTTCAGCCAGTCATATGAACTTTTCATGTTATTCAGATTTCTAAATGGGGCGGCGTAAGTATAAATTTATCTAACATATTATCAGTCAAAAAAATGAACTTTGATCAACTAATCACATGACTTCCACTTTTGTTAACAAAATAGCTTTCGGGTATTCTTGCGGGTCAAATGAAAATGATTGTAGGAACAGAAAACATATTGGAAATGGTTTAGAAACCACTAGAAACGTTAAACTATATTGCATTGAAATTTTATCCAAATGGTCTACATAATGTATTTCACAACGCTCTGTTTTATAATGACACATCAGGTTGACTTTCGAAATCATTCCCTCTATTATAAAACCTGTTTTATACTGACACCTGCTGTCACACGCACTATCAAAATTTGCCACATACTGAAGAAATAAAATAGACTGTGACTTCACATGGATGAAGTTACTTGGATATTAAAATGAGTATTTCCGACACACTTCTGCGGCTTAAAATATACGTGTTTATTTATAACAAGAAATACACATTTGTCAATACGGTTTGAAAAACTGAAGATGGATGTTAAATACACCACTTGAAACGGGGCAACCGCACCCAAAAAATATTCTTATTTTCACTACTTTAAAGGAGTCTGCAAAATTTCAAATCTATACAACAAATAGGAACGGCGCAATCGTCTCCACAGTGTGTTTTGCACGCACGCACGCAACTCAAATATTCAATTTAAACATTATTCAAATTCTTTAAAAATGCAAAATAAAATTACTGTTCTCTTTGCGAGTTAAATTCGCAACATTTTCACATAGAACTGTTTATTAATATGTGTTGAAATATTCACAGATTGGGGGGCAGCGGGCCAGTTATCTGGTCCTACTTTGCAGAATTTCAACCTAAAGTTAAAAGAGGTTCCATGCTCTCATCCATGGCAGCGTTCTGGACTTTAGGAAACTTGTTTGTGGCTGGCTTAGCATGGATTATTATTCCAGCTGACATCGGCCACTCATCAGATACTTTCAAATATAACTCATGGAGAATATTCCTTCTCATTTGTGCTGTACCATCTTTCATCGTAGCTCTTCTTCTTTTTCTATTACCGGAGAGTCCGAAATTTTTACTCACTCGGGGGAGAAGTGAAGAAGCCTTAGAAATATTCAAACATATTTATAATGTTAATACAGGGAACGACAAAAACGATTACCCAGTCAAACATTTAATTTTGGATGATATTCCATCTAGAATGACAGATACTCCAAGAGAACCAGTGAAAGGAAAGTATAGGAACATGCTTATAGATATAATTGATAACAGCAAACAACTATTCGTTACACCTATATTAAGATTCACCATCATTTCCATAACCATCAACTTTACATTCCATATTGGGTAAGTACCTACTGTGTCTAAGAATTTATAAATGCGAATTTTCATTGATACAATGCTTCTGTTCTTCGAAAGGCTGTTCCTCAATTCGTATGTAACACCCTAATTTTTATTTATTAAAATTTTTTCATTAAGATCGTATAATTTTATAAATTCTTCCAGATACTACGGATTAATGATGTGGTTTCCAGAACTTTTCAATCGATTTGACGAGTTCTCTCGACTTCATCCAGGAGAAAGCGCCACGGTATGTCAAGTGACGGAATTTGTAGTGCAGCGAGGCAGTCAGCAACTTGGGGCTACGTGTAATGACAAAATTGAAAGTGCCGTGTTTTCAGAATCTTTAATCACTGTGGCATCGGCAATACCGAGTAACATAGTCGCAGTATTAGGAATGGATAGATTAGGCAGAAAATTCTTCTTAGGTAAGAAGCAAACGCACATCCTTAACATGGATTTCAAATCTTTGATATTTTTCAACATTTTGAATATATATTTTGTTGCAGTGTTCAGTACAGTAACATCAGGTATATGTGCAGCTTCCATGTATTTTGTTTACAACAAAACACATAATTTAGTGGTCTCTGCTGTTTTCAGTAGTGTCATTTCATGTGGTAATGCTGCCTTAGATTGCCTCATAACTGAAATATTCCCCACAAATCTCAGGTGAGTCTTCAGAAATTAACTTATGTTGTATAAATTACTAAATATCAACTTATTTGAATAATTATTAGCTTGAATGAATAGGTTGCCTTGTTTCGACAGTTTTTGAAATTAAAAAGCATTATAGCCCTAAAATTATTTTAGAATGAATATACAATGTGTTTCCTTACACTGAAATGAACCTAAATGTTATGTCTTGTTTCAGAGCTACAGGTGTAGCCATATCTATGGTTGCTGCTCGTCTAGGAGGCATTATTGGCAATATTGTGATTGCAACGCTCCTAGACCTATATTGTCCAGCTCCAACGTTCATTGTGGCAGCATTGTTAATAGGTGGGGGACTTCTATGCTTATTTTTACCAAATACAACTCGTGAACCCTTATCTTAATGAATGTTGACTTCCAATGATTGAATATTGGATCAGCTTATTGTTATAAATTGAAAATACTGTTTGTAGATATTATAATTTCCATCAATCTTAGTATTATTTAATGCATTTATATTATACTTTTTAAATTTATTTAATATTTTTATTCTATTGTAGTACGTACATGTAAAAATTGAAAGTTAATAAGTAAACTGTTTTTATTGCAATACTTCTTTTCGTTTCATCAACTTGACTGGTTATTCCTCACAACTCTCACGAGTTAGGAGTTACTGTACTGACTGACTGTTCTAGTCTAGCCATTAGCCATAGAGATGAAGAATAGAGTTATTGAGTTCCATGAGCGCAATGCTTTACAAAAGCCCCCAACCACGGTCGTACATACAGGTCTGAAGACTCGGGGCTGTTTCCTATGTGAGAAGTGGGACCGCTAAGCGTCGAATGTCGCGTAGTACCAAAAGACGTCACGTGAAAGTATTCTCTGACAACTGTCTGTTGACTTGTAAACACAAGGAATACCTGCGTTTTTAGAAACAAATTACGAAACCGTGCATTGTGCCGAAATGTAAAACGGGGTACAAAAGTGTCAAGCAAGAAACTTCTGTTTTTAAAATGCCGAAAGATGCGGAAATGCGAAAAAAGTGGATGCTTGAGCTTCCGGATAGAAATCGTTTTAACGTGGTCTTTTATGTGTGCGAGCATGTATAACGAAAAAGGAGAAGTTATTTTCAAGATGAGTAATACATTTTGACAAGAGTAACAGTTCTATTCCTCTCTCAAATCAGAATACTTAGTAACACTGCTTGCGAACTTGCGATTCCGGAAAGAAATCCAAGCTCTAGCTAGTGGCTGAGCGAGGGACTACGAGTTTGGCGACGCGTACGAGACCCATGTCAAATATGCGAGTTCCCAGACCTGTATGTACTACCGTGCCCCCAACTAAGAATTTTCAAGAGAGGCTATCTCTTTTTATTTGTCTGCTCAGACTACTTTCTTGGCGCGTTAGTTAAAAACCACTATCGTACATACAGGTCTGGGAACTCTATTGTTTGACATGAGTCTCTTACATGTCGCCAAACTCGTAGTCCCTCGCTCATCCATCAGCTAGCGCTTGGATCGAAGTATGGTAACAATCACATTATTATGTGAGAACACGATCGTATACGTGCCAGAGATCATTCTTCGACTAACGCGCCACCTATGCAACAGATGACGCTTAGCGGACTCACTTCTCACATAGGAAACAGCCTCGAGTTCCCAGACCTGTATATACGAGCGTGTTAAAAACAACAAACGGAGCATAAGTGGGCGGGGCATATCAGGAACGAGCCGCTGGTCATTTTAGACGAGAGTCAAAAAATACCTACCTTCAAGTTTACTCTACTCTTGATCTCTATGGTTCTAGCACAAAATACAAGGTACAAAACCATTATTCGATGGTTTTATATTGTATAGCTAGTGACACTGATCCATAGATTATCTACCTTCTAGTCTACCCTATTCTTAATCTCTATGGTTTCAGCATAGAATACAAAGTACAACACAGAGAGATGTAAGAATAGAGAGAGTCAGTCCCATAAAAGCCCATGTTAATCGAGTGACCGGGATTGAATAGTAACCGATTTCTCCCCTCCAACAAATTTCCCGTACTCTATGAGCGGCATTCACAATTCGTTCTTTCCATGTCGAGTCTTCTGCTAGTGTAGTTCGTACAGAGAAAAATTTTATGGTATGGGAAGCTTGGTAACTCATTCATCCCCACTCCGCGGCTCTAAATTTATTAAGTCCGGTCACTAATATATCCTTTAGTGCTCTCTATTCTTAGTTTGAGTTACTATTAGGAAATAATTTATCATATACTTCATGCATAATTTTTTCTTTTTCTTTTTTTTGTAAATGTACATTAGGACTACCTATTTCAAATAAAGATTATTATTATTATTATTATTATCTCTCTGGTACAACACCATTATTCTATAGGACTATATTCTATAGGTTGTGGCATCAATCCATAGATTACCCTACACCACGGTCCTATATACAGGTCTGGGAACTCGAGGCTGTTTTCTATGTGAGAAGTAAGTCTGTTAAGCGTCATGTTGCATAGTACCAAAAGGGTGGCGCATGAGTCGAGGAATGATCTCTGGCACGTATACGACCGTGTTCTCTAGCAACGTGGCAACTGTCATTGTTGACTTGTAAGCACAAGGAATACCAGAGTTTTTAGAAAAAATTACGAAACCGTGTATTGTGCCGAAATGCAAAACGGGGTACAAAAGTGTAAAGCAAGAAACTTCTGTTTTTAAAGTGCCGAAAGATGCGAAAATGCGAAAAAAGTGGCTGCTTGCGATTCCTGATAGAAATCGTTTTAACGAGGTCTTTTATATGTGCGAGCGAAAAAGGGGAAGTTATTTTTATGGTGAGTAATACATTTTGACAAGAGTAACAGTTCTATTCCTCTCTCAAATCAGAATAGTGAATATTGCGTTACGAGAAAAATTATTTTACTTAATAATGTGATTGTTGCTATACTTCGATCCAAACGCTAGCTGGTGGCTGAGCGAGGGACTACGAGTTTGGCGAAATATAAGAGACTCATGTCAAACATAGAGTTCCCAGACCTGTATGTACGACCGTGCCCTACACCTATTATTACTACTTACTACCATTGAAATATATGTATACAACTGGAACGACGGCTCAATGTAAACAAAACGAGCAGAGTTGTTAGAACGGGCACGCTGTAAATCGTGGTTTCCCGTCCTTGTTGCACCCATTGCTTTTAATAGAGATAATGTGCTTTCACGATGAAAAATTGAAATTTCTAATGAGTAAAATTATACCTAATCCCTGTTTTTAGGTTTTAAGATAGATAAATAATTATTTATGTGTCATAATTTTGTCCAAGATGCCATTTCTTCTAGCTAAAAATTACAATAACATAATATAATATGTATATTACTGTATAACTAAAATAAATTTTAAGATGTACATGAATGAATAAATAAATTATAATTCTAAATTTATTTGTATAATATTTTGATCAGTACGAGTTGAAGATTACGTCAGCGACATCTTACACCAAGCGTATACCGACAGGTCTACATTTTTGTTAGGCAGTCTCTGGCATTCTGTTAAAATTTGCATAGCATTCATAGGCACTCGTGGCATTACATGTATAAACTTGTATCAGAGCGCAACACCCCTTGGTGTATACTTATGGGATTTGCTGGTGGCATAATTATGACGTAACATTGAACCAGCATACTGATCAATGATTAGGAATCTTGTTTGGATAAAAAACACTACATGCAATATTAAAAGCAATCATTAGGTATTTGGAAAATTCTATTATCAAATTTACCTCCACCACAGCCTCATGAGCTCGCTCTATTTTCTACGTTTAAAGTTATGTTCTTGATAATACCATGGGGAATCAAATACTGATGGCACTACATTAGGTTTCAACCTTTTCATGGTTACTGTTGATTATGAATAATCTTCTTTTTTGAAATGTTGACTACATATCAGGGTATGAGGTGTAGCGATGAAATTTTCCAATCGCGTAGCTTTTACCCATTGCTCTAAATAAAAGGACTGGTTTCTTCAAGGGGAATCTAAAAAACGTACTCATTTATAGAAATGCACTACCAAAAGTACCAAATTATGCTCAAGATTGAATCAAAATCAAACACCAAAAAAGTACTTTCAATTTCAGTGTGAAGTTATGATTACTACGCTCCACACTTCTTAATCATAATTTACGAAAAATTACTTACATCTGATATTGGATACCTTGATTTGGCCTCCATACATTAGTGCAGTTATAAGCACAACAACTTTTCACCATTTTCTTTCGAAAATGTTTCCAAAAACAGGTTTAAATTAAAATCGATTGACAGTGGCCGTAAAACGCTCATAACACAAACGTGATGACGTGATAGCAAAGGGTTCTATATATCTTTGCGTGATAGACAGAAAAAATCAATACACGATTTGCAGCCGTACTACTCTAACACGAAGGCTCGTTTTAACGACGCTGATTACGCTTGAGCGATGGTTCCAGTTGTTTACGTATAATTCAGTACTTACTACGTAGTTTGTGTAGTGCTCTGTGGTTTGTGTCCTAGTCTATGTTAATTCATTGAATTCATACCAAAGAGATCGTTATAGAACTCTTTGATTCATACAATGCGCACTCTCACTCGAAAACAATAATATAGATACCTCATTTTATAATTTAATAGTTAATTTATGATTTATGTACAATGTCATTTGCTTCTGCTGAATATATGTCAACTGTAAAATCAGCTGTTAACCATTCGTTTGTTGTACTATTCGTGACCGAATGGTGAATTTCATTAACATTTTCATTTATTACCATGTAATTATGCTTACTTTTAATCAGTTAATGAAGTTGATGATATACATTATTCTTATTATAATTACATATTTTTTCAGCGACTAATATCTTTTATGTGAGAATTATCCTACACTTGTAAGTATCTAATATAAAAGTAATCTTATTCCAAAAGTAATTTAATTGTAGCAGTGAACATGTCGGGTAGTCTCAGGCAGAGAATAAACCCTCTGTATTCCAAATCATTACAAGCTGCATCAAATACCAAACCTGATACTCTAGCAGGAGAGGACTATTTGAAATATCAATTAATTCAAAGGAGCAAAGTGCCTACTTTCCATTTTCAAAAATCACTGCCACGCTTACCAATACCGAAATTAGAGTTGACATGTGAAAGATACCTAGCTGCACAAAGGCCCTTGCTGATCGATGAAGCATATCGTAAAACAGAGTATAATGTGAACAGATTTGCGAATACCACTGGACAACAACTCCATCAGATGTTGAAAGACTTTGATAAGAACCATAAAAATACTAGTTATATATCTGGAATGTGGTTCGACATGTATTTAAGAGATCGTATTCCACTGCCCATAAATTACAATCCTCTTCTTGTCTTAAATAATGATGAAAGAGAAGAATTTAACAGTCAGTTAATCAAAACATCCAATTTAATTATAAGTTCTTTGAGATTCTATAATTCTCTCAAATCATCCCTAATAGAACCAGAAGTATTTCATTTGAATCCACAGAAAAGCGATACAGAATTCTTTCGAACTGTATGCAGCCAATTACCAGAATCTCTATCATGGTATGGTGCGTACTTGTTCAAAGCTTATCCTTTAGATATGAGCCAGTATCCTAGTTTATTCAATTCAACAAGAATACCAGAAATTGACAAAGATAGGTTAATAAAAACTACAGACAGTACCCATATAACTGTTCAGTATAAAGGACATTTTTATGCATTTAACGTATTCTCTGCTAACCATGACATTCTACCAGCAGAACAAATTTTAACAAGGCTCAACTTTATTCTCAATGATGATATTGACAATGCTGAATTTCCAATCGGACCACTTACTACGTTAAATAGAGATAAATGGGCCACTTTGAGGCATGAACTATTGGATGCTGGGAATGAGACTAAATTGAAGTTGATAGATTCTGCATTGTTCAATGTTTGTTTAGATGGTCAAGCTGTTGAAGGAGATCCCTACAAAATAGTCAAACAATTTTTACATGCTGATTCAACTAATAGGTGAGTTCCCTGTTTTTATAGGAATGTTATAAAAAAATATTGAAATACATATCAAAATCACCATTATGTTGATTGATCTACTTGTAACACTTAATTCACATGCCATAGTAATCTGTAACATTCAATAAAAGTTGATAAACTTCAAACTGGAAGTTAAACCAAAATTTTAAAAATTTATTTATGTTGGAGCTCATCTACTCAATAGCTAAGAAATGTTTGACAAACATTTAACAGTAATTATTGACTTTCCAGTTTTCAATGCATTTCATTTGAGATTATCTTTTCCAAAATTTTTTGTTCAAGATGTAACATTATTTTGGTATATTGATTCAAGCAATATCTAAATTAATATATTATTATGTTGTCCTGTTGGAGAGATTGAAAATACAATGAATAAATAACTCATGTTATAAAAATTGAAGGATTCAAGATAAGAAACTTTAATTGATTATATAATGGAATAATATACTCACTCAAAGTTATGTAAATTACATAAAGCATATGATTGAATTGTAGTTATTTACATGTTTTTTATTTATTTATGTCATTTAAACACTGCTCCAAAGTTACTGGCTCTTCCTTTAAATTGTACTCAGTAATTATTCATGATGTAAAATTAACACTACTATGTTGATATCACTTTTATTTGTAATTTTCGTTATTCGAGTTCAGCGTTATTACGCCATCTTCATACAGTATTCAATACAATAACTAACTTGAACTATAAATATAGTTATCGGTAGGTATGGTCACTCATTCATGAACTCAGAGGATTATTACTAAAGGATTACATGGCGGGTTTTTACATTCTAATAAACAGTAGGGTATAAAAGTTAATCAGGACAATAATTCCTGGAATAAATACATGACATAGCTTTAAATAATGGTGAATAAATTAGGTCAGTTTGTTCATTAAAAAGTAGGGCATTGTTTTTGTGTTAGTAAATTTTGCAAAGATTCCAGCAACTTAAGTTTCGAGCTTTTGTCAGTTATATGTAAAATATGTAAACGGTCTATTTCATGGAAAGAATGATCATTATCGAAAAAATGATCTGCAAATGTGGAACCTGTTTTTGAAAGTGTAGAGCATCTTTTATGTTTAAGAACATAATCTTCAAAAACCCACCATGTAATCCTTGGTAGCTACCGATAAGTATATTAATTTATAGTTGAAGTTATGTATTTTAATTGTATTTGAATACCGTCTGAAGATGGCGTAGTAATGCTGAAACTCGAGTTACAGAAGTTACAAATAAAAGTGATATCAACATAGTAGTGTTTAATTTTACAACAAGGATAAAATTTCATATCACATAGTAAAGGGTGAAATGATAGAATTTTTTCAGTAATTATTGCATTTGTTGGTTCAGTGTGACTCACACATGTATTCTGAATAAAAGCGTGTTCACGGATCGAACTGGCCGAAGTCGAACGACTCTCAAGATGACTATAAATCAAGAACAATAAATTGGAGAATGAATTTCACTAAGTTAATAGTTTGCTAGGATGCTTTTGGCTGTTGTCAAATGATTTCATAAGAAATGTGTCTTCTAGCTTCTAGAACTAATATAGCAGTAGTAACTTTTTACGTTCCTGTATTCACTATTTCATCTCTTTTTGAATAAAACTGTCCAAAATTTAAGATATGCTGTGAACCTAGCTTCTCTTTATTTAACGCATATTCTGCTTAAACACATATTTCTTTTTTTATTGTAGATGGTTCGATAAATCATTTTCTCTCATTGTAACAAAAGATGGATATGCAGGTCTTAATTTTGAACATTCTTGGGGTGATGGCGTGGCAGTTCTACGTTATTTACAAGACATATATAAAGACTCAAGGCAACAACCGCAAGTCACTCCTGACACTAATTTTGCAAAAGATAATATTGATGAGGTGTATAGATTAGGTAATATATTATCAAGGATTATTTTCTTAACTTTGAAATTTGGATAAAACAAATTTTCAAAACCATTAAATTATTGATCTGAAGAATTATACAGACTCCAATCTTCTCCATCTAATTTATTAAAGAAATTACTTTTCATCACTCCCCTTTTTTATTTTCATATTCTAGATATAAATTTGACTGACCGTTTGAAGAAAGCAATTACAGATGCTAGAGAAGCATTTGAACAGACGTGTTCTTCTTTGAACATTAATTATTTGCTTTTTGATGGGATTGGAAAAAAATTATGCAAAACTGAATTGGTCAGTCCGGATGCGGTAATGCAACTGGGCTTTCAGGTAATTTATAACAGACTTTCTTGACTGTAGATATTTAACCGATATATTCGAAACGGACGCTGCCTTTAGAATATCATAATGAAATGGAATTACGACTAATCGTTTAATTATCAAATTGTATAATTCTCTTCACAGACGGTTTGTTTATTAGGGATGACACTGAAATACACATAATTTGTACATTATTACCACTAACATGAATAAAAGATGTTTCTAATTGTCAATGTTTTAGGTGGCATATCATAAACTTACCGGTAAATTTGTAGCAACGTACGAATCTTGTAGTACAGCAGCTTTTAAACATGGAAGAACCGAAACTCTTCGCCCTTGCACTACAGCTACTAAGGTAATTGCAATTCCCACCATTTGATCTTAAAATTTTGACATGCTCTGATTTTCTACAATTAGTAGTTAGTATCAAAAAATGGAAAATAACATCCAGCCGATATAATTTTTTCCATATTCATTTCCAGAATATGGTCCTTGCGTTGAATAATACATCTTGCCGCCCTTCGGTATTGGAGCTGAAGCAAATGTTGGGTGAATGTTCAAGAGTGCATGGACAGTTGACTAGAGAAGCTGTAATGGGTCAAGGTTTCGATAGGCATTTGTTTGCATTGAAACACTTCGCTACCGAAAATGGAACTACCAATAACATTTTTGAAGCACCTGAATTTACCGCCATCAACAAAAACATTATATCAACAAGTACATTGAATTCACCAGTTATTTTAGCTGGTGGCTTTGGACCTGTAGTTCAAAATGGTCTTGGCATTGGGTGAGTGGACAACAATTTGTCGAGTGAAAAACAGTTGACTTTCAATAATGTATGCTTTTCATATTAAGCAAATTGACAATATAATTTCTTGAGGTTTTGATAAATTTTTTGCAGGTATGCCATCAAAGACGACTCACTGGGGGTGTTAGTTACTAACTATGATGGTCATTCTGATGGTGAAGGATTTACAGAAGCTTTAAAAGTGTCCTTTGCAGAAATACTAACAATTCTTCAAGCCAAGAATTAAGTCATATGGTACAAATTTCATATATTTACACTATTGAACAGATTCCTTTATATGAATTATTTTGAAAGCAATATGGAAATTATTTTTTATATACTTTGTTTTATTTCCTTCCTTTCCATTATAACTTGAAATCTGAAAGTGAGAGTAAAGAGGGATAATAAAAGTTATGAAAGTAAAATTTACAAACATTTTAATCAAATGAAAAGATCACAGAAATATGTTATAACACCAAATTATAAATCAACATGACTTAGTTCATAGATAAGTGACTACTACTACAGATAATTAATATAAAATCAGACTTGATATCTATCCAACATCTTATGTTGTACATGAAAATCCAGTAATGAATATGTAGATATGTTAGTTGTATAATTGTATGACCAAGTGATCAGATTCCAACAAGATGCATCAAGAACTGTCCTAGGTTCTTCTAAAATGATATTGTACCTTCTTCACTCTATTGTAATTGGTAATAATATTTAAATTGTATAGCTTGAGATTATTGGGTCGAATCTTCAGGATATTCATTCGCCAGGTCAAAACCTTCATCATAATTTCTGTAAACATTTGAGAAGGGCACATATTTCAGAACTCCATTTTTGTCTAATTCGTGCTAGTACATGTGAGAGAATACAAATAATTTTCGAGATACAAACATATACTTTGGAAAAGTAATTGTAGAATCAGATATGTATCTTAATAAGTAGCATCAGTCTTCAATGTAGACCTATGAATCCTACAAATAAAATATTACACATGAAGTATAAGTTCAACTTGTGCCAAGAGCTGATGATGTGATAGGTTGAACCATCATACAATGAAACACAACCAGTTGGTAGATAGATACATATTTTGGGTAATGTACATCAATAAATGTATGATGTTTTACAAATTCCATTTAATGTAGTTTACTCCCCATGGAAACTTTGGATACCTTCAACAAAGTAAATATTACTGTTCAAAAGTAAATTAAATCTTATAAAAAAAGAAAAATAACTTTTATGAAAATGTAAGTACCTCAAAGCTTTAGTTAAAAAGGTTATGTATGGTCTTATGCTTACCATATATATCCCTACTATTAATCCAAAAAGTCCAATTGCACTACCAAAGATTTCAACAATCAGAATTTTCACAAACAGGGAAGAATCGGCTGCGTCTGCTAAAGCAGCTCCTGATCCTACGATTCCAACTGCAATTCCACAGGACAAATTTACTAAACCAACAGAAATTCCTGCTCCAAACATCAGATATCCAGACATCCAGTTCTTGCCTTTCAGTTCCTCATTGTTTAGAACAATATCCCAAGAAAAGTCCTGCATCATAGATATTCTCTTAACATTTTTCAAAAATATGTGCAATGAAATATATAAATGAGTGGACAAATTGTAACCGCGTATTATTTCCAGTAGATTTCCACTACTCTACCCTCTGAATTTAATCTAGTCCTAAAAAAAACATAAAAATTCATATGCATTCCACAGCCGAAGTATGTATTTCTATAGAAGATTGTGAATTTATCACGCTAACAACTGAAGGTAAACTGATAACTGAAGTTATATTCCGAACTACAGACGATTGTCGCCTTTGACTTCTATTCTCATGTGTCAACAATTTATTTGTTATTGTATCTCAATATTTAAATACAACAAATTGTATTGTGTCACCCTTTACTATGTGATAGGACATCTTATCCATATTGTAAATAACATAGTATTTAATGTTACAATATTAACCAACAGTTGAAGAATATCATTAAAATAAATTAATCTATAATACTTTTCATATGGATTGCAGTTTCGACGAAAATTATAAATGTTATGAATATACACTGATTATTGACTTAAATTTTGAAATCTTTCTACAAGTAAAGATAAGCCAGTAAAATGCAAAATTTGGTTGAATACCAACTATTGAGGATGAATATACAACACAATGTAACAATCAAACTTCTCATAAGGTACTAAATTTGCATCACGTCAAGTTTTTACAATTTAATTAAAACATCAATAACAAAATGGAAGAGGTTACTTTCCTGTAAGTAACCAGACAGGACGATGGCTGTTATCAAGCCATATATAGCAACCGCTTCACAAAATATCACAGAGATGAGATTTTTTGTTTTTATTCGAGGTGCTTTTACTCCCCCTCCTATAATACTGGCCCCAGTTGTATGAATACCACTAAAAGCATAAGGCATAAATCATTCATATTGAAAAGTTTTGATGCTCTCTTTACATTGCAGCTCCAACAACAGACAGTGCCACAGATAGCCCTATTCCAATAGTAGCCCACATATGTGGGGAAGTGTTTTCTAAAAACCTGCAAAACTGTAAATGGCATATCCTAAAGAATTTAATAATGGCCTGGAACTTACCAGCCAAAGCTGATTCTCTCGCCTTTTCCCGTTAACACATGATATAACGCTAAAATTTTATTAATTACATATCAAATGAAAAAATTGTTTTTAAATACTTACTCAAAATTGTTATAGTGATGGTAGATAAAATAGTAAAGGTATAAAACAAAATTGCTCGCATTTTACTAGTTTCAATAAAATCAATTCTTTTATTTCAACGTGCCAACCCCATAGAATAAGAAGGGTTGATATTAACTCGCGTAGTCTATGAATATGAACCTCCCTGAATGACCACAGAAATGGCGGTGCTTAGGGGTGGCAACAATGGTATTTTCACAAAATCTTGGGAATGGATTCAAAATCAATAAACTAAAAACTATTTATTATTAACATTATATACTATAATACAACTCCAGATATTCTTCAATAGAGTTATAATTAAGCTAATTTATCAACAAAATGTACAACTTATGTATCAGGAAATCAGAAAATTATAACATTCTCAATCATAATCTTGGATGTCACACCAGTCTAATTGCTCATACCACCTCGAGATGTCTGAAAGATATCAATTTCAATTAAAAATAAGTCTTATAATAAATTTGCCAATATATATATATATATATATATATATATATATATATATATTTGTATGTTTTCTTGGTATATTGGTTCGTATATATACTGATAACCAGTATATATACGAACCAATATACCAAGAAAACATACAAATATTACAAATGGTTCAAGAATATCAACAAAAGAATATATATATATATATATATATATATATATATAATATACATATATATATATATATATATATATAAGAAACTTGACTTACCAAATATATTCCCACAATTAGACCAAATAAACCAATAGCACTGCCAAAAATTTCAATGATCAAAATTTTCACAAATAATGAAGCATTTGCGGCATCTGCTATAGCCGCTCCAGAACCTACAACACCGACACAGAGACCACAAAATAGGTTAACGAAACCCACAGTTAAACCAGCTCCAAATATAATATGTGACGCCATTATGTTTTTAGCATGTAGTTGCTCTGTGGAAGGTTTATTACTGATTTCCTAGAAAATTAAGAAGCATATAGTTTTACTTGCTTTTATAATGAAAGAATGCACTTACTATGATGTTACTCGTTAAAACAATAGCTAAAATTAATCCATAGATAGCAACAGCTTCACAGAAAATTATAGATATCAAATTCTTGGTTTTAATCCTAGGTGCTTTAACACCAGCTCCGATGATGCTAGTACCAGTTGTGTGTATACCCCTGAAACATATTGAATTGTATTAAGCTTATATTCAATTTTTTTTTAAATACGGATTCAAGATTCCTTACCCAGCTGCTCCTACGACAGATAAGGCCACTGACATTCCAACACCTATAGAGCACCACATGTAGGGTGAAACATTCAACAAAAACCTAAAAATAAAATATGCTTACTGAATCTTCTGGAGAACCTACATAGGAGTATGCTCTATTGCAGTTGACAAATTTTCAACTTGCAATATTCAACATTCTATAATGCTTACCATCCTATACTGATTTGTTCTCCTCTACCAGTTAACAAATAATATAAAACTAAAAACAATACAATTCATTAGTGTACTATTTGATCACATGTCTTATAAACAACACTCCTACAAATCGAAATATTCATTTGAAACTCACCTAAAATTGTTACGACTATTGAAAACAATAGGGAAAAAGTGTACATCAATGTATAGCGCATTTTCACAAATTTATCGTATTCTGAATATTATAAAGTAATACAATCCAAAAAGATTTGTGTAGGTCTCGTGACGGAACGGGATTGTCTGACTGAGCTCTGGTGGTGACTGGTGAAAGAGACCTCGATCAAACGTCAAACGATGAATAAGAAATATACTATTCTCATATCTATGGATTCGATTAAATTATACATGGCCTTATCTACTGAATATTCAACCAGTTTTTGAAACATTAACTATCAAACTCCTTTGTCCGTACGGCTTATTTAGTAATTGAATAACTCAATTAACGATGGAGCTGCTCCAATATATTTTGATGATGAGAAAATTCCTACTTTTCTATCTGTTTTTAAAATTCTGGTAAGAACTGACTGACGCAAGGGTTGTTTTTAGAACATGGCAAAGTGCAATAATCTATTTCAAGAAGAATATAAATTGACCCCTCTTCAGCAGGAGCAACCGTGGAAGGACTATCACAACACAGGCAGTCTTTCCAAATCGGAATCAAATGCTGTCTATCGCACCTAGTCAAAAACTTGGCAGCTGCAAAAATGATGAGTTATTAATTAATTGTTGAACAAAATAATGAGCCAACGATTGATTTAGAGATTATTGTGAAGTGCTGATTGATAGAAATGATTGTGAAAAGCGAGGAAATAGTGAATAAATGTAAATTTGTAACTGTATTTCCATGCCGAACTAATTAAATTTCTGCCATTTTTATAATTTTAATAGTAATAATTTATTTATTTCAATAACAATTAGGTTCAAACACCTGCATGTATTACATATAAATTCTCGCGAAATAAGTCACACTAACACATATTCTTATTATTTTCGTCTTTACATATGTTTCGGTCTCACGACCATCATCAGAAGACACATGTATTATATGTATATACTTGTTATCGAGTGTCTATTTTAATGTGTAACAATAGATAATATTAGACATGAAATAAACAGTTTCACTTAAACCTGTCCAAGAATCTTGACCAATAATCCCATTATCGTATTACTCAATTTCGACTAGTGACTGGTCGTTACTATCCGTCAACCGTCTGATGCTTTCTTCGTCCCCTTCCGTCGTACCAACTATGGTATAAGGCTAATATTTGGCTAGGCAAATAATTTTTTTTTGATTCCAAAATTGAGAAATTGAAAAAAGAAAGAATTTTTTGTGATATTTTTACCTGCATGAATTATTGTATTATTACTTAAGATGCTTAGTGATACTTAATGACAATGACACTTAATTTTGGTTAGAAATTTATTATCTATATTTGTTGTAAATGGTCTGCTATAAGTAAAATAAATAAATTCTTGGGAAATAGGTCATATTATTATTATGTCTGTTATAGTCGCCTTTACGTACGTTTCGGTCTCACGGTCATCATCAACATATAATTTATACCTGAGTCAAGAATCATTACACCTGCATGTATATTGTTATGACTAGTAATAAAACAAATAATTTGATTTTTCAATTGTAAACCAATGTAATTGAAAATAGTTTACTAATAACAACCCTAAGTGAATGATAGTGGCAAAAGATAAAACAAAAGAAGATAAAAACGTAAAGTAAATTCAGATAAAAATAATTGGTAATAGTATAGTATACGGGCTTCTATTAAAAATTGATGATTTCCGAAAATTTCTTTCTAATTTTTTTACATTTCTGCTAGTATCGAGTTTTTCTCTGCCTGTATTCTGTTACTCTCTTCAATCGCTTCTCTTAAGCGAACCCATCACGTTGCGGCGATAGACCAAAGTGTTGATTACATTTGAACTGGAATTTAACAAAATATTTATATGTTAATTAGATGTATATAATGTGTATTTGTGACAAAAATTTCTTTTATGAGCATTGAACTTTCATATTTAAATAATTATGTGTATATATATAACCAACTTAATTCGGTGATTATATTCAAAATAAATTAATTTCTCATTTGAATCTTGAATATACTTATTACATGACTGAATGACAACTGATACGTTTGCGTATGTTGGAATTTAGGACCTCCTGTTAATATTGGTGTTATGTTTAATTATTATCAAAAATTATTATGTTAATTAGTGTTTCCATGTAATTTAGAAAAGAATAGATGACTTTGATTAATGAAATGCGTCTGCAGCCGACTTGTGTTTTGAAATCTAATTGAAACTGTAGAAAACATTGAAACGGTAGTGTGTGAAAGAGTAATGTATGGCTAGTATTGGCTAGTAACAAACAACTAATTAAGTTTAAGATAACTCTATGGCACGGTCGTACATACAGGTCTGGGGACTCGCATATTTGACATGGGTCTCTTACGCGTCGCCAAACTCGTAGTCCCTCGCTCAGCCACTAGCTAGCGCTTGGATCTCGAAGTGGTAAAACGATTTCTTTCCGGAATCGCAAGTTCGCAAGCAGTGTTACTGAGTATTCTGATTTGAGAGAGGAATAGAACTGTTACTCTTGTCAAAATGTATTACTCACCTTAAAAATAACTTCCCCTTTTTCGTTATACATGCTCGCACACAAAAGACTTCGTTGAAACGATTTCTGTCCGGAATCGCAAGCATCCACTTTTTTCGCATTTCCGCATCTTTCGGCACTTTAAAAACAGAAGTTTCTTGCTTTACACTTTTGTATCCCATTTTGCATTTCGGCACAATGCACGGTTTCGTAATTTGTTTCTAAAAACGCAGGTATTCCTTGTGTTTACAACTTAAGAATGACAGTTGTCAGAGAATACTCTCACGTGACGTCTTTTGGTACCACGCGACAGTCGACGCTTAGCGGTCCCACTTCTCACATAGGAAACAGCCCCGAGTCTCCAGACCTGTATGTACGACCGTGGTTGGGGGCTTTTGTAAAGCATTGCGCTCATGGAACTCAATACGACCGTGCTCTATGGAATTTAATTTCAAAACTGTCCTTGTCATAAATCATAAATGTAATAATGTCAGATAATATATCTTTTGAGGTTGAATTAATTAGGCAATAGAAAGTTATAATTCAAAATATTGAATTTGGTTAAGTTTGAATCAGATTATTATAAAGTTTTGAAAGATCAGAATCAATTTTATAATAATCTGATTCAAACTTAACTAAATTCAGATATTTTGAATTACCACTTTCTATTGTCTATTTATTAATTCAACCTCGACAAATATGTATTATCTGATATTGTTACACTTATGACAGTGATAGCTTTAAAATTAAATTCCATAGAGTTATCTTAAACTTGATTAGTAATATGAATGAAATGTAAATCATAGAATAGCTAATTCACTGTCGCTTAGAAAAAGCAGATGCCACCTACCTAATTGAATTTGTTGGTTCTCGACGGTTTCCTCCACATTATATAAAACACCTCTATATGGGTAACCGACGGTAACGTCTGTGTTTGAATCATATACACCAGTATATTGAAAACAAATCTTTACCGCAAATTAAATTTTGACTGGTGACGCTAACAGATAAGCACCGATGGAAATCACGTGACCGAATGCGCGCGTCCAGCAGCAGTAGTGTCACCGTTGTATCTGCTGAACGTGGCCATTGTTTGTATAAACATATAATATCTATGTGTGCACTGTGTTGTTTTAGTGCTTTGGTAAGATCATTAGTTTCAAGATATAAAACGAGATCTAGAACGAGACTGGAAGGTGTGAGGTCATGAACCTTGTCACTGTAGCAAGCTTTAATTATTTACGAAAGTCAAAGTTACTTACTTTCAATATTTTTATTTCAATCTGGTTACATTTTTGTTTTTGAAATCGCAACAAATACATTATTTGTTTTGGTGTACTGTGTACAATTTCATAACTATGGATATGGATCAGAATATTAAATCGGATCTGTTTAATGACAAGAATAGAAATAATGCGTGCCTTATGATTGAATTATGCGTTGTTTGTGGGGATAGAGCCTCTGGCCGACACTATGGAGCTATCAGTTGTGAAGGTTGTAAAGGATTTTTCAAAAGATCTATTAGGAAACAACTTGGTTATCAGTGCAGAGGTACTAAAAACTGCGAAGTCACAAAACACCATAGGAATCGCTGTCAATACTGTAGATTACAGAAATGTTTAGCATGTGGAATGAGAAGTGATTGTAAGTACTCAGATATCAGTATTATGTTATTAATAAATACTTCTGCTCTTCATACTTGTTTCAGCTGTACAACATGAGCGTAAACCTATTATAGACAAAAAAGAATTTTCCAATAACAGTAGTAATAATTATAATGCTGGTTCTGCAGTGAATAAAATTTTCATAAGGAAAGATTTAAATACTGAAAGTTCAGGTCTACTCTCCACTCCGTTCAACCCATGTGATATTGGACTTGGACAATTTTTAAATAAACGTATGGGTGAGCTACTGTTCAAACATTGAACTTTATACTATACCAGGTTAATTTGAGGATGTTGGTTTCATAGCAGTTAGGGATTTATAGGGTTTCAAAGAAACAAATTCAGAGCCACTGATTCAGAAGTATTATTGTAGATATATCAATAATTTTCTTGAAAATTCTTGAATGATGTAGATTGTCTGGCAATGTTTTGATGTATTTTTGTAGGTAGCAGCGGAGTACAAGATTTACCTTATCATTTATCTCCCAGTCAAGCAAGTGCTGAAGATGATGCATCTATGGATAGCACAAACACAGGAGCAGGTGATCTTAGTGATGCTGTAATGATGGCGAGAGATAAACAACTAATTTCTAAAGCTTTGGACACAATGGCTCGAATACAGTATTTAAATGGAACTGACTTGGCTAGTTTAACGGATGACAAATGTTTTGAGTATGAAGGACCACTTCTACAAGAGCAACATGTTGCTTTCAATCTACAAATTCCTGGTCCAGTACCACCTTATCTCAACATCCACTATATCTGTGAAAGTGGATCCCGCCTATTGTTTTTATCAATACATTGGGCTAAAAATATTCCTGCATTCCAATTTTTAAGGTATTCATACCTATCATTATTTTGATTGAATTATTAATGAATGTTGTGATATCTATTTACATAAAAAGATATAATATATTGAACCATTCTGAAGATAAGAAGACTTAATACAACTAGTAATTTACAGTGGCAGAAAAATGTATGATTTTATATATTATATAACGTAACAGATTCACTCGTTCAAATGCTCTCATATTATTATATTGCTTGTTAGACATATTGAATATTCTTCTTAGTAAAAAGAACAACAACAACAACAAGAGCTCAATAGAATTTTTGGTATTGCCAGTTCTCACCAATACGATAAATCTTTAGTAAACCAACAAAATGACGAATTCAACTGAAAACCCCAAATTTACACCCGCATCAAGTAACCCCTAGAAGTTCTAATCATTCACCTATAATCCTACCTTCGCTAATAAACTGATACTTTCAAGAGAGCTAATGTTAACCCTGCATTTAAATGCAAATCTAAATTGAAACAATTACTTGGTAACATGTTCAGTAAAATATCAGATCTTGATAAATCAGGTATATATATATATATAATCCAGTGCTATGATTGTGATAAATGTTATGTTATCTAAGAGCATTGTTATAATGTTTGTACTAACATTGATAAGTCTGCCATAGCACACCATGTTATACAAACCGCTCATATAATTACAAAATCGAGTCTTTCTCTTTTTAAACATAGCTATGAACTGTTGTTAGGTATAGAAATGTATGAACATAAGATCATTTATGGAATTTTGATTCGTCCTCTATGGAAAACTATCCGTTATTACAACCCTTTCCCAAATTTGACTATTAAGTATTTAGCTTTCTTTCATAATCTTAGTTTGGATTCAGTTATATATGTCTTTGATAATGGCTGCATCACAGTTGAAAAGTGACTTAGGTGAATTATAATTTTAAGTGGAAACAGTGATGCTTGTAAACTAAATTATAAACTCTATTGATATTTTTGCAAACGAATTCTATCATTGCTATGGAAAGACAAGGGAACCCTAGTTTCAACTTCTCATCTATTTCCAACAATACTCTACAAGTCATGGAGATACAGTTTGACTTTATTGGTGATGTCCTTGAGAATTATTCTTAAAAAATAAGTGAAAGCCGATTATTAGTATGGCCAAGTTCTCAATGTGTGTGTGGAGAAATACAGAATTTCACTTATTATATAGTCTGGAATATCTGATAGTATAAAAGGAAATAGGTGAAAGCGTTAAGTGATGAAGAATTGATTACTTTGTGTGAAGTATTGAATGTTGAAATGATCTATTTTTTATTTTTAGCTCTGAAATACAGACATCTTTGCTCAGGAATTGTTGGGGCGAATTGTTTGCTTTAGGCTTGGCTCAGTGTTCTCAAACACTGTCTTTAGGCACAATCTTATCTGCTTTGATTAGCCATTTGCATGCCTCAATTGCTCAAGATAGAATGTCTGCAAATAAAGTGAAATTAGTAACCGATCACATAGTAAAGCTACAGGATTATGTCAATACCATGAACAGGTTACATGTAGATGAACATGAATATGCATATCTGAAAGCTATTACTTTATTCTCCGCCGATCAACCAGAACTATTTTTAAGAAAACAAGTAGAAAAATTACAGGAAAAGGCTTTTCAAGCATTGAAAATTTACATTCACAACAGTTTTCCCGATGATAATGACAGATTCCCAAGGTAATTATTTAATTATTTTAAAATTCAGATCTATATCCTGTGAACATGTTAATTTTTATCATCTTCTACCCTTCTTCTCTTATCTAATTTTCTTCATAATTGTCATTCTACAATTAAATCATTACTGTTTGTAGACTTCTCCTGAGGTTGCCTCCTTTGCGAGGCTTGGATCCTACCATTCTCGAAGAATTATTCTTTGCTGGCTTAATTGGGCAGGTCCAAATTGAGAGTGTGATTCCTTACATTTTACGAATGGGAAATGGTATTACTAGCACTAGCAGTAGCAGTAGACAAGTTAAATTAGAGCAAACTGAAGAATTTCTATGTAAATGACAAATGATTTTGATATTCTACATCAAACATATCATCATTCTGACTTATTCCTAGTGTGTTAATTTTGCATGTCACACTCTTTGATATATCCAGAAAACACATATACCTCTAGAAACAAGTAAGTTTCTAATATATTGAGAACTATATGTCAACGTTTTATTATATTGGACTGACATTTTTGAATTAAAAATACAAACTTTTCATAAGCAACCTATGAAACGATTATCTGATGTTTGTGTGTTTACTGGGTACTAAGTTCTGTACAAATTTATCCAATTTGGTAATATCCTACTTATCATTTCCGCTAGATCTCATATTTAATTGTTACTAGATGATATAAATAGTTGATAACTTGTTACTATTAAAATATGGAACAGTTGGGCACATGCTTTTTCTATTGAAGGTTATGTTTGCTGAAAATAGCTGATTCCTGTACTTAATTTTATGCCTTTATTTCATCAATCATGTTATGTAAAAATAAAAGACAAATAATTAGAGTACAAAATGGATACAACTTTGAATGTATTTTTGCTGCATAAGATCTAATAGTTATCAATGTCTCTTTCCTATTTGATCTACAAAATAAATTAGCACATCAAATAACTCGAATATGCCACATCACAAAACATGTTCTAAATGAATTCTTAATATTTTTTTACTTAAATATATCATGTGCTACCCAATATTATAAAAGATAGTTATTTATTCTGTGCAATGCACATCTTTTATTAATGTGATAATGTAGGTTTGTGCCTTCCTTTAGACTTATTGACAATATAAGAGGGACGAAATATTTGTATTTTTTTGAGACTATTAAATATTTTGAACTTTTCACTTTGACTTTCATTACAAGAAATTCTGCATTTTCCAATAAACAAAGGAAACTATAATTATAAAATAAGCGGAATAGTGAGATGAAACGGGAATTTAAATTTGCAAGAACTGCAAAGTTTAATTGCTTACAAATATTTTTTCGTGACAAAGTCGCATTTTTACGGACCAGTTTCGGTAAATCCGATTATGTCTGATGATAATTCCTACAATTTGGATTGTAGACTTACGCGGATAGCGATCCTCGATATATGTTGGTTTTGAGATAGATTCCTCGTCATTGTTGCACTATTGTATACTGACCACTACATGCGACTACCCGGCATCCTCAAAGTATTTTGAAATCTGGAAGATTTCCCCGAGGATCGCGCTTGTAATGTTCGACGAAACATCTGTATAGTAATAATAGTGCCACAACGTCACGGAATTGAAGCATCAAGGTACCTATATCAATTATTACTCCTACAGTTTCAAATCGTTATCCGAATTGGTAAAAAGATTTTTAACGGCAAAATAAAATTTCAAGATTTAGATCAATTTCCACGTAATCTTCTGTGGTAGCTTTATTACATTTGGAATTTAAACGATAGATTTTGTTGGTAGTTCTCTTTGATAAAAAGTTACACTGCTTACCATAACACCTGGAAGGAATATTGATCCTGCTTACCTTCGTTATATTACTTATATCGAGTATCCACATAAAATACAGACGGATCAAAATCCTAATCTTTATATTGACTAAATGTCTGAAATAGTTGAGGTCATTGCAATGTGGGCTGTTTAAAAATTAAATAGATTACTTACGGATAACCTTAAATTTTTGTTAACTGTCAATTTTATTATCATGTCAACATTAATCAAAAATTGCGATCATTATGATCTTAGATAAATAAATCGAAGGATAGTTCCTTACTAAACAAATAAAATGAATCATCGTTGCTGGTATATAATTCAAATGTTTATATCGCATTGCGATATTACAAGGACGTTATGTGGAGTGATATAGTATTTACAAATAACTAAAATGCAAGCCAAAAAACGATACTTATTGGTATTTGTATCATGCGCTTTTTTGGCTTATTGGTATTTTGGGGGTTATAGATTGAAGAGCAACAATCACTGCATAGAGGGAAATTTAACTTCATTCATAGACTTACACAGCACCCAGGGTCTTACAGGCAATATAGGAACTGCAAGGCTCAGAGGCCGAATACACTCTAATAGTGATGATATGTGTCGTATGGAGACTTGTTTCAACTTTAGTCGCTGCCATGGATCTTTTAAAGTGTTTGTTTATCCTCCCGAAGAGAGCTTAATACCTAGCAGTTCCTACCAGAAGTTACTAAATGTTATTAATGAATCTCGCTATTATACTAGAGACCCAAGAGAAGCATGCCTATTTGTACTTAGCATGGATACATTGGATCGGGACAGGTTGAGTCGAGCTTATGCTAGAAATTTGCAGACACGTTTACAAAGGTTACCTTATTGGAATAATGGATTGAATCATGTTATATTCAATTTATATTCAGGAACTTGGCCAAATTACACAGAACATAATTTAGATTTTGATTATGGGTTAGCGATATTGGCTAAAGCTAGCATGTCTGACACTCATATTCGACCGGGGTTTGATATAAGTATACCTTTATTCCACGAAGAACACCCAGAAAAAGGTGGTGAACCAGGTGCTGTACAATCCAATACTTTTCCTTTGCAGAAAAGCTATCTTTTAGCATTTAAAGGAAAGCGATATGTCCATGGAATTGGTTCAGATACCAGAAATTCTTTGTATCATTTACATAATGGTCATGATATGATTATGGTAACAACATGCAGACATGGAAAGAGTTGGCGAGATATGCAAGACGAACGATGTGATCAAGATAATAAGGATTATGACAGATTTGATTATAGTTTGCTGTTACATAATTCTACATTTTGTTTAGTTCCTCGGGGTAGGCGCCTGGGATCGTATCGATTCTTAGAAGCACTACAAGCTGGCTGTATACCTGTCCTTTTATCTAATGGTTGGGCTTTACCATTCGCTCAGGTAATTGACTGGTCCAAGGCTGTAGTATGGGCTGATGAAAGACTTTTGTTACAAGTACCTTCGATTGTCCGTTCCCTTACAGCTGATAAAATCTTAGAATTGCGACAACATGGCCAAACTCTCTGGGAGCACTATTTTTCTTCAATTGAAAAAATTGTATATACTACATTGGAGGTAAGAAAACAATTCAATTTTGCAATATATGGAAAACAAATTTTCTCATTAATTATTATTTGGGCTCACAAAACAATTGAGTAGTTGATATTATGGGATCACTGGATGTTGTATAAGGAATGACTCCCATATATTTTAAAAGTTGTCTAGATATAGTTCTGAATTCCTTTGACGTTTGACTTAATTTTGGTTTTTCAATCTGTTTCATGATCATGTGTGTGACCTTGATATTGGTTGTTCTAGATCATAAGAGAGAGATTGCCTGAGCAGCCGGTTCGAGATGGTACAATTTGGAACAATCAACCAGGAGGTTTACTCACTCTATCAAGTTTTTCTGATGTAAGAGAAGACTTTCCTTTTTCCAAGACGGTGGAAGATATATTCACTGCTGTTATTTACTGCCAACTGGGTTCAACTCCTTTGCCTTCAACTCCTTTACATCGCTTGTTAACTAATGTAGCACGGAGCCGGTATCTGTCTGGAATTGTTATTGTTTGGGCTAGTGAGAAACGAATTCCTAGTAGATGGCCTACATTAGCACCAAATGTGTCTCTACATATAGTACAAACATCCGCTGAAGAAAGTATATCCCAGCGGTTTAGTCCTTTATCCCAGATAGAAACAGCTGCAATTTTATCTTTAGACGAAGATTCAGTACTTACAACCGATGAGATTGATTTCGCTTTCATAGTATGGCGGAATTTCCCGGATCGAATCGTTGGTTATCCAGCCCGTTTGCATTATTGGGATGATTCAAAAGCTACATGGGGTTATACTTCCAAATGGACTAACGACTACTCTATAGTTTTGACAGGAGCTGCTTTTTATCATCGGTATTATAATGTGTTGTATACAGAATGGTTAAGTCCTCTATTACATAAGACAGTAGAACAAAGCCAGAACTGTGAAGATATTTTAATGAATTTCTTAGTAAGTCATATTACTCGGCGCCCTCCAATCAAAGTTACTCAACGTAAGCAATATAAAGAGCAACCTTTTTCTGGTAGTCGCTCACCATGGAATGATCCTGATCATTTTGTTCAAAGACAGACTTGTCTCAATACTTTTGCAGCTGTGTTTGGTTATATGCCACTGTTACGTTCAAATTTAAGGTTAGATCCAGTTCTTTTCAAAGATACGGTTTCGAATAAACGAAAAAAATATAGAAGAATTGAATTAGTTGGAAGCTAATTTCGTGCTACTTTTTTTATACGATTTGTACTTTTCATATCATGTTACTAGCGATTTATTTTATATTGAATTATACTTATACACAATTAATTTTACTTTAGAATTTTGTATGGGGTATTTCAGAACGAATGTATCACTTTTTTATACATATTGAAAATGTTATATTAATTATTGATGAGTTGTTTTGTAAAATAGTCAATGTAAGAAGTCTGATGTAAATGGTTAATATTATCTTGTATGTACTAAAATGTATGTATTAAAAGTCAATATGAAGTTCATCACCAAAAGATTTGTAATTAATTTATGTAATGATTTTTATTACAATAAACTAATGATAAGATTTTGTTTCATTAAATAAACAAGTATTCAGATTTGAATTCTAGGAAATAGAACTGAAAGGTCTAGTCAAAGTTTGTATTATGTTTAGAGTTATGATACAATTAACGGCTGGCGAATAGCTGAAACGCGTGTGACGTATATACATATATATATATTTACATTCTTGTATTCTTGAATCATTTGGGGATGTATGTTACGTTTTCTTGGTATTCTTGTTCTTTATATGAGTGAAAATAAAATAAAAACTCTTTTGACGTTTCGACAATATTTTATTATCTTTATTATCAAAAATTATTTCGTCAAATAGTGTTTCCATGTAATTTAGAAAAGAATAGATGACTCATTTCAATAATCGAAATCACTTCATACCGCTTTCTCATCTAGAGTCCATATACCATCCAATGAAGCAAGAGGAGCGAGACAGAGGCAGGTTCACGCAATTAATGGAGATCTGGCAAATATTTTGAAATGGGGATTTGATAATCTAGAAGTTAATTAATGCAACTAAAACTCAAGCTTGCGTTTCTTCAGAAAGGCGGAACTCACAATCCCTAATATGATGACGTCAGGTGCAACTATTTCTAAGAAGTCTTCCATATCCATGCTCGAGATCACCACCAACATCACCCTCTCTTGGACAATCATGTGAGGTTCATTGCGAAAACCACTCAACAAAAATTTGGTTTGTATTCCGTGCCAAGAGCTACTTTACATCCCAGCAGCTCATCATAATTTACAAAGCACATAGTCGACCTGTCCTGGAGTATTGTTCACATGTTTGGAGTTCTGCTTCCAAACATATGCTGACGCTCTTGGATTATATCCAGAAGAGAGCTATTTGTTTGATTGATGTCACGAGTTCATTGACCTCTCTAGAACATCGTAGAAAGGTAGATCTCTCACTCCTGCATTGTCAAGCTCGAAACCCGCCGAACTTCTTCCTACCAGACTTCAGTTTTCTATCGAACGGCGAAGTTGTGAAACTTTTTACCTAGTAAGGTCTTTCTCTATGCCAATAACTTTTAAAAACTTCAAGAAAAATTCGAATGCCAACATTCCACCGCTGGCTCACACGATGTTGTTCGAACGTTATAAGTTATGAGGTCTATCTAGTCTAGATTGAAACAGCTGTTTAGAACTACTAGTTTGTACCGTTACTGATCAGTATAGATTAGAGAGACCTTACAAAAGTTGGCAAAAGCCAACAATAAATAAATGAATATATTCATTTGTTAACTCAATTTATAAATTAAGAAAAGTAAAACCTTTCTAGATTTTTAATTTAAACAACAAATCTTCTAGATATAATTCAACATCGCTAACAGACTGGAGTTTTTCAAATTCGGTAATTGATAATCCAGTAGATTGTTGAGTATAACAAACCTTCAACTAATCTCCTTAAGGAAAAATTTAGATTTGCAGAATGTCAGTTTTTCAGGTTAATAAATAAAAGTATCTGAAATTATGAAGTATATATTATAAAAATATATAAAATATATACAATATATGAATATATTTACAGTAAATTCGCAAATATAGATGAAACATGTAATATTGTAAATAAATAATGTCATGTAATATTTCTAACTATAAAAATAAATAAACACTTGGCTACTACGTTACACGTTTTCAATTACAGCTTTAGAAGGGCACGTGTATTTCGATGTTCCATAATCAAATTTTCATGTTGAATTTACAATCCACGCATTAATGATATTGTACAATATGCTCTAATGAGGGCTTGTAATTTAATTTAGAACTCGCACAATATAAATCATTCAAATCTAGTGAGAGTTCAAAGAAAAATTCAAAGTACATCTATAGAATATAACAGTTTCGCAAATACACATGAACATGCCAGACAGTTATTTACTATTTAATAAAAATTTTAACTTACAAATATGGTAGTAGTTTGCTAAAATGAAGATGATATTTATAATACTGGAAGATTATTTAAACGAAACAAGATTATATAAAGTCACTATATGTAACTCACAATCAAATAAATAAAACAAACTTCAACCCAGTAATTAAACTTCGTCGATATATCAAGCCGGTCATCTGGAGTTTTACGACTTATAATCCGAAGGGGTGTGAATAACATTCGAACATGCACCGAATATTATTTACTTTCACTGTTAGTTGGATTTGAATATACTAGTCTCGGAATATACGAAAACCGCACGAGGGTTATTTACATCGGTGTGCCACGATGTTATCTGAATACGTTAATCGATGACCAGTGACCACTAATGTGATATTTATTGAATTATTGCTACTAAAGGCAATAAGGGACGCGAAGTAGTCCAGAGCTAAACGCTGCTAGGAGGTAGAAAGACATCTATCAATTTTAGTACTTTAGTCAAAGCAAAAAGAGCTTCTACAAGGTAAATTGTTTGTTCCCAGACGAAACTAGGCTGAAAGAAGGAGTATAATTCAGGTCTACTTCATGGTCAATCGAAGCAAGTTCAATGGAGTAGTCCATGCTGTTAAAGCCGGGGAATATTATAATGCTTATTACAATGAAAATGAAGGGTTAATTGAATTCATTTGCGATGCAAACAGTGAACATTAAGGAGGTGGGAAGTCTTATACTGTGGAAAATTAAAATAGCGATCGCGTTAAAGTGTTTATTTTCGGTTGTTAGTGTAAGACGTCCATGTTGACCAATTTTTGAAATTTATTTCCCTTGTGAAATTAATTTTGCATTAAAAAGATAGTGGTTTGGTACACCTAGAAACTAGGAAAGTGCCAAGATTGTTATTACATTTTTTAATCAGTTTTCTTGGCTATATCTTGGTAAATTCCTTATTGTTATTTTGTATCATTTTATCTCAGATTGATTTTCAGTGTACCTAACCGCAACAGCAAGTATGCCAGTAATTTTGATAATATTGATATTGATTGACAAAAAACATTGCTAGATTTTTCAGAATTGTTATTTTATATAGGGAATTTATTCTCATCTACCAGTTAAATTTATGAACAATTGCTAACGAATCATTTGTCGTCGTTGAAGATAAAATAAAAAAACATGAAATTAGTCTTCTAGTTGAATGTGTCATATACCGCGTTATTAGTATATCAACATGCTAAAATAATATTGATAGATATATCAGTCATCGGATCGTCTGGCATTGACACAAGTCACCACCCACAGGGAAAGTTAGACCAAAATGGTACCGTCCTAGAAAAGTCTAATAAAATTTCGTTTCAAATGTTTGCGCATCTCAATTAGTCCATCAATGATTATTGATTAATAGATTATGACAGCAGATCACGATTGGTCCTTGGATTGAGTCGAGCAGTGCGTCGATCAGGTCTTCTATGAGAGGGTTCCACATGGGTGCGACATCCCAAGCGGAATCGTTTTCATACTAAGATGATGTTTCTTCTTCAGGTACTACTTACAGATAACAATAGATTTAGATATACTAAGTCTGCTTTCTGCTGTTTCCAGATATTTGATGTTGGGGTATCTCGTAATATCTTGGTATAAATAAAATTGAGTCAAATAAGGCGTTATTGAATGATCTAATTCGAGTCTAGAAGTGATACAGGAACAACTTCAACTAAAAATAGTATTAGTTATATGCAAATATAAAATGGGGGCATAAAAAAGCCGTGACAAATGTACGAAATTGAAACGACATGTGCAATATTCTTATTTGGCAGAAACTTTTTGTCAGTCACCTTATAAATATATATTCTAATATTGGCCTCAAATAACATTTATTATAAAAATTATGATTTACTGTACTTGACATTATACAAAAGTTTACATTCAATCTATAGAAGTAGTAGTTAGAAAGACAAATCAAATGCAGGGAACCTTGCATTTGTTGGTATCATCTCAAACTTGTGAAATTCCAGAATACTTCATCACTTTTCGAATATTTAAAAATTGTCAGGTGGCATCCACATTTCTGTGAACAGTTACCGGAACAATTAGGTAGTTCTTGTGGGGGATTCTGGTGGTTAAGGGAGTTTTATGGCGCAATGGTGGTGTTTTATCGTCGGATCCCATATCATCTTCCAAAGAATCGATTTCTATAGGAGCTAATGAAAGTTGTTCAGATTCATCGTGTGGTGTCATCGTGGAGTATCCGTGATCAGAATCTGCTGCAGTGACAGGTCTAGCATAATTAGACGTAACGCAATATGGCGAAATCGGTGTTATCTTCTTATCGTCCAATAATAACTTGTCGCTGTGATTGCCAAGTTCTGGAAAATCATCGTTTACATGAAAATCGCTCATATGAAGATTCTCCTCATGTCGTATTGATAAATTAATACGCTGTAATCGTGGGTTATTATTATACGATCTCCAACAAATAAATAATAAACTAATTACAATTCCTAATGCAAGTAGAAGACCTAATATTAATCCGGTATTCTTAACTGATGACAGAGAGGTAGCAGAATCTTTAGTATTATCAGTATAAGGACTTGGTGAACCCAACACGCCATTGAAACAGATTTCGATGGTGGAACAAAAAGGAGAGTTCAATGGGAAACCGTAATTATCCATTTTGCACCATTCGCATCCGGTAACACCCAAACAAGAGAAATAAGTTGATCTGGAATCGCAATCTATTGGAAAACATTCCTTCAATTGTGTAGGAAGTTCTCCAACGAAAACGGGATCGGGGGAATAAGTTTCTGGTAACCAGGAACATAAATTGTAGTCGTCGTGTGAAGTGTAGCTAGTACAGCTACTCCTACGAACCGGACACTCACACGGACATTCGCATTCTCGTTTCTCCATTCGTTGACAATTCAAACACAATCGATCTATTACGCTACAAGGACAAAAGGTCGGCGCTACCGAACATGTCGCTTTAACAACTCCTATGAATAAATTAGTATTGAGTAATGGTGTCAAGGAATAAGATACACAAGGTTCTCCCAGAACTAGGCTTGTTAAAACGTCGTTGTAACTCATATTGAGTTGATAGTAACGTTGAATGGTACCAGACATATAATTATTGCAAGCTAATTTTTTTATTAAATAGCCGTGATTTAATAAATCATTACCAACAGATGACTCTTTGTGCACAACGTGGAACTGTTCAACAGGTTCACTTGTGCCATCTGTCTGGTCTAGAAGATTAGGATGAGAAATTAAATAGCCATGATCATCTAGTAGAAAGCATGTAATATTAGTCACTAGGCATTCAGGCATTTGTTCTAGGAGTATTTTAAGAAAATAACCATAAGTTACATCAATTCCCAGTACCAAGTAAACTGTGGCATGTGATACTGAAACAATATAGCCACCACCACCAGAATCTAGATATGGAGGGCTAACAACTAATTTACCATCTAGTTGTTGAGCTCTGAGGAACCAAGGTCTTCTCGTTGGTTCATAAGCGTGAGACAGTGCGACCCCTGGGAATACTTGAAGTATTCCACTTTTGGTTGCAGCATATCTCCTCAATACGTACCCTGAGCGAGAACTAGATAAATGTTTCTTACGTAACACATCGGAAACTTGTATCAATGCACCCATTTCATCATGAACTCCTTCTTTCAAATTTTCATTTTTGATCAATAGGTTTTCATGTTGTAGATAAGGAAACAACTTGGTTATATTGTCGTCCTGTTTATTCATCAGATTTTGGAAGCAATTCTGACTGAGATATAAAGATGCAGTATCTGAAACAATATTTATGAGTTTAGATAAAATAACTATTAAAAGTTCTATTTTCACTAATTTAATAAATAAATATAACTATTGTTTTGCTAACACCATAGCATCTTCAAACATTATATTACAATGTACTATCTTACTACAAATGACATAACCTAATATATAACTGTAATGATAATTTTAGGATAGATGGTTAGTGGAATTTGATTTAATAGGGTTTAATCCATCAAGGGATTAAACGTTAAACTGGTAACAACAGGAAAATCTAGTTATACAAATTTAACAAGGGAAAATTATTAAGTATTTGTTGATCGTTCAACGGGATATCTAGACATTCCAGCAAATTTAATTTATAACGTTTATTCTGAATGTGTAAAATCTTAAAATTATCATAAATTATTAATGTCCTGTAAAGTTTGGATCAGATTTATTATTGATGAAACAACGCCTACGTTCTTTGACCCGTTTTTTGAAGGTCCTTCCTGTCTAACCAATGTTCATCTTAGGGCAAAACCCACATGTCGGCTTATAAACGTCGCACTTGTCTTCATTGGATGATTTATGTTTATTATTTTTGATAAGCCTAGCTAAATTATTCTGCATTTTATACGCTACATCCATACCTAAATTACTAAGAAAATTTGAGTAGCGTGTGCCCCATATATGATATACTAACATAAGAATAGTTCTGTTCAATTGTAGAAAATACTGAGTTGATAGTGATCTATTAGTCCGGAAGAGTAACCATTATTTACTGCGATTTGTTTAATGATATTTAATTCTTTATCCAAATTTTCGTTTGACATCGGTACGTTGAAACTATTTTACCCTTATCATTAAAGTTATTTATTAAGTTAGCTTTTTGTAGAAAGTTAGTATTTTGTCGTATTTTTTAAAGAAGCTAGCTACGGTGTTAGCGAAAATATAGTTATATATAAATTCTCGGGAAAAAGGTCACACTAGCAAATATGCTTTTTATTTTCGTCTCTACGTACGTTTCGGTCTCACGACTATCATCAGAAGAGAATATAGTTACATTTTTTCAATAAAATAGTGAAAATGAAATTATTAATAATTATTTTATGTAACTTCAGAATGGATTTTCAAAACGTTCAACTATGTTAATTATGAATAATTTTCATCAAGTAAAGATCGACTACATGAAGTATTTAATCGTTAGTAATTCAGACTCCAAGAACAAAACAGTGGGATAAAAAAAACACTAAATAACATCTTAAACTGACAGATCAAGGTGCAAAATATCTCAAGAGTGCACAAAATCTGTGTCTAAGCGCTGCAGAAGGTAAAAAACAAGTCGTGTATGAGGAATCTGTACACGAAAAGTTAGGGGTGCCTTGTCTGAGTTTAGGTGTCTTAAAATTTAAGACTGCAAGTAGACCTGTATTATTTACCATAACATTCACCACTTTGTACAGGGATAACACAGCCAAGGTTTGACGCCGTCTCTCCATACTGACAAGGTCAAATCTGTCTAACAGTGAATCTTGAGGGTATCCTCAAATGAGATAAACACCATCCATTTGATAAGAGAGTAACTTAAGAATTTTTCTCATTAAATACTCAATCATATCAATGCCACCAGCAATAGGTGGAGACTATACAGTGCTAGCATACTCACACTGAAGTCTCATGATAAAATAAGAGTCTTAGAATGAACAACATTCAGTTTAATACGGAATATGAAGGCCCTGGAGTACATGTCCTCTACCATGTGCATTAAAGAACAATTATTGTGAATCAGAGACAACTCCAAGATCTTTCATCTTGGATGCTTGGGGCATAAGCATTTTAAGAATGCTGTACGAAAACAACAGTGGCTACTTGCTTCTGGTATAAGAGACCACAGTGCATTTGGAGAGGTTCTGTCCTGTGATAAAATAGCATCTGATATAGATCTGATCTGTAACTAAAGCTTCATATCATCCGCTTAAAGCAGACCGTCCTTCATGAATATTATGGTAACATCATGAAAAATTTAAACAATACAGGACCCAAGATCTGGTGCTGAGGTACACCAGATGTCACATCAGAGATGTAGATCTGAAGCCAGAAATCTCCACAAACAGGCGTCGACGTTGAAAGTAGCTGACAAAGAAAGTGATTAGGTGTAGTGAAACGCAAATTTATGAAGCTTTTTGATTATTATCTGGTGGTTATTTTAAGCTTCACCAATAAAATTGATAGTACATATTTCGCACTTTTACAAGCTAACAGAGATTTAGTACTGTAATTTTACTATAAAGGTTACATTTTTATATTTTCAACTCAAGACTTACCTAATGTGGCAACTTGACCGTGATGTTTGCACAGTGTAGTACCTACTGCTAAATCGAATAAATATGAAACCAAATGGTTATTAACAAGCCGAGGATACCAGTTTACATTTGAAGGTATCATTGGAATATCAGCTGTTTTATTGACCACCATAAGGATCACATAATGCTCATTTATGTGATGCCATATATAATTTATCTGAAAAAATGATAGAATACATTGGATTCGGAAAAACAATGTAGGAGGGAAAATTACTGTAGTATTTTCAGAGGAGTAGATTCCTGCCTCATCATGAATGATATCTTGTTTTAATTGACGCATATTCACTTCTTTAAAATATTTGGAAACATCTGCAAATTTCATTTGTCTATCTAGAGCATCTATGGATATTGAGGGATGTACCAATATTCGACCTATGGAAATAAACAAAATAATTATCATTTCAACGTTTGCAATAATTAAATTAAAGGCTAATAAATAATTCTGACAGAAAAAGTTCCTATGTTTGAATGGAACTGAATTGTCTGGAATAATATTAGAAATATTTGCTAATTATCAACTTACCATCTGTATCCATTAAGAGGGCAAATGCATACGGTTGATTATTACCATAGTTAATTATTTCGCGAACAAATTTTGAATAAATAACATCAACACCAACAACTAAAAATTGATTTAAAACATAAAATCCCGTAGTGAAGGAGATTGTTGTATCTGAAAAATTAAAATAATAAGGAATGAATTGCGAACTTGAATAGTTTGTTTAAATCAAAATAATTACATCAATTTTATTTAGAATAAATATGTACCTTGTGAAATAAAATCCCAAGTAGGAAGTGAAATTTTCTTTTCTGAATTATCTGATTTCTCAATGAAAGCGTTGTAAAATCTCGCGACAGCAACGCCTATTGATTCGACATTTTCAACAACAAGTAAAAGTCCCCTGATTATCAATTGATTGTTGCTTCTATTATGTTTAATATAGTATTCATTCGTATAATCTGACAATAGAAACATGTCTTGTGGTGTTGGATCATTATCTAAAAGATGGAAATAATAATAATGCGTAGGATATAGATGTTGTGTTTTCTTGGTATTCTGGTTTTTCATTACGACTATGAATACAATAAGACTTTTATTTTTGACGTTTCGATAATTTATTTTTATATTTATCAAAAATTGTTATGTTAGTTAGTGTTTCCATGTAATTTAGAAAATAATAGATGACTTTGATTAATGAAATGAGTCTTGTGTTTTGAAAAGCAATTAAAACATTGGATCGGTAGTGTGTGAAAGAGTATTATGGCTAATTATCAAATAGATGTGCTTGAAATGGATTGAATTCCGCTAATTAAATACCTAAGATACTATTCTATGATTTCACAAATCTAAATAGCTATGATTATTCTAAGAATTAGCTAATCAATGATTTACATTTCATTTATATTACTAACTTATCAAGTTTAAGATAACTCTATGAAATTTAATTAAAAAACTGTCACTGTCAGATAATACATAACTTTTGAGGTTAAATTAAATAGACTATATGAAGTGGTAATTCAAAATATCTGAATTTGGTTATGTTTGAATACGGTAATTATAAATTTTTGGAAGATTACAATCAATTTTATCATAGACAATTGTTTTTCTTAATTTGGAAACTTTCTAATATCAAACGTTTATCATTATTCTTTTCAATATTCAAAAGAAGATCAGTAGCTATTCTCAGTCAACAGATACTTCAAAAATATCAGTACTACTTATTACACATAGGCACATACGTTTCTTCAATTTGTAAGTATGTAATAATGTTTTTAAGAGAAAAACATAAAAGTTATATCTCAGTACATAACTTTTCTCATAAATTTATATAGAAAATAACGTATTACGTTCATCACATAATCTTAATGAAGAATAATATTAATCAGTATCAAAATGAGGTTCCATTCATTTGTATTTACAGCACTCTTACACATTTCAAGAAGAAACATACAAACAACAAAAATCGAAAATTTGAACCGCCATACAATTAAAAGTCTTAAGTAACACTTACTGGAGGATATAGCACACGTGTTAATGATAAGTGGACAAGTCAAGTTACTGGTTGTTATTATAGACATAACCTCTGCAGCTTCTTGTAGAGAATACATTTGCCCACCACTTATGTATAAAAGCATTATTGGATCATCTTCAGAATAAAACAACCGTGCCATTTTCATTGCAATTTTCATCCCAAACCTGTGATTTGTCATATCTGAAATTTTTTATTTGTTTCATTGATTGTATTTAGCCACAAACTATTATATTTTTAGCAACGTCAGACTAATTCTGCAAGACGGGCTAATCTCCGACGCCGGTGAGTATACTTCCCCTAGCCGGAAAATTTTGCCGAACCCTCTGGCATTCTAACTAGAGGCAGTGATCTTTACCGAGCACAACATCCATGGACTCCGGACCGCCGTCTTAACGTCCCCTCCGAAGGAAGGCATATCTTCAATATACCTTGTGCTTATTGATACACAAAGTGTTCCGATTTGTTTTGGCCAAACTGAAACAGGTGATAGAACTCATCATTTTACGCAAAAAAGTTCATATAAACAAGGCAGTGGAGTTACCTAGAATTGAAATTAAGAAAAAATAATTAAAAAAAATCATGGTTGATCCATTAAAAATTAAACTTCGAAATTTTATACACCTGTTAATTGACCAGTATTACATATTATTCGAGCAAATTTTATACCAAAAATGTAGAAGGTGATATTTTTTTAAATGTCCATTAACATATTTCCCCTTTTTGTCGTCACTGGTAGACTTTTATTTGCTTCTCTGATTAAATATCTAATTTTTATGTCTCTTGGCTTTGGCATTCTGAACAATTTCTTAAGAAAAATATCGTTTCTATTATTAAGTGATATATCATCGACAAAGTCATTGAGATATTCGCGCAAAAAATTTAAAGATATTTTGTACGTTTTTGAACGAAAATCAATTTCCATATTTTTTAAGTAAAATAATTTGGACTAATGAGTCGTGCTTTACCAGAAGAGGCATAGTTAACTTCCATAACTTACTTATCTGGGGAACAGAAAATCCTCACGAGGTACGACCTCGACATTTTCAGCAGGAGTTTATAAACATCTGAATGGGAATAATTAGAAACCAAGTTTTCGGGCCTTTACGAGCTTCCGCATAGAGTTCCGGGGCAAATATTATTCATTTCTTGGGCGAAAATCACATTGAGTTTGTCGACGATATACCACTTAATAATAGAAATATGATTTTCTCAAATGGATGGCTGTCTAGCACATTTCCGTCAGAAATGGCCACCTCGCTCTCCTGACATAAATCCGTTGGATTTCTTTGTATGGAGGTATATGAAGGACAAAGTTTACGCAACGCCAGTTATAGAATAGACGGGAAGAACTTCACCAAAGGATTTGAGATGCAGCAAACTCTTTACCCCTCAATACTTAGCTAACGTAAGACCGTCAGTCACGTCTTTGTATTCAACAAAATGATGGTCACTTTGAACATCTTAAAAAAAAATCTAGTTGAAAAAAATGTAGTTAGTAGCTTCTTTTGTTTTGTTATTTTAACGAATAGACAAAAATCTAATTTGTTACTTTTTATTTAGGTGGTTTTATGAAGTCTTTCGAAAATTTGAAATTAGTGGCCCTTCATACAACCAAAAAAGCCAAGAGTAACTCCGCCACTGATGGAGATCGGACCTTTGTTTATGAGAACTTTTTTTGCTTAAAGTGATGAGTTCTCTCACCTGTTTCAGTTTGGTTGAAACAAACCGGACCCTCCTGTATATGTCTGCGAGCTATGGATGCTACGTTACTGCAGTTGTTCGGATTTCCAACGCGGTATTTCCTTGCATGAGGTCTCTCATCCAAGTACTAACCGCGCTCGGCATTGCTTAACATAACAATTCTGATGGTCTGAGTTCATTAATTCATTAATACCAATATTAACTTACCATTTTTGCTACTCAATGCATCAATGACATTGTAAGTCAGTTCTTTATTATTATCAGTGGCGGCTAAGATTGTAGGGAGATTTTCATTCCCACATTCTTCATTAACGGTTAGGGAAGACCAATTTGAAGCGATACCAATAACAGCAAATTTATCAGTTGGATTCAAAACTGACACCATTTTTTTGGCTGCAACATAATTCAATACTTGAGATATAGAATTGATATAACTATTCTTTACTTGCCCATTAATTTGGTTAAATATAACCGATGTTTATCAAGGGATCCTCCGTGATCTAATAAAAGGATAATTCTTCTTGGGTGATACTTATAATGAGACATGTAGTTCTGCCATAAAATAGAATTGTCGATTCCAGAACATTTATCAACAGCAACATTATTTTCTAGAATATTCACATCCACAGATGTTAAAAGGTATAATTGTTTCACATAATTTTCCAGAGTCCACAAGTCATAAGACAATTTATCTAAAACTAAAACCAATAATTTAATGAGATGAAGGAATAATTGTGTTGACAATATGTTTAATGTATTATATTATTAAGGTGGGAGTTTTAGTATTTTAAAGGTACACATGGAGAAATATTATGAGATACAAACAAAGATAACACCCGAAATTAGTATCAGTATAATTTTTAATGTCGTTTTTATCCTTAGAACATGATTCCATAGAATGAGTTCCAAGGTTTTGTAAAAAAACATCAATAACAACAACATATAACGACATTAAAAATTAATCAACAATTACATTTCTAGATGGAAACATTACCGTTGAACAAATTCCCAAAAGGGATGAGTCAATCAGTGCTGCTTTTGAAGTTCGTGCTGGATTTAGTGTCAAAGAACAGCTGGGGAATGCTCAAACCTGGACGAAACGTGTTTTAATGAAAAAATTGCGGCTTTTTCGGAAAAGACCCTATACTCACGACCCGAAGAGCTCGAATGAACTGAGAGTACTACACACAGTATTTGAGGAACTGTTAATAAGTGACACAATGTCTTTGATATTGTGTATCAGCGAAGACTGCTTGAGACATTTACAAAATAAATAACTATACAATAATTAACAAATTTTGTCGTTCTAAATATAAATGTGGTGCCATAGCTATTTATACATCAAAGGGAATTGGAAACATTTTGAATTCTGTTGCAGAAGGATAACACTGTCAAACTGCACGTTAACCGTAATATATCTAAATAAATACATGTCCATCGTGAAATTTAGACGAGTTTATATTCGACTGCAATAACTTATTAGACGAAGTTATTAACATTTCTGATTTTTTAATAATATGCGGAGATTTTAATGTCAACTTGAACATATACAATGACAATGCCCAATCAATCTTTGATTTATTCATGATGTATGGATTGAATCCACACATAAATCATTTATGTGTAACCAAACCTAATATACGGGGATAATAATATAATAATATACTTAAATAGACATCTTCAATAATTTGCCTTTAGAGATAGTGATAGCCTCGATGATTCAAATCATCGACTATCATTTCAGATCCCTATTCTCAAACTCTTGAAATTGACATCACAGTCAATTCAAAATCAAATATTGCATACACGAGAAATTTTAATCAGAATAACATTGTCTAATGTCAAAGTCTTCTAGACAAAGAACAGTGGAATGGAGTTTTTAATTCTCAAAATCAAAGCGAAAAATATGACACTATTTACTATTTTGATAAGTTCTTTCCAATAAGGAAAACATTCAAATGTTATCAAAGCACACACAAGCTATGGTTAGGTGCTTTAACTTATAATAACTTTGATTATATAAACTGTGTTTTTCAGAGGTTCTAATAACGGTAATAGTAATTCCGGTGCATGAAAAGGGAAGTAGAGATAATATTTCAATTTGGTTTCAGTGCTATCTTCATTTTCAAGGATTATTGATCTAGCTATTGCTTCAAGAGAAAATTTTAAGTTCAACTCAATATGGATATTAAAATAACAAATCTACCGAGAATGCAATATTTAACTTAGTTTCCTTAGTTAATGAAATTTTGGAAAATAAATAAAAAACCGTTGGGATCTGATTCGATTTCTCGACAGCGGTCGATGAAATGAATCATAAAATTTTACTTGATAAACTAGAACAATATGGAATAAGGGGTAAACCGTTATCGCTAATAGAATCTTATTCAAGAAACAGAACTCAAGCTGTCTGCATCGCTTCATTTCTTCGGTATTTTTCTAACTTGCGCTGAAAAACGGTGTCCCTCAAGGACCAGTTTTGGAGCCACTGCTATTTATCGTTACCGACCTTAATTTCGCTAAAACTATCATCGTAACGTTTTATAATCCCATCAACAATCTGCACATCTCATTATATGTAGGTAATGCAGTACCAATCACAGTCAATACAACGTTTCTTGGTGTTGCACCAGACTCGACAATATAAGTGACCACATCCCACTGTCTGGACTAAAATTGTTTTACTTTTCATGTGTTCAAGTTAACTTATCACATGCCATAATTGCATGGGGTTCATCTAACAAATAAGGTATTCATCCACCAAAAAAGAATCATATGTTGTATGCTGAAGCTTTCCCACAGAACTTCTTGTAGACAATATTTTAAAGGTCTATCAATAATGACTTGCATGATTATATATATATATATATATATATATATATACAAATTTGTGTCTTTGTTAAAAATAACATCAAAGAGTTCTGTATGAACAAAAATATATATACATGACAACAAGAAATAATTCTGATTTATTTATAAATAAGTTTGCAAATTCTTAATTCCATATTGATCTTACTATGATTATTCATATGTGTACTGTCTATTGTATTTTAGTGATTCATCTGTACCTATTGTATATTGTATTTTATAGTAATTTTAATGTATTTATCTCTACTGTCTAGATATAAGTTCACAGCAATAAAGTATTAAAATATTATTATTACTGAATATTTTTTTAATTTTGCATATGTTTATGATGGTTATGGAAAAATTGTAATTTTAATTGACCCCCTTTAAATAATTTTTTTGATTACAAACATGTAGCTTCAGATGATGAGTAACTCATCCAATAGGTTATCATGCGACTAATCACTTTAAAATTCATAATTATTAATAACTCCACTTACCATGGTTTAAAACATATTCTGAAGAATTTTTGTTGAAAGTCTCATCTGCTTTTTGATTTATTTTTCCTTCTAAAGATTCTTTACAAGGCTTGATGGTTGAATGGCCACTTCTTCTTAAAACTGAGCCTCCATATAATTTTAAATCCGATTTTGTTTTTTCTAAAGCATTAAAAATTATGTTTATGTTGGATTTCAATTTGTCTGCTATGATTTTTACATCTTCTTCAGGATTTTTACTTTTGGGAGACAACTTGAACGTTCCATTAAAGCTCTAAAATATACTCAGTTATTACTAGTAACTACCCAACATTGGTATGCTTACATTAATAACAGAAACTAAAAGCTCGTAATTTTTCAGATCATCCAAATCTTTTGAAATCCCAACAATCATAGGTTTTAAATCTTGTTTACTATTATTATTAGCAACGTTATTTGATGTTGAAGACTGAATAAAAACACTTAAAATAAAGAAAAAGACCATATGCTTTGTTGCAATTTTATAAGTAAAAACGTTTACAAACTTAGTCATGCTTATATCGAATCAGTTTTTTTTAATTAAATGGGTAAGATTATGATAGTATTTTCTATATTTGTCCCAAATATAAAACCATTTCAATATTACCGAGGTTCATGAAATAAACAAACGTAGCCAAAACCAAAAAATAATAGTTAGTCCTAACAATAACAAATAAATAACTATCTGTATCGACCCAGCAACAGCATGTAAACAGGGAGACCACAGAAGAAGAATAGAAAACATGGTATTGATAGAATACAAAATCATATAAAAGTATTACTGTTCCGTGTTTGAGAATAATGATTATAGTATTACAGATTCCTCCCAACTTACCTAACAATAGAGACAAGAGAGGGCAACACCCTTCCCGAAATTTAAAATTCCAAAGAGATTCATCACTGTGATTGTAATAACAATTCATATCCTTCCATCTAAAATGTACTCCCCGTAGAAAATGAGCTATTTTAATACCAATCTGAATGAGATATGAACTAATTGGGGGCAATTATGATGGAAGTTACATTTCTGCCAAAATTAACAGCAAATATATGAACTAGCCCACTTGGGGGCCAGGTGAAATTGAGCTAATATACAGAGTGCCTTATTCTATTTGGATTATGACTAGTTCACAGTACAATATGTACTTACTAAATTTGCCGCCGGAGGGTAGATGGCGCTTCAAAGTGTACTCCATGATAAGCACTCGGAACATGGAATTATTGAAAGTGAAAATTTAACATGGTCATGGTATGTTGCAATATGCGCGGCCGCCGGCCGCAATAGTTCAAAGAAAAGGTTTCGTTAAGAGGTTGTAGCGTGGAGTGAATTAAATATTCACTCATCGGTTGTACTGAACTTTCAATTCATTAGCAATTGTAATGAATTGTTACAATGTGGTAAGTTAGGTTCAGAAATGAACAATTTCTTTTGTCGTAGAGGTCTTATTGAAGAATAAACATGAATTAATTAAAAAAAAAGGGTTAAGACAGAGTGAGTGAGTGTGCCGAAATGATCGTGAGCCGCAGTCTATCTAGCCTTAAGGTATAGTTAATCTGAGTCACCGTTCGACCGCTTATGTAGAAACCAACGTGCCACATGGGCCGAAAGGAGGAAAGACTTTGTTCGCTACGCTCTCGCCGTCTTTCGCATAAGCCGATGAAGACCGCTAGCCGCAGTCTGTCAGGTTGCGCGAGCTCGATTATTATTAACAATACACGAAAGAAAGCGAATGGCGTCGAGTATTTTGACGGGCGTCTTAGACTTCCGGCTAAGGTTTGAAATTGGTATTCTTTTATTGCTGGTAGTTGAGGAACCTTCAGTGCAAATTTCGTGACATTCCGTTTCCGTTCACCTTCCCACCCCCTGGAATATATATTTATATGTTGTTTGAAACAAAAATTCAAATTGGGGTATTTTGGCCCAATTGCAACCAATTGCAATTTTTTTCTTACCTTACATTGTGTTCAATAAAAGTTTTGCTATTATACTTATAGGAGACGAGGTTCTAAAAATGGGATGCTCGCTTTTATAGAGAAAAAAAGGGGGGGGGGGTTTAACGGAATGTCACGAAATTTGGACTGAAGGTTCCTCAAATACCAAAAATAAAAGGGTACCAATATCAAACCTTAGCCGGGAGTCTAAGGGGTCCAAAAAAAATAAAACTTCAAAACTGACCAAAAAAATGGCAAAAAACAGTTTTTTGAAGGTTAGACATGGTTCCACCCAATATTGGTAATAGAAATTTCAGGATCTTATTATTTTTATCATAAGAAATCAATTTTTCTAGGTCGCCAACCTCTATCGAATTTTTACGAACCTCGTCCTATTTTTCTGTAGATTGAATCATCCACTATAATAAGTACAAATTTGTACGCATTGCTTGAAAAACGTATTTTATTGAATAGACTCGCCTCTTGAGAATTCATTATAATTTATAATAGGGTCAGGGAAATGTACAGTTATATAATACCGTGGTATAAATTCTAAATGTGCGGCACTTGGATTATAATTGTCCAGTAGCACTTACTTTTGGTCAGGACATTTCATATATAACTTTTTCTAAGGTGACTATTATTATGCAAATCGGCCGTCTAAGAACGACGGTGATATTATTTTTGGGCCAGACTCTGTGCTTCATGCTATAACCTCCCTTTTTGTGTTGAAAAAAACGCATTATAGGGTCCTAAATCGTCGTTTTCAAAGATATCAACTTCAAATTTTTGGTGGTGATAGACAACACCAAAGTACGGAATCATTTTGCAAAAAATCTCCCCTAACCTTTTCCAGTCACGTGGTATAGGCAAGAGAATTTTTTTTTCATGATTTTTTTCGGGGAAAATTATAAGCCAACATCATTTCTTCAGCACATCAAGAATTAAATTTTAGTTTTAGAATATACCCTAATTTTTTTGATTTGATATCTTCAATAGGTGGCGCGCCAATCGCATTTTAATTTTTTTACTTTAGAACCGTCTGCAGTCTCTTAGGTTTGTCTGAACAACTTCTAATTAGGCTCATTTTTTTGGGGGGACTTTATTCTATAACACCTATGTGGTGTAGGAAATTTTTGTTCTATATTTTCGCTCCGAGCGGTCATTATATGTTAGGGTCGAAATTTGAACTCAAATATCTCGATTCTCGAAAGTCCAATCGGTTTGCGGTTTAAACCATTCTACTACATTTATTTTTCCCTTTAATTTAAGTTCAAGCAGACCTTGGTACGATGAGAATATTCGGAGGGGCAAATTTCTTTTGCTTTGGGTCATAATTCGGGCCACCACAATTTGTAAAGAAATATTAAAGGAAGAGTGTGGGTAAGTTGATTGATAAAATTGAATTTTAATCAAACAAAGTTCAATAACTTCGTTGCTTTTGATTTTATCGCAAAACAAAAAGTATTCGAAATATATTTCTGAGCACCAATTCATGTTTCAGTTTTCCATTTTTCATTATTAAATTGTAATAATTGCAATGATTGTACTTTTGCGTATGTCTGTATTGTTGATGATGATGATTCGTTAGGAAAATGTTGTTTTGTTAGGTAATTGTGTTAGTTTTATTAAGCTTCGTGGATATCGTGAATATTAAAGGAGTTTCTAATGAATCATAAAAGAGTTTACACTGTGGATACACAATAACACTATATGAATAAGAAACAATCACCTTTTATCATCTACTAAAAATACTGTTAAAGTACTGAGGAACTTTCAGCTACCAAGTAGCCATCAGAGTAAACTCTTAAGAGTATTTCTAGTGGATACAGGTTTCTTATTTATAGTGTTTTCTCGAGTAGTTGATGTTATGAACAAAGCGAACAAGATTAACAATAATTTGATTTTTCCTAAAGACCGAAAATATTATTAAGTAAGACTAATACTATTTACTATTTACCGAAAGCATATCTTATTTGTGGTGTTTTAGACATGAAAATAGGAACAAAAGTGAATATGATAAGTCAAACAGTGAATTAATTGTTTCTTCAGTCATGAACATCTATATTGTATACCAACTTTGGTAGTGTAGTGGGGTTAGCGTATGGTAGTCTCTCCCTATGTCGACCCGGTTTCATACCTTGGTTACGACTGAGATAATTTTCGATACGTATCGTAAATATCTCAGGCAAAAGGCGGTGATATTCATTAGGCAAGATAATATCTGACCATGCTTTCCTTCGAAGGGAAGTGAAGCAGTAGGCCCGAGGCCCCGTGTGCTGTACGATGTCACCGCATGTTGAAGATCTCTACCTGTACCTTGAAAATAGTCAGGATTCGGTGAAATTTCCAGGTTGCTAAGAATACCTATGGGACGGTAGTTATTGATAAAGTATATGCACATGTCAAAAACGTATAAGAAATGATTCAATGTAAAAAATAATGAAAATTAAATACACGCATTCAAATAAGAGATTTAAATTTTAATAACGACAAATATCAAAAATTTAAATGTAGCTTGTTATAAAATTTGTATGATAAGAAATTCGGACCGTTTTGTGAATCGAACAAAAGTTAAATGCAAGTTTCAGTTGTATCTTGTTTCATAAGAATGAATATTACAGTTGAGTACAGGAATTTTTAATTTCTTATATATTTTACCGATCACCCTTTTTAAAAACGGCTTTAGCCTGAGCATATTTTTAGTTGGAAATGCAAACAAAGATTTGCGATAGTGTTAATGACACTAGGATTGAGTATATGATTTTTTATTAATTTTGTCAGTATCTCATCTTCTCCGGTGGACGTTGTGTTTTTAGTGACATAATAATCTTTAATATATCAGTAGATGCTACAGGGATTAAATAAATTGATTTAGAGCAATATTTAATTTCATTTACTAGCTACTTGCTACGATAAGTTGAGAACAGATATCAATAAAATAGTCATTTAATTCATTCACCATAGCTTTTCCAATTTTTGATTCATGACTTAAGTTATTCAGCAAATTGTTTGTCTTAAATTTATCAATTAATTCCCATGTACTTTTTACTTCATTATAAGATTTTGTAGAATTATTTATGAGCTTTAGTTTTAGCAATTTGAACTGTACTTTTCAATATTCTACAATATTATTTATAATATTCCGGTTTTTTCCTGTTGACATATGCTCGCTTATTATTACACGAAATTTTAATTCCTGAGGCGGTTACGTTTGGATTTTTTTTTAATGTTGTCAAGTGAATATCTTCTTAAATATTTTGATTTCATTTATTTAGAAATAATAACTAATATTTGCATCAAACAGTGAATGATTTCACAATTCAAAAGCAAATTGATTTACTGGATGCCCATTTGCACCGTACACTTTGAGTAATACTTAAAAATAAAGTCCGCTTAAATGAGCTTTTTGGTTTGCACCTTTCGCTAAGCACTCCTTAAATGTATTAAGCTATGCTTAAATTTAGGTCTTCACTTTTCGTTGCTTAAAAACAATTTACAGTTAAGTGAAGTTTAACGCACGTGCATGAGTAGCATTAAGATTTGACATAAACATTTTAACCTTCAATCGAAACAAATAACAAAACCATTGATTCGAATCTGAGTTAATCGGGAGTTCTATTTCTTCGTTATTACTTATATGACTTGGACTTGGATATCCTAGAAATTATAGATTTTGGGTTCCCAAGACTACGTTATACAAGATCCGATCATTTTCATGACTTGGAGGAACATGCTTTTTTCAGACGATTTCGACTTACAAAGCGAACTCGTCTGAGTATCTTGTAGGATTAATAGAAGATGCAATTGAATTTCCAAATGATAGATATGTTTATGGAAATTAAAATAACTACAACAAAATGATGTTATTTTTCTTCTAGTAATAACAGTATATCACCTATGAACCAGTTACTGGCAACACTACGTTTTTATGCTTCTGCTGGACATTTAAAAGCAATTGCAGACTTTTGCGAATTTCATACTTCCACTCCTTCAAGAATAATTGCAAGAGTTTCAAGTACAATTGCAACTTTGAGGCCCCAGTTTATAAAGATTTCAATACAAAATCAATTCCTTGAAATAGCAGCATTTCCAAGAGTTTTGGATACCATAGATTGTACTCATATTAGGATCCAATCACCTGATGGAGAAGATGTAGAAGTATTCAGAAATAGAAAAGGTTATTTTTCCATAAATGTACAAGTACGTAGTAGTTTGTGATGACTCTTTGAAAATAATGGATATTGTTGCAAGTTGGCCTGGATCTGCTCATGATTCAACTATATTCAGTAACAGCCGAATAAGGGCTCGTATGGAAAATGCTGAATTCTCAAATTGCTTGTTATTAGGTAAGGGATGCATTCTTAAATAATTCCTTTTTTTACTTTAAATTATTTGTAGGAGATAGTGGATACCCAATAAGAAACTCACTAAAAACTTCACCCCCTTTTGTAGGCTTGTCTGGCTATTGCCTCCGGTAACACTTAGGCCTGCTGGTCCATTGTATCTCGCCTATGTTTCGTTTCTTTACGGTATCCACTCAAGTATTTTTATACCTTGTACGAGTTTGTACAAGTCCTTTACAGGGTGGGAACTGTACAATTCTGGTTCGCCGTTAGGCTTTCCAAAAATTGACTGTCTTTTGCGATCCAGCGCCTCGCATTTACACAGTATGCGTGTCACTGTTTTTGTATCCTTACCGCAAAGTCAGGTCGCCATTGTACAGTCCCATTTTGTTTAGGTGCCCTTTTACTGGCGCATGGCCAGTCATGAGCCCTGTTACGACTTTTATTTTTTCCCTATTTAGTGCTAATAGGTCTGTCGTTCTTTTGTTACATGGGGCTTTGATTTATTTCTTCTCATGTTCGTTTCCTAGGATTTTTCCCAGTATTCTTTGTGGTTTTCCATGATCCAGTCTTTTACAGACTTGCGTGCTGTACGTTTTGGTACCCCGTGGTCTGTTCTAGCTCTGGAGCGTCCTCTGACCCTCTTTTTGCAAGTTCGTCGGCTTTTTCGTTGCCAGTCGTTCCCTGATGTCCCGGCACCCAAATCAGCTTAACGCGGTTTCGGTCTGCCAGTATTTCAAGTTCTTTTTTGCATGTTCATACCAGACGGGATGTCACTTCCTGACTTCTCATTGTCTTAAGTGCAGCCTGACTGTCTGTCAATATGTGGATCTGCTCATCATCGATGGCTCTCCGATTGTTTTCCTTCACACATTGGAGGATTGCATATAACTCTGCTTGGAAGGCAGAGGTTCTATACTTGAATATACTCCTGTACCTGCACCTTTTTCAGTCTTAGACCCGTCTGTATACAAGATCTTTCCCTGTAGAATGTCGCTCAGGTTTGTATGTTCCCATTCAGTCTTTTCTAGTATTGATACCCTGAATGTGTTGTTAAAAGAGTATCGCTTTGGAATGTGATCTGTTCTCATGCCTAACACGTCCCTGGTCACGATTTTCACGATACTCATGTGTCCTGGCCCAATGTGAACATTCTCCAGCGTATTTTGTATTCTGAAAGCACCAAGCCTGGCCTCCTTGGATTACCAATTGGAGGGGAGACAATCCCAGTAATGTTTCCATTGCTGCAGTGGGCGTAGATTTCATGGACCTGTGATCCCAAGACATGTAATTCTCTGGACCTTGGTCAGTCTTGTCATGATCCCTCTTTGTTGTGTTTTAGGCCCCCATACCAAAGAAGCGTATGTTATTGCGGGTTTAACCGTCATGTTGTACAACCAGTAGAGCGTGTTCGGTCGTAGCCCCCATTTTTTCCCGAAGGAGCGTCTGGCCACATGTAATGAGGTCTCCGCTTTTTCAAATACTTTTCCCAGATGTTGGTCCCAAGCCCTCTGTTTTGCGTTTACGAGTGAATGCTACTATGGTGGCTTTGTGGGGACTGATATTCAGTCCCTCTAAATCCGTCCATGCTGTTACCAGGTTCAGAGCCTTTTGCATTTGATCTCTGACCGTGGAGTTGTATTTTCCTCAGCATTGAGTCTATCCAGGCCACACATGGTTCCTCGATACCTATGTGTTTGAGGGACCTGATGATTGAGGTGTTGTCAAAAGCTCCTTCTGTGTCTAGGAAAGCCGCTAGAATATTTTTTTTATTTTGCAGCGTTTTTTCCACTCTTTCCACAAGTTGATGGAGTGCTGTTTCTTCTGTTGAACAGTCAGTCTTGTAGGCATATTGGTTGCGTTGCACTGATCTTTCTACCAGTACACTGTCCCTTATGTGTCTATCTACTAGCTTTTCTAGAGTCTTGAGCTCGAATGACATAAGACTAATCGGTCTTAAGGACTTTGCCGTTTCCTGTCCAGTTTTTCCAGGTTTCGGAATGAAAGTAGCCCTAATATTTCTCCATAATTCCGGAATATACCCTAGAGCCAGGCTGGCTCTGAGTACATTGCAGAGCCTGACCTGCAGTAGTTCTGGCCTCTTCTGCAGCAGTACTGGGTAAATCCCGTCCGAGCCCGGTGATTTAGATGGTTTAAATGAGTTTATAACCCATTGAACCTTGTTATAAGTCACCACCTTTTTAGCCATTCTCCAACTTTCCTTGGATCCTTGTATCAAGGTGTCAAGGCCATTTGTTCTATGGTTAGCAGGTGTCTGAACTATTTGAGATCCAGGAAAGTGCACTTTAAAGAGTTCCTTTATTGTTTCCTCCTCTGTATTTGTGTACTGCCCTTGTTCGTTTTTAAGGATTTTTATTGGTTGTTGTGTGTCCTTAGAGAGCATTCTGTGGAGTCTAGCACTTTCTTGAGTGCTTTCAATCTCCTCACAGTACTTCCTCCATGAATCTCTCTTTTTCCAGTGCACTTTTATAAATGGTCAAGGTGTTCTTGAAGTCATCCCACCTTCCACTTTTTTTTTGCCCTGTTGAATTCTTTTCTGGATTGTCCTCTCATTTTCGCAAGTGCGCTGTTCTACCAGGCCACTTTCCTGGTGGATAGAGGACAAGTGTTGTTGAACTCAGAGATGGTCCATGTTTGTTCTTATCTTTTTTTGGGTCCCCTGGAGGTTACGTTCTAGGCCTGCTTTGTAGGCTTCCCAGTCTGTTCTCTTTGGGTTCCGATAAGTCTCAGTATAGATTTCGCTTTTTATCTTGAATTTTATGTGTCTATAGTCTGAGCAGTTCCCCTCATCGGACACATGCCATTCTGTAAAAAAATTACTCAAGTAGGTAGAGACTATTATTACATCGAGTACCTCCTTCCTGTTATTTGTAACAAAAGTTGGTTTGTTTCCTACATTCAATGTGTCCAGATTATTTGCCAGCATGAATTGTAGTAGCGATTCGCCTCTTTCATTGTTGTTAGTGCTTTCCCATAGAGTGGGTTGCGCATTCGCGTCGCAACCAATGATCAGCTGCAGTCCTTTTCTCCTGCAGTGAATCACCAGTTCCTCCACACTCTTCGTGGGTGGTAGTTCAGGATCGTCGGATGGGAAGTAGGCTGATCCGAGTACTATTTCCCTGGTACCACATACCTCTTTGATTCTAATCTTTACCGCTGTCAGGTCTCTTGAGCAGAATTCTGTCAGTGGTGGCATTTTAATCCGATTATTAATTGATATACAGGACCGGGGGTTCTCAGCCAATCTGCTGTATATCAGCTCTCGGCTCGCCCCCCGTAGACCTCTTATTTCCCCGTGTCTGACCCATGGTTCCGGTATAAGGGGCACCTCAGGGTCCCCCATAACAACTGCAAGTACTGCCGAGGCCGCCCTACAGTACTGGAGGTTGATCTGAAGGATCCCTTGACCCGTCAGATTTTTTTTTTTTTGGTCAGGGTCCTGAAGAGTACCTTTCCGAGTCTGTAGTATACTCGGAACTGCATCCTCTCCATTTCCCTGTACGACTTATCGTCCACGGAGAAGGCCAGAAGTTGTCCTTCTTCCTTCTCCGTGTTCCTACTCATCAGAATCCATTCTTGCGTCCTCAGATCCGGATTTTGGATCCCAAGACGCCGCCTGAACTCTGTTGGGTCTGTCTTCTCTGTTCCAGGGGCGAAGACCAGCACCCTGTGGTGAACTAGGAGGTCCCCGAAATTGACCACAGTCAGCGCGGCTCCCTCCCAGAGTCGCCCCAGTGAGCCTACCGTTTCCCTGAGCCAGTTTGTGGTTCTTTCGTTAGCACAGGTCGTCGATATGACCCCTGTGTTAAAGCTTATCCTTTCGAACTGTGGAGCACTACCGCTCCCAGATGCGGCCTCAAATAGTGCGTCCACAATTCTATTCTGGACCAGGTCTGCTTGTCCCTGGCTCAGTTGAACTTCCGGATGGCGTCTGTCGATCATCGCCATTCGGAGTCCCTTTGTCACCGAGCTATAAGTGCCAGTCCACACTCGCGTGTTCCTGGCTCTTTTAGTCTGGGTGGACTTTGGAGGGGTCTGGGAGTCAGATCGAGGTCTTTTTTTGTTTCCCCCGTCTGATAGTCCTCCAGCTGCTTTCTTTTCTTCCTGTTCCGCTCTTTTCTGCCGTCCAAGTCCAGGCAGCCATTTTCTTCTCCATCAGCAACTTCTTCCGTTGCGCTCCGGAGGGTTCCGAGTTTGAGTCGGAGCTAGCCGACATCTCCTCGGGTTTTCTTGTTTTTGTACTCTTGTCCATTTAGTTCCCCTGCACAGGACTAAGGATGATTACTCCGAGATTTCGCCTGGTTTCTTGGAGGCCCCGTTAGTGACACCGTATTTTAAAGAACCCGGTGCGCCGGTGCCATTCATCCCTAGCCACGGGTTCCCACAGCTTTAAATTAGTGTCTTGGCTGACTGCAGATGTGTTGTCTAAGAGCAACACACCTGGGCGGTGAGGTCGCCACATCCCTACGCCTGTAATATAAGATGTTATTGAGTGATATAACCACGATTTTCACGATTTTACTTATTTAATAAATCCATATATTTATTGTAAATAATTCACATAATCGATTGAATAAAGCTCAAGCACTAACTGGGATACAATCGGTGGTCGATAGACTGTACAGATACGAATATAAGAAAATCGGTCTATTCGGAGATAAAATCGCCTCATTGACACTGGATACAATGTTATCCACACTGATTTTAGTAGTTAAAGTGAATCCTGAAACAGCGGCTAGTGTTTGTTTTGCGTTTATTATTTCCAAAAATACAATACGGAGAGGGCGTGAAAAACTATCCTAGACAATGCAGAAAAGTACTGGGAAGTATTTAATTCTGGTTTGCATATGGAAGATGCAAAGGGTTTCCCTAATTTTGTAGAATGCCAAAAACATATTTTGAAGCAATTCCCGAGATGGTGCCAAAACCACCAAAACTTGCTAAAGCAGATACAAATTAACCCAGTTTGTACACTGAAGAACAAATTGTTCGATAATTCATTCTGATTCATTATCATTCATATTGAAATATGAAATTTGATTATCGAGAAGCAGCGCCACGCGTTTGTTCTGACATACAACAAATCTAAATCTCGGATAGTAGACTTCCGCGGACAGCTAATCTTGAAAAATCTTGTCTTCCGGATGGATTCCGCGTCACAATAGCTCGACAGTTCAAGCCTCAAGCCTGCCCTGAAGATGCCACCTGTAATGGTTGGCGAAACGTCGGCATCACGTCGAGCTATTCTGACGGGGAATCCATCCGGAAGATAAGATTTTTCAACAAATCTAAATGCAATCATTGCATAGGGTAGGTAGTAATTATTCTAAAGCATGAACATAAGAGCTGAATGCGTTGATATCAAGTCGTTTTATAGCGTCACCTGATTTTATGGTGATAGAGAGCATTAAATTCTGTAATTTAACTGGACTTCGAATTAAATAAATTAATGTTCTTTGTTTGTTACCCGGAAAATTTACGTTGACGGAGAAGCAATGAATTCTGGTTCATTGTTCTACCTTGTACTCCCAAGTTTGATACGATTCCTTTGAATATTCTACTTATTAAAGTTTATGTGTCAGATTCGTGGATTTATATCTTGGAAATAAAGAAACGATTTCATTTCCATCTTGCACAAAGTACAAAGTGATGATCTCTCCGTTACTACGCAATTACTGAAAATAATAATGATAAAATGCTATATTGTCGGTGTTTTATTGAAATTGCAATATTTTATTGAAACTAGAGAAAACATATTTCGCAATTTAACATACATTATTCCGATATAACCGATATTTTTCGAAATTATTTTTCCTACTGAAGTCATTATGTTGTCTCGCAACTGCATACCGTGATTTTAGAGGCAGTAAAGTTTATGGAACTTGTTACAGTCATAAAGAATGAGTACAAGCAGATTAGCAATTACATACACCGTACAGGTGTTCAAGTGAGAAACATACCTGTGATTCATAACTGAAATGCTAGACCATCATATTCCGTTTTCAAATTAACATAAGCGGGCGAACACAAGTACAGGGAACTCAACACCCCAACTCCATCTGTTGTGCTTATATGTGACAGTTGTCTAACCTGCGACCCTTCTAATATTATAGCATAATCTGTATATATATTTTTACAAGTGTTATACATGCATAATGCACTTTCAAGTTTTAAGTAACCTCACACAAACAAATTGTTTGTTATTATTTTCATAATTTTACGTTCTGATACTGGAAATAACATCTCAACATGTGATTAAATGAGAAAACAATTACTTTGTTTTTATACACTTTTAATAATAACATGAAAACGTTACTATAGATTAAACACCGAAGTGTTTATAATTTTGTATATGTTTGATAATGGCACTTCGGTGTTTTGTATATGTTTGATAATGGCACTTCGGTGTTGAAACTATTGTAACTTTTTCTTGTTATTATTAAAAGTGGTATAAAAACAAAGTAATTATCATTTCATTCAATCATAATGATAAATTACCATAAAGTAACGACTTCTACCATCGATTTTAGTTATCACAACATCTATTGTGATTTCATCTTAGTTGGGGTAAATATTAAAGATAGCTTCCAGAATCAATAAAATGATTCTATATTATCTTTCATTGTAGATAAATAATCAAACATTAAAGTGATAGACAATAATGAAACTGCCATAAATGGCTATCCTTCTCTATTTCAAATTCAGGGTCTGAACTACTGTGAACTATAAGGCGCCGTTTGTGCCATAATTATTACTTTTTACATTTTAAACATTTTAAAATATATATTAGATAACTCTATGAATATATTGATCATGTTTTATATATATAGATTGTAGAATATAAATAAATAGAAGTTGTGAGAAATATATTCAAAACTTTAGCTTCGTATATTCCACTTGAGACGCTGAATTATCAATCAGCCAACACCGATTGATAGCACATAAAGTACACAATGGTGATTGGCATAAGAGTATGCAAATTTTGTATTCATCGCTATCAGTGTGAGTGCAGTGCATATGCAGTGAAAAGAATATCTTGTGTAAGCATGTGCCCTTGGTGAGGATTGTATGAGGAGCGAATGGGAACTAACTCTGTTTTAGATGAATTTTTGAAGTGTTTAGGAGCAAATTCACATATTAAACCACAGCACGATGAGGAGATCAACGAATTTATCAAAGAGAAGGTAGGAGAGGCAAGTCAGGTAGCAGATGAGGTCCAGACACAAAAGTAAACTAGAGTTTATTTTGAATACTGTACTGACACTTAGGGGAATTTTTAGTCATATATATATATATATATATATATATATATATATATATATATATATATATATATGTTCTGCTTCAGGTTTCCGCGGGCGTTGTATGCTGTATTGGGTTGCCGGGATATACTCCGCGTTGTCGTAGATTGGTTTCGATAGAAACCGTTGATATGACGATGTTTCGGCACAATCTCATGTGCCATCTTCAGGTCTTCTCTTCAGGGCTGCTGCTCTGCTTCGAGTTAACTTGAAACTGATCTCCGTTGATCCTGTTGGTGTTTTATGTATCCTTGTTACATCTGGATGATTTTGCCGGTTTGATGCGTCTGATTGAGTTTGTTGGTCTGTTGCGTTAGAGCGATTTTGTCGGTTCGTTGCGTTCGAGCGAGTTTGCCGGTCCGTTGAATTAGTCTGGTTGACTGTTCTCCTGGGTGGTTGAAGGGCTGGTTTCCAAGCAGTTGGTAATCTCTGTGTATCGTCTCTTGTATTGAGATTTGAAGGTCGCTTCTCGATTTCGATAGCCTCTCTTATGATGCGTTTTCTTTTGTGCTCCAGGCTGGCTAGGACTCGGGTGTTGTCAAAATCGATTTCATGTGAAGTTTTTCTCACATGTTCGGCAAGTGATGATGTTGTTTCTTGCTTTGAGACTGCATTGCGGTGTTCTTCACGTCGAATGTAGATTCTTCTGTTAGTTTGTCCTATGTAGCTTCCTCCGCAATCTTTGCATGGTATTTCGTAGACCCCTTGTGTTTCCAGATTTATTTTGGATTTAGCGTTAGGCAGTACTTGACCAATCTTTCTTGTCGTTTTGAAACTTGTCTCAATGTTGTGTTTTTTGAGAATTCTGCTGATCTTCTCTGTAGTACCTTTGACGTATGGCAGATGGGCTTTGGCGACAGGTTCTCCTTTTTCTTCTTCTGTGGTTCGATCTGTCTGGCGTCGTGGTCTTAGTGCTCGTCTGATATTGTCTTTTGAGAACCCGTTTTGTTGTAGCGTGGTTTGTATTGTGTGCATTTCTTGTTGTTTGTGGTCATTGTCGGTTAGTCGGTCTGATCTGGATGTGGCTCAGAAATTTTGTCAGTGCGGCTTCTCCGTGAGTCCAGATAACAAACGTATCGTCTACGTATCGTAGCCATAGTTTTGGTTTTTGGCTGGCTGTTTGGATGGCTCGTTCTTCAAAGTCTGTCATACACAGGTTGGCTAATACTGGGGATAAGGGTGATCCCATCGGTGCCCCTTCAATTTGTTTGTATCTTTGGTCCTTGTAGATGAAGTACGTATTTTTGAGGCAGTGTTTGGTAAGTTCGATGATGTCCTTCCGTATCTGGTATTTCTTCTGGATAATTTCGACGGCCTCATCGATGGGGATATTAGTGAAGAGTGATACGATGTCGAAGCTCACGAGTATGTGGCCAGGTTCCAGCTTTATGTTCTTTATGCGTTCGATGAAGTGGCTTGCGTTCTTCACGTAAGATTCGGCTTCTTCGGCATAGGGTTGTAGCTTCTTTGCTAGGAATTTTGCGAGCTCCTGTAGAGGTGAACCTATCGAACTGACGATAGGCCTAAGTGGAGCTCCTTCTTTATGGATCTTGGGAAGGCCGTACAGTTTCGGGCACTTCGACGATTTCTCTCTTGGTATTAATCTCTGCTGTTCTTTTTTGTCGATTTGGCTTGCCTTGATTTTTGTTCTGGTGGTTTTCTCCAGGTACGTAGTGGGGTCAGTGGTTATCGGTTGGTAAGTGTCATCTTGTAATAGTGTTTGAATTTTGTCATCGTACTCTCTGATGTCCATTACTACAGTTGCGTTGCCCTTGTCTGCTGGTAGTATGATGATGTCAGTGTTTGCTCTTAGGTTCATCAGAGCATGGTGTTCATCTCGTGTCAGGTTCTTCTTTGGAGGTTTAGCTTTTTTCAGAATTCGGACTACATCCTGTCGTATGGCGTCAGCTGAAGTGGATGGAAGACTTGTTATTGAGGCTTCTACACAGCAAATGATGTCTTCGGTAGGAATCTGGGTGGGTGCTATAGCGTAGTTGGATCCTTTGGCGAGGACACGTTGTTCGTTGTGGTCTAGAGGAAGAAGAGCCCTGAAGAGAAGACCTGAAGATGGCACATGAGATTGTGCCGAAACGTCGTCATATCAACGGTTTCTATCGAAACCAATCTACGACAACGCGGAGTATATCCCGGCAACCCAATACAGCATATATATATATATATATATATATAAGAGATACAGAATTAAATTTTCTGAATTATGAAAATAACTTTCGGCTTCTTCGGCATAGGGTTGTAGCTTCTTTGCTAGGAATTTTGCGAGCTCTTGTAAAGGTGAACCTATCGAACTGACGATAGGCCTTAGTGTAGCTCCTTCTTTATGGATCTTGGGAAGGCCGTACAGTTTCGGGCACTTCGACGATTTCTCTCTTGGTATTAATCTCTGCTGTTCTTCTTTGTCGATTTGGCTTGCCTTGATTTTGGTTCTGGTGGTTTTCTCCAGGTACGTAGTGGGGTCAGTGGCTATCGGCTGGTAAGTGTCATCTTGTAATAGTGTTTGAATTTTGTCGTCGTACTCTCTGATGTCCATCACTACAGTTGCGTTGCCCTTGTCTGCTGGTAGTATGATGATGCCAGTGTCTGCTCTTAGGTTCATCAGGACTACAGGATTCGGACTACATCCTGTCATATGGCGTCAGCAGAAGTGGATGGAAGACTCGTTATTGAGGCTTCTACACTGCAAATGATGTCTTCGGTAGGAATCTGAGTAGGTGCTATAGCGTAGTTGGATCCTTTGGCGAGGATACGTTGTGCGTTGTTGTCTAGAGGAAAACTTGACAGATTGTACACCAGTTTATTGATGTCCAAAGGCTGTACCTCCTTGTTGGGCCTTTGAGTCCTCTTCAGCTCTTCAAATTTTCTCTTGTGTTTGGCAGTGGTCCATTCGGCGTCTGTTTGGGAACGGAAATCCGAAAGCTGGTCTATTTTGTTCCAGAGTAATGGATGCAGTCTGCTGCTTAGTTCCAGATGTAGTTGTAATAGCTCCTTGTTGGTTTTGTCCAGGATCTTTCTTGTGTCTTGGATGGATTCTCGAATCAGGGCACGGCTTGTTCTTCTTAGGATTTTGTTTGTCTTGGAATTATTCTTGTGAAATTTGATCTGCATGCTTTTCGGAATAATGTCCTCGTCTCTACAGCGTTCCAAGAAGGTGAGGGTACATAATAGCTTGCTTCGTTTGGATCGTAGGTTCTCGAAGATCTCAGTTTGGTGGGTCATCTTCTCCCCGTAGAGTTTATTTATGTTCTGCTTCAGATTTCCGCGGGCGTTATATGCTGTGTTGGGTTGCCGGGATATACTCCGCGTTGTCGTAGATTGGTTTCGATAGAAACCGTTGATATGACGACGTTTCGCCACCCTTATCCCCAGTATTAGTCAACCTGTTTATGACAGACTTTGAACGGGCCATTCAAACAGCCAGCGAAAAACCAAAACTATGGCTACGATACGTAGACGATATGTTTGTCATCTGGACCCACGGAGAAGCCGCACTGACAGAATTTCTGAGCCACATAAACAGAATTCACGAAAAAATCAAGTTCACAATGAAGATCGAGAAGGACAACCAACTATCCTTCCTAGATGTTCTTGTGAGCAAGAGAAACGGCAAAATAGGACACACCATATACAGGAAACCAACACACACGAATCGTTACCTGAACGCCCAGTCACATCACCATTCATCACAACTTCAAGTCGTAATGAAAACACTCATAACCAGATCAGACCAACTAACCGGCAATGACCACAAAAAACAAGAAATGCAGACAATAAAAACCACGCTACAACAAAATGGGTTTTCAGAAGACAATATCAGATGAGCACTAAGGCCCCGACGCCAGATAGATCGAACCACAGAAGAAGAGAAAGAAAAACCTGTCGCCAAAGCCCATCTCCCATACGTCCAAAGTACCACAGAGAAGATAAGCAGAATCCTCAAAAAACACAGCATTGAGACAAGTTTCAACACGATAAGAAAGATTGGTCAAATACTGCCCAACGCTAAATCCAAAATAAATCTGGAAACACAAGGGGTCTACGAAATACCATGCAAAGATTGCGGAGGAAGCTACAATAGATCAAGATCTGCGCCGAGTTCCTACAGGCCGGAATGATCTTCAAGTTTGAACGCAGCGAAGACCGAATTCCGCCCAAAACACCGATGATCAGAACCACTAATACGACCTTGTGGCCTGGGTATAGCGTGCGGAGCTCGAACAGGAGATCTTGATATTTTGTCCATTTTTCCTCCTCTTTCAAGACTATGTTCTTCTCTGCCGGAGCGGAGAATTCGATGACATACATAGTCTTGATTAGTTTATCGAGGAGGACAACGTCAGGCCTATTTGCTTGTATGGACCTGACGGTCGGAAACGGATAATTCCAGAAGATCTGGCATTTTTCGTTTCCGACAACGGACTCAATATCTCCTGGCATGTAAGGCAGCACCGGCTCTTGGTCTATTCCGTACGAGTGCCTTAGATGGTAATACAGCACCCGTAGGGCCGCATTATGGCGATGGGTGTACGCCGACGCCGCTTTTATATATATATATATATATATATATATATATATATATATATATATATATATATATATATATATATATAAATATAAACAAGTTTAAAGTTTCTTTGCCTAATTGGCCACTATCGTGTATGTAACTTAAGAGATATAGAATTAAATTTTCTGAATTATGAAGATAACTTAGATAATTTAACATAGGATTATAAAGATGAATAAACGTAAAAGATTGAACCATAGGCGGGATTCGAACCCACATTTCTGGATTTCTAGTCCAGGGTGTAATTGGTAAACACCCTGGACTAGAAATCCAGAAATGTGGGTTCGAATCCCGCCTATGGTTCAATCTTTTACGTTTATTCATCTTTATAATCCTATGTTAAATTATCTAAGTTATCTTCATAATTCAGAAAATTTAATTCTATATCTCTTAAGTTATATATAAATATATATATATATATATATATATAATATTAACTGAGATCAGATAACCACTACTGTCACCTTTCATAGTTCAGTCTGGAATGATATGATTAATCAACCGTTGCGTTTTTGCTTTATTTCACAGGATAATATCAAACTACCATCTACGGATCTAGGCGAACAGTTCGCCTAGATTTTCCAGACTCTACGGTCGAATCACCTGAAGATGGCAAATGCGACTTTGCCGAAACGTCGTGAAATTGGTCCTTTTGAGGACCGAAACCACACAACGCGGATCAATACCCGAGAATCCAGTTCTACACATTACGTCCGCGAGAACCTAAGAAGAAACATATATATATATATATATATATATTCTTTTGTTGATATTCTTGAACCATTTGTAATATTTGTATGTTTTCTTGGTATATTGGTTCGTATATATACTGATAATGAAATAAAAATTCTGTTTTGACGTTTCGACAACGTTTATTGCCTTTATCAAAATTGTTAATTGAAATTAGTGTTTCCATGTAATTTAGAAAAGAATAGATGATTTCGATTAATGAAATGCGTCTGCAGCCGACTTTTGTTTTAAGATCCAATTAAAACTGCAGAAAACATTGGATCGGTTGTGTGTGAAAGAGTAATGTATGTCTAACTACAATTTGAAATAGATTGAATTTGATTAAATACAAGACATTCCAATATTGTACAATTATAAATATCTATGAATTATTGTATGAATTAGTTATTCTATGATGAGTATTTCTATCATAACTATTCAAGTTTAAGATAATTCTATGGAATTTAACCTCAAAATTGTTATTCTATAGTGTCATAGTTAAATAATACTTCATCTTTTTTAGGTTGAATTTTAAATAGACAGTGGAAAGTGGCACTTCAAATTAATAAAATTTTGTTAAGTTTGAATTAGATTATTGTACAGTTTCGAAAGATTGGAATCTATTTTGTCATTTACACAATTGTTCTTTTTAATTTGAATAGATTCTAATATCAAACGTTTGTTGTCGTTTGTTTCAATATTTAAAATTTTTGTATTGTTGTAGTCGAAAGTATGGTTAGTGTCTTTCACATGTTTATTGAGCGCAGTTGATGAATTTTTGGTATATTTGTGGCCATTTAATCTTTTTTCGAGGTATTGTGAAGATTGGCCAATATATACCTTTTCGCAATCTTTGCAAGGGATGGAATATATGTATATACATATATAGTAAGTAAGTAAGTTTATTCTTTCTTCGTAATCAGATATATTACAATATAATATAGCAATACTACTAAAAATGAAGTGGCGTCAAAAAAGAGAATATAAAATATAATTAATGTACACTGCACAATAACAACAATTTAAAAAAAATTATATAAGGACTATTATTGTCACTTATAGCTTAAAAATTCGTCTATGCTGTAGGCCTCTATTTCGATCAGATACTCAAAACAGCCCTTTTAAAAATCACTAATTTTTGAATAGCTTTAAACTCGTCTGGTAATGCATTAAAAAATTTAAGGCATCTATATAGTGGAGACTTTTCGAAAAATGTCAAGTCATGTCCCGGGATGTTATAATTCTTTGATCGAGTATCATGTGTATCTAGTTTTTTAAGATTAACAAAAAGATGTTTGTTCTTAAAAAGAAAAATAATACACCCATAAATATAGATGCTGTAAGCAGTAAGAAGAGTATTTTTTCTAAAATGTCCACTGCATGTTTCAATGACTTTAAGATTCAGAATGGTTCTCACAACGCGTTTTTGACTCACAAATACATTTTCAAAAATAGTGCTTGTACCATAGAATATGATACCGAACTTCATTCTTGAATAAAAATTTGCAAAATATATAGTTCTTAATATGGAATCATTACAGCAATTTTTGAGTACCCTGATCGAATATCCCACACTATTTAACTTAGAGGTCAGTTTGTTTACATACTCTGACCAACTCAATGTGGCGTCCACTTCTAGCCCTAAGAACTTTACCGATTTTTGCTGTTTATATGTAATCTGGTTTATTACCATATTTGTAGGCGGTTCAAAGCCTGGATGAATATTTCTAAATAACATTATATTTGTTTTTTCAGCATTTAGTATCAATTTGTTCTTTCCGAACCATTCACCGGCATTCAACATGGCGGCACAACACTCAGAAATCAATTTTGGCTAAAGTTTTTCACTTAGATTCAGATTGCTATCGTCAACATAGGTTACCGAAGTGCGCTTTGGGCCTTCTAATTCTGCGATATCGTTTAAAAAAATTATAAATAACAGAGGACCCACCAAACTCCCTTGTGGAATTCCCACATTAGTTGTTTTGAGTTCTGAGTAAACTTTTGAATTTGAAGTAGTAATTGCCACCCTTTGTTGCCTATTAGACAGATACGATCTAAACCATTGCAAAACTACTCCTCTTACCCCATATCTGTGAAGCTTGTATAACAAGAGTGAATGGTCTAAGGTATCGTACGCCTTTGACAAGTTTAGAAAGATTCCCTGCGTAAGTTCACCCTTATCAATTTTTTCGAATACAGCTTGAATAAAGGAAAATACGGCTGTGTCAGTTCCTCGATTTTTTATGCTGCCATGCTGAATGTCACTGAATAATCTAGATTTCTTAAAAAAGGAAATTAACCTGGTACACATGGACCTCTCAAAAATTTTTGAGAAACTATTCAGCAGGCTAATTGGCCGATAGTTAGAGACATCTGATGGGTCGCCTTTTTAAGAATAGGCTTTATTAGGGCCACCTTAAGTTGGTCCGGAAATACTCCGTGCCTAAATGAGTTATTTATGATATGTGTAAGTGGTTTACATAAAAGTCCTATACATTTTTTAATAATATACACAGGTATCTCATCTGTTCCACATCTAAGTTTGTTCTTTAGTTTTTTAACAATTTGAAATATTTCTTCTTCACTTACAAGATCTAAGAACATGGAATTTTCATTTAGAGGAATTTTGCAAGTAAAGGGCCTTTTCGGTTGTTTATCCCTAAGACTGGGCACAATGTTCTCTAAGAACTCGCTTATCTTATTGGCATGTTCTTGAGGGTTATCGAAAATCTGACTGTCATTTTTTGTGGGGTCTTTTCCTTGTAAGTCATTGATTACTTTCCACACACTTTTATTTTTATTCTCACTATTTAAAAAAAAAATTTCTATGTACTTTTTCTTCGCCTCGGAAAGTAAATTATCATATTTGCATTTGTACCGTTTGTAATTTTCATTAAATTCACTATTACTTGACTTTAATATTAACAAAGCATCCAGATCTCTTTTACATTGAGCTATTTCTGGAGTGTTGTCATAATTTGCTATCTTTTTTTTCTTTAAGAAGAGGGAATGATTCATTAAATATAGGAATAAAAGTGTTCAGAAAACTTACCCACTGACTATTCACATCAGATTGGCTTACCGATAATATATCTACCCAGTCCTGCTGTAGTAGACTTTCATTAAAGGCATTTATATTTTTCTTCGAAAAGCTCCTTTTTTTGCAGACTTCCTCTTGTTTTACATTAAGTATATCTACATAGACTTTGACACACTTGTGATCCGAGATATGATATTCAATGACCTCACATTCACTATCGTAATTAACACAAATGTTATCCAAACAAGAGGATTTTGTAGCGTCGATTCGTGTGTATTCCCTGGTGGCTAGCTTAAATCCATATACCTCCAAAAGGGATATAAATTCCACAGAAGCAGCATTTTGCACCGACACATCAATATTAAAATCACCTCCAATGAAAATTTTGCAGTTTTCTGTTGCCAGAATTTCTAAGGCTTTCTCCATACGATCAAAGAAAAACCGGATATTTGAAAGCTCAGAACACGATCGATATATAGATAGGAAGATACACTTTTGTTTACCCAAGAAACCTTCGACCGCACAGCACTCAAAATGAAGTTTTAAGGCTAACTTGTTAAGGTCCTGTCTGGGATTGGCTTTGCAACCATTTTTGGTAGAAATTGCAACTCCACCATGGTGATTTTCTTCACGACAGAAATGAGACATAATTTTGAAACCGTCAGGAACAAAGGCTTTAAGTTGTTCAACCAATTTCCAATGCTCAACTACTGATATCATATCACAATCTTGGTTTTCATTTATTACAGATTCGAGCTTGTTAAGGTTCGTTCCAAGTGAACGAAAATTTTGGTGAACCAAACTGCCCCTGCTTAGTTCGCTTTTTAACTTTTTTATGTTGTGTTTAGGTCGTCTCTTATCTTCCTTAGTTTGAGGTGGGATAAAAAACGGTTTAAACAAGTGTGTTCAGGCCAATTTTCTGGATTCTTAACATTTTCCACCTCACTTTGGGGAACTGAGACTTTAAAAGAAGAGTATTCTTCCGGATGCCTCGAATTCATTTTTTCACATTTGGCGTCTTTTATATTTTTTGAGTTTAGATGAGTCATGAGTTGATTTTCACTTAGATTTGGCTGGAGCCGATATACGTGAAAATGCTCGTACTTTACAGCAGCCTGTATATTCATTACTTCAGAGGAATTTCCAACGATTATGTTATTATTTTTATTGTTTAGCTTTTTTTTACGATCTGACACCTGTTTCCATTCATCAGATGGTTCGGTCGGCTCATCGCTTCCGGATTTCTTATCATCATTAATTGATTTTGTCAACACATTTTTTTGCTGATTATAAGCCGTTCTTTGAGATTTATTATTCTCTTTATTTAACTTACTTGTTCCATTTAATTCATTGTTACGGGGAATTGGATTTACATTATCTAATAATTTGACCAATTCTAGGTTACTGTTTTTTAGATTTCTCACCTCTGTCTTTAGATCATCTACAGTATTTTCAAGACGCTTCACTTCCTCAGAAACTATTTCGTTAATTACTTCCTGAAATTCCTGACTTTGTAAAAAGGTGATTATAATATTGTCCCTGTTAGATCTAAGATCAGGGGCCATTTTCGGCACTTTTTTAACACTAATTTAGCACTTATTGTCCAAATTATCATGAAGTTTACGGAGCGACTGTTAAAACACAACCGAACGCGATCGATCTTCGATACGATATCTCTATATATATATATATATATATATATATATATATATATATATATATAATTGGATCTTAAAACACAAGTCGGCTGCAGACGCATTTCATTAATCGAAATCATCTATTCTTTTCTAAATTACATGGAAACACTAATTTCAATCAACAATTTTGATAAAGGCAATAAACGTTGTCGAAACGTCAAAACAGAATTTTTATTTCATTATCAGTATATATACGAACCAATATACCAAGAAAACATACAAATATTACAAATGGTTCAAGAATATCAACAAAAGAATATATATATATATATATATATATATATATATATATATATATATATATATATATATATATATATATATATATATATATATATATATGTAGAACTGGATTCTCGGGTATTGATCCGCGTTGTGTGGTTTCGGTCCTCAAAAGGACCAATTTCACGACGTTTCGGCAAAGTCGCATTTGCCATCTTCAGGTGATTCGACCGTAGAGTCTGGAAAATCTAGGCGAACTGACGTCATCCAAACGTGTCACTCGGAGCCAAACACGTAGAAATCAACCTAGCGTGAAATAGTTCGAAAGTCCAAAGGTCAAGCATAACGGGGGATATAAATACCTGTCCCTCCAAGTAAGTGTCAGTTCGCCTAGATCTTCCAGACTCTACGGTCGAATCACCTGAAGATGGCAAATGCGATTTTGCCGAAACGTCGTGAAATTGGTCCTTTTGAGGACCGAAACCACACAACGCGGATCAATACCCGAGAATCCAGTTCTACATATATATATATATATATATATATATATATGTTTCTTCTTAGGTTATATATATATATATATATATATATATATATATATATATATATATATATATATATATATATATATATATATATATATATATATATATATTTAATATATATATATATATAATAATACATATTTTAAAATGCTTAAAATATAAATAAGTAAAAACTATACCCACCTGATTTTTACATATTATAAGTTGCCGCTGTTGTAAGTTATCATACTCAGTAATTATTGTCTCCAGGATAATTCCATAATCTAGGAAGCGATATTAATAATTAATTTAGAAGGAAGCAGTTTCCATTACTTTAATGAAATACCTACAAAGTTGTAAAATATTTAATTTAATTTTTGAATACGTCTTTGGAATAAACACGCTAATAAACAATGAGCATAGTTTATATGACGTAGAATCGTAAGTAATAATGGAAGTACTTTTTAACGACCGTCTTTATGATTAAAACTTTGTGTTCTGAAAAGATAGCAAGAAATTAAACTTGACTGTTTAGTAATAAAATACATATAAATATGAAAATGTCTTAGCGGTCGTATGAGACTGCAAATTGATGTAAATAACGAAGGAAATACATAAGGCAGACATAGAAAGATGGAACAGTTAAATTCAAGCTGCAGACCCTAATAAAGCGCACAGTGTTCCGCTTTTCCCTTCAATGAACTTGCCTTCCCGATGATGACCTAATGAAATTCTATGAGGCATAGCGTTGAAATATAACGTTCCAGGGATGAGACTGTTTGCATGTATATGAAAGTAAAACATCTATTAACTATCAACAAGGATATGACAAAAACATACTTCCAAATCAAACATATTCTCCTATCAAATACTCGTAAAATCCAAGATGCTCGTCAACTTATGCTTTATTCCTCATTTTTATGATATTGCTTCCAAGACGTTAAGATCTGCGCCGAGTTCCTACAGGCCGGAATGATCTTCAAGTTTGAACGCAGCGAAGACCGAATTCCGCCCAAAACACCGATGATCAGAACCACTAATACGACCTTGTGGCCTGGGTATAGCGTGCGGAGCTCGAACAGGAGATCTTGATATTTTGTCCATTTTTCCTCCTCTTTCAAGACTATGTTCTTCTCTGCCGGAGCGGAGAATTCGATGACATACATAGTCTTGATTAGTTTATCGAGGAGGACAACGTCAGGCCTATTTGCTTGTATGGACCTGACGGTCGGAAACGGATAATTCCAGAAGATCTGGCATTTTTCGTTTCCGACAACGGACTCAATATCTCCTGGCATGTAAGGCAGCACCGGCTCTTGGTCTATTCCGTACGAGTGCCTTAGATGGTAATACAGCACAGGGCCGCATTATGGCGATGGGTGTACGCCGAGGCCGCTTTTGCCGGACATGCCGACAGAAGGTGGAAAAGCGTCTCAGGCGCCTTTCGACAGGCCCTGCAGCTGACATCAGGGACCTGCACACCCATCACATTGCGGCGATAGACCAAGGTGTTAATTACGCCATCTTGGCAAGCTGCGGTGAATCCCTTAGTCTCGGATGTAAGCCCGGCTGACCTTAGGTAGCCGAAGGTCAGCCTAGTTGACAAGCCGAGCGTTTCGATGTTTCGATAGAAAACGCCGTGTATCGGCTTGTCAACATGCCGCCTGAGCGTAAGATCTTGCTCCGCGGCATTTATCTGGGCTTTCAGGCGAGAAGGTAGGAGCTCGAGGTTGCCCTCTAGTCGGCCTTCTCGACTGATCTGATATTCGAGACCAAGTTCTTCCGCAGCTTTTTGTGCTGCCTTAACGATAAATGCCCCCACTCCGGCCAATTCGTGACTTTTAACAAGGCACAGGAGGGGGTCCGAGCTCCTAAGAACTTTACAAGCTACACTCAGAACCACACTTCGATGCAGACCCTCCAGACTGAGGAGTCCCCTACCTCCCCGATGACGTGGGAGATAAATGCGGGAAACGGACGATCTAGGATGCAAACTGTGATGGATATGCATCATTTTCCGGGTGTCTTTATCGAGTCTATGCAGCTCATCGACCGTCCATTTCACCACTCCAAAAGAGTGGAGCAGGACTGGAACGGCAAGCATATTTGTTGCAGACACCTTGTTCCCACTCGAAAGTTCGGAAGACCAAATCTTCCGAACAAGGTTTCTGTATTTGCCGCGGAGAGCCACCTTTACCTGGGAAGCGTCATAATTAGGACGCTGTTCAATTCCCAGGTATCGATAGGCCTCTCCAGCATCGAGGTGTTTAAAGATGCTTCCGTCGGCAAGCTGCATATTCTCGTACACTTCCGGAGATCGTCCTCTCCTCAAATGAAACACTGCGCATTTGTCCAATCCCAACTCCATGCCTACGGCTCGTGTATATTCCTGAACCACATTGAGAGATTGATGGAGGTTCTCCTCCCCAGAGGCATACAGTTTCAAATCATCCACGTAGAATAAATGGGTGATCTGATGCCTCCGGTCGTTCGGTGGTCCAGAGTAATATCCACGAGTCCGTCTTAAAGCAATGGAGAGCGGCAGCAGTGAGATATTGAACAAGAGGGGACTCAAGAAGTCTCCTTGGAAAACTCCCCTCTTGAATGTCACCAACTCTGTCAAGACTCGTCGTGTGCCTGATGTGATGGCAAAACGGGTCTTCCAGAGTGGCAACAGATGTTCTATGCATCTTACTAGTGGGGTTGGTACCGCAAGGCATTGGAGCAATTATAATAATAGCTCATGTGATGTTGAATCAAATGCCTTGCGGTAGTCAATCCAGGCCACGGAAAGGTTGCGCTTGTAGAGTATGGAGTCCTGAGTGATAGATCTATCTATCACCAGGTTCTCCCGGCAACCCTCCATGCCTTTCTTTGCCCCACGCTGCTCGCTGATGTTATCAACTACCGGACCGATCTATTTCAACAACCTAGCATACAAGATACGTGTAAATAACTTGTAGCAGGTGTTGAGACAAGTGATCGGCCGGTAGTTCTTGGGATCAGACAAGTCTCCACTCTTTGGAAGTAGCACAGTGTACCCCTCGACAGCCCAGCTTGGAATATGCCGCTCCTCTTTGACCCATGAGTCAAAGACTCTGGCCAGACGGCGGTGAGTGGAAGGAAATTTCTTCCACCACCATATGTTAATGCCGTCAGGGCCGGGAGCAGCATAGTTTTTGGTACCGACAAGAGCTTGTCGGACCTCATCCTCGCTGACTGCCTCGCACACTTCTGTTTGCGGAAGTTGATGTTCAGCGCAAAACATTTGGAAGTGTGCTAGGGCTGGAGTGTCTAGGTAAATTGGACGCGGTGACTCATACACTCCTTTCCAGAACTGCTCAACCTCCTCCACAGTCGGTGGAGCAGCAATTGTGGGCGGTGGAGATTCAAAAAGCCGAGACGGGCTATCGCGAAACAAGGAATATATATATATATATATATATATATATATATATATATATATATATATATATATATATATATATATATATATATATATATATATATATATCTAGAACTGGATTCTCGGGTATTGATCCGCGTTGTGTGGTTTCGGTCCTCAAAAGGACCAATTTCACGACGTTTCGGCAAAGTCGCATTTGCCATCTTCAGGTGATTCGACCGTAGAGTCTGGAAAATCTAGGCGAACTGACGCTTACTTGGAGGGACAGGTATTTATATCCCCCGTTATGCTTGACCTTTGGACTTTCGAACTATTTCACGCTTGGTTGATTTCTACGTGTTTGGCTCCGAGTGACACGTTTGGATGACGTCATTGCGACGCTGGAATCAGCCGGAAAGTTTCCGTGACCTGTTGCACGTGCACTGGATACCACGTTCTCTCTTGTTTTTGGTTGTATCTTCCGACTTTCTAAAGCAGGTTTCCATGTTGCTGGTAATCTTAGTCCGTCATCTCGTTTGTTAAGACTATGTGGACGTTTCTCGATCTCTATTGCCTCCCTGGTTATTCTGGTGTAGAAGTGTTCAATGTTGGCTAGAGTCTTTGTGCCGCTAAAGTTGATCATATGGCCCGTACTTCTTACATGTTCAGCTAGTGAAGACGTGGTTTCGTTTTTCGACACAGCGTTTGCATGCTCAGTCTTTCGCACATCAATGCGTCTGTTGGTCTGTCCGATGTATGTCTTTTCACAATTACCACATGGCACCTCGTACACTCCTTGGCATTCTAGAGGAATTCTGTCTTTTGGATTCCGAAGAACATTTTTGATTTTCCTATCTGTTGTGAAGGTTGTTTTGATATCATGACGGCTCAGTATTTTGCAGATTTTGTCAGTTGTGCCTTTTATGTAAGGTAGAAAAGCGTTTCCCACTGGTTGATCTTCATTGTTGACATCCTTCTCATTTTTGCGTTGAGAGTTATGAATCTGTTTTCTTGAATAGCAATTCATCCTAAGGGTTGTTCGGATGGTTTCCATTTCTCCATCGAAGTTCTCCGCATCAGCGAGACGTTTTGACCTTGTCATGAGGGTATTTACGACTGATTGTAGCTGGGATGGATGGTGATGCGAGTTACTATTCAAATATCGGTTCGTGTGGGTCTTTTTTCTGAATACTGTATGTCCCAAACTGCCGTCAGTTTTCTTTGTAACCAAAACATCTAGAAATGGTAATTGGTTGTTCTCTTCGGCTTCTATTGTGAATTTTATCCGATCATGGATTCCATTCAGGTGATCGAGAAACCCTCTTAGTTGTTCTTCTCCATGTGGCCAAATAACGAAAATATCATCTACATATCTGAGCCAAAGTTTGGGTTTTAGTTGCGCTGTGTTAAGAGCTTTAATTTCAAAATCCTCCATGAAAAGATTTGCGATCACTGGTGAGATTGGTGATCCCATCGGTGCACCTTCGATTTGCCTATATCGCTGTCCCTCGTACATAAAGTAAGTATTGGCTACACAGTGTTTGGCCAAGTCAATAATGTATCCTTCCGGTTTGTATTTATGTTGGATGATCTCTAGGGCTTCGTTTATGGGTACTTGTGTGAACAAGGATGCTACGTCGAAGCTTACTAATATGTCATCAGGTCCTACTATTTGCATATCTAGAAGTTCGATAAAGTGTTCCGCGTTCCTCACATACGATGATGCTGTCTCAACGTGCGGTTGTAACTTCTTGGCTAGGAATCTTGCTAATGCATGTGATGGTGAGCCGATAGAGCTTACTATTGGTCTCAGAGGTACTGCTGGCTTGTGTATTTTTGGGAGACCATACAGTTTCGGACATCTGGATGATTTTTCTCTTGGAATGAGATGTAACTGTAACTCAGGGTCGATAGGAGATGCCTTGATTTTCGCTTTCGTTGTTTTCTCTAGATATGTAGTGGGATCAGACCTAATCTTCTTGTAAGTCGGATCGTCCAATAGCGCAGCCATCTTGGTTCTGTAGTCAGTTGTGTTCATGACAACGGTTGCATTCCCTTTATCTGCTGGTAGGATGATGATGCTTTCGTTCTCTCGAAGAGTTTTCAGTGCTAGGAACTCGTCGTGTGAAATGTTTATTTTAGGTGGCTTCGAGGTTCGTAGAATACGCGACACATCTTGGCGGATAATCTCTGCTTCACTTTTATCCTGCAACGAAGTTAAAGCAGATTCTACGTTGCAAATGATGTCTTCCAATGGAATGCGTGCTGGTGCAATAGCGAAGTTAAAACCTTTAGCAAGGACATCCATGGAGGCCTTATTCAAAGAATGGTCGGATAAGTTATGGACAACTTTGACAGGATCTGTGTTTGTGCTGTCTCCCTCAGGTTTCTGGGTGTCTTTCAGATGATTGAACTTCTTCTTCTGTTTCTCTATAGTTATTTCAGTATTTTTCTCTGCTCTGAACTCGGCAAGCTGGTCAATTCTTTCCCAAAGTAAAGGATTGATTTCATTGCTGAGATAGAGGTGAACACGTAGTAGCTTGCTGTCAGTATCATCCAGAATTCTTCTTGTTTGGTGAATGGCATCTCGAAGTAGTGCAAAACTCGTTCTTCTCAGGATGTTCTTCGTACTAGTTGTCTTTGTGTGATACGCAAGTTTCATACAGGTTGGAATAATCTTCTGGTCCCGGCAGCGGCGTAGAAAGGTAAGGTCGCACAAAAGTACCGATCTCTTTGTTCTCAACTTCTCGAAACTTCTTGTTTGATGGAAAACCTCCTCCCCGTAGAGGTTAATTAGGTTCCTTCTTAGGTTCTCGCGGACGTAATGTGTAGAACTGGATTCTCGGGTATTGATGCGCGTTGTGTGGTTTCGGTCCTCAAAAGGACCAATTTCACGACGTTTCGGCAAAGTCGCATTTGCCATCTTCAGGTGATTCGACCGTAGAGTCTGGAAAATCTAGGCGAACTGACGCTTACTTGGAGGGACAGGTATTTATATCCCCCGTTATGCTTGACCTTTGGACTTTCGAACTATTTCACGCTTGGTTGATTTCTACGTGTTTGGCTCCGAGTGACACGTTTGGATGACGTCATTGCGACGCTGGAATCAGCCGGAAAGTTTCCGTGACCTGTTGCACGTGCACTGGATAACACGTTCTCTCTTGTTATTGGTTGTATCTTCCGACTTTCTAAAGCAGGTTTCCATGTTGCTGGTAATCTTAGTCCGTCATCTCGTTTGTTAAGACTATGTGGACGTTTCTCGATCTCTATTGCCTCCCTGGTTATTCTGGTGTAGAAGTGTTCAATGTTGGCTAGAGTCTTTGTGCCGCTGAAGTTGATCATATGGCCCGTACTTCTTACATGTTCAGCTAGTGAAGACGTGGTTTCGTTTTTCGACACAGCGTTTGCATGTTCAGTCTTTCGCACATCAATGCGTCTGTTGGTCTGTCCGATGTATGTCTTTTCACAATTACCACATGGCACCTCGTACACTCCTTGGCATTCTAGAGGAATTCTGTCTTTTGGATTCCGAAGAACATTTTTGATTTTCCTATCTGTTGTGAAGGTTGTTTTGATATCATGACGGCTCAGTATTTTGCAGATTTTGTCAGTTGTGCCTTTTATGTAAGGTAGAAAAGCGTTTCCCACTGGTTGATCTTCATTGTTGACATTCTTCTCATTTTTGCGTTGAGAGTTATGAATCTGTTTTCTTGAATAGCCATTCATCCTAAGGGCTGCTCGGATGGTTTCCATTTCTCCATCGAAGTTCTCCGCATCAGCGAGACGTTTTGACCTTGTCATGAGGGTATTTACGACTGATTGTAGCTGGGATGGATGGTGATGCGAGTTACTATTCAAATATCGGTTCGTGTGGGTCTTTTTTCTGAATACTGTATGTCCCAAACTGCCGTCAGTTTTCTTTGTTACCAAAACATCTAGAAATGGTAATTGGTTGTTCTCTTCGGCTTCTATTGTGAATTTTATCCGATCATGGATTCCATTCAGGTGATCGAGAAACCCCCTTAGTTGTCCTTCTCCATGTGGCCAAATAACGAAAATATCATCTACATATCTGAGCCAAAGTTTGGGTTTTAGTTGCGCTGTGTTAAGAGCTTTAATTTCAAAATCCTCCATGAAAAGATTTGCGATCACTGGTGAGATTGGTGATCCCATCGGTGCACCTTCGATTTGCCTATATCGCTGTCCCTCGTACATAAAGTAAGTATTGGCTACACAGTGTTTGGCCAAGTCAATAATGTATCCTTCCGGTTTGTATTTATGTTGGATGATCTCTAGGGCTTCGTTTATGGGTACTTGTGTGAACAAGGATGCTACGTCGAAGCTTACTAATATGTCATCAGGTCCTACTATTTGCATATCTAGAAGTTCGATAAAGTGTTCCGCGTTCCTCACATACGATGATGCTGTCTCAACGTGCGGTTGTAACTTCTTGGCTAGGAATCTTGCTAATGCATGTGATGGTCAGCCGATAGAGCTTACTATTGGTCTCAGAGGTACTGCTGGCTTGTGTATTTTTGGGAGACCATACAGTTTCGGACATCTGGATGATTTTTCTCTTGGAATGAGATGTAACTGTAACTCAGGGTCGATAGGAGATGCCTTCATTTTCGCTTTCGTTGTTTTCTCTAGATATGTAGTGGGATCAGACCTAATCTTCTTGTAAGTCGGATCGTCCAATAGCGCAGCCATCTTGGTTCTGTAGTCATTTGTGTTCATGACAACGGTTGCATTTCCTTTTTCTGCTGGTAGGATGATGATGCTTTCGTTCTCTTGAAGAGTTTTCAGTGCTAGGAACTCGTCGTGTGAAATGTTCCTTTTAGGTGGCTTCGAGGTTCGTAGAATACGCGACACATCTTGGCGGATAATCTCTGCTTCCCTTTTATCCTGCAGCGAAGTTATAGCAGATTCTACGTTGCAAATGATGTCTTCCAATGGAATGCGTGCCGGTGCAATAGCGAAGTTAAAACCTTTAGCAAGGACATCCATGGAGGCCTTATTCAAAGAATGGTCGGATAAGTTATGGACAACTTTGACAGGATCTATGTTTGTGCTGTCTCCCTCAGGTTTCTGGGTGTCTTTCAGATGATTGAACTTCTTCTTCTGTTTCTCTATAGTTATTTCAGTATTTTTCTCTGCTCTGAACTCGGCAAGCTGGTCAATTCTTTCCCAAAGTAAAGGATTGATTTCATTGCTGAGATAGAGGTGAACACGTAGTAGCTTGCTGTCAGTATCATCCAGAATTCTTCTTGTTTGGTGAATGGCATCTCGAAGTAGTGCAAAACTCGTTCTTCTCAGGATGTTCTTCGTACTAGTTGTCTTTGTGTGATACGCAAGTTTCATACAGGTTGGAATAATCTTCTGGTCCCGGCAGCGGCGTAGAAAGGTAAGGTCGCACAAAAGTTTCGCTTTTCTACCTTACATAAAAGGCACAACTGACAAAATCTGCAAAATACTGAGCCGTCATGATATCAAAACAACCTTCACAACAGATAGGAAAATCAAAAATGTTCTTCGGAATCCAAAAGACAGAATTCCTCTAGAATGCCAAGGAGTGTACGAGGTGCCATGTGGTAATTGTGAAAAGACATACATCGGACAGACCAACAGACGCATTGATGTGCGAAAGACTGAACATGCAAACGCTGTGTCGAAAAACGAAACCACGTCTTCACTAGCTGAACATGTAAGAAGTACGGGCCATATGATCAACTTCAGCGGCACAAAGACTCTAGCCAACATTGAACACTTCTACACCGGAATAACCAGGGAGGCAATAGAGATCGAGAAACGTCCACATAGTCTTAACAAACGAGATGACGGACTAAGATTACCAGCAACATGGAAACCTGCTTTAGAAAATCGGAAGATACAACCAAAAACAAGAGAGAACGTGGTATCCAGTGCACGTGCAACAGGTCACGGAAACTTTCCGGCTGATTCCAGCGTCGCAATGACGTCATCCAAACGTGTCACTCGGAGCCAAACACGTAGAAATCAACCAAGCGTGAAATAGTTCGAAAGTCCAAAGGTCAAGCATAACGGGGGATATAAATACCTGTCCCTCCAAGTAAGCGTCAGTTCGCCTAGATTTTCCAGACTCTACGGTCGAATCACCTGAAGATGGCAAATGCGACTTTGCCGAAACGTCGTGAAATTGGTCCTTTTGAGGACCGAAACCACACAACGCGGATCAATACCCGAGAATCCAGTTCTACACATTACGTCCGCGAGAACCTAAGAAGAAACATATATATATATATATATATATATATATATATATATATATATACGGGTATTGATCCGCGTTGTGTGGTTTCGGTCCTTAAAAGGACCAATTTCACGACGTTTCGGCAAAGTCGCATTTGCTATCTTCAGGTGATTCGACCGTAGAGTCTGGAAGATCTAGGCGAACTGAGATTTCCTGTTCGAGCTCCGCACGCTATACCCAGGCCACAAGGTCGTATTAGTGGTTCTGATCATCGGTGTTTTGGGCGGAGTTCGGTCTTCGCTGCGTTCAAACTTGAAGATCATTCCGGCCTGTAAGAACTCGGCGTAGATCTTGATAGACCGGATGCAAAAGGCAGTCATTCTGAACTGAATTACTGCATTCGGACCACCGGAAAGGATCGTTGCAATATGATCGCAGGCACTCTCGTTTAAGCGCACGATTAACGACTTTACTTTTGGTGAGGAATTATTGTCAGATTTGGAAATCAGGCAGGCGTATAACAATACTTAAAGATGTAGGGATTACTGGCACAAACGTTTCAAGGGAATTGGGTTAACACCAATTAAGAACTATCATACGAAATCAAACAACCATTAAATAAATCCTAAATTTATTGTGTTCCTTCTCGAGAAACTTATTTTCCTCCATTAGACTGGAACGTGATATTTATGTAATGGGTATCAGGTAATAAAAAGCGAAGTCTTCAAATGTGGTATATATTTTTATTATATTATGCAATACTGTATTATATGCTCTCATTTTGTATGAAACGATCCTTTATTGAGTAAATAATCATCAAACTTTAGACGATAACCAAGTGAATTCTTACACTGTCTTCAAAATATGATCCTCAAATATCTAGATATTGTGTGAAATTATTCGAAATCTACAAAATTGTTTTTAGTCGGAAATGGATTTGTTTAATAATTCAGAAATTGAGGTAGGAAGCTATGTGAAAGTTTTATCGTGTTTTGAAGCTATACATTATTTGAATTTTGAAGGAGATTATGAAGGGATATGATAAAATTAGTAACAATACCTCTGAAAGCAAGACAAACAATGTAATCAGTACGTATTTTCATTCACGAATGTATCTTTTTTCTATTTCAATTTTTAAGACGTTTTACCTATACAAAAATGTAATTTTCTAATAAAAAGTAATATAACAGCAAACATAAAGGCTGGTCATTCGATATTACTTTTTGTGATGTTCTAATTATAACGCTGTTTTTCAAAATAACTCCGGTAGTTGAATTCAGGAAGTCTAATTAAGTAAAGAGAGTTCGTTCATAAATGTAGGGATTAAAATGGGAAGGTATTTTATTTTAATTGCAATGCAATTTGTAGATTGGTCAATGAATTTAGGCATTGAACGTGACAGTCTCTAGGGTGATCAGTGCATTGTGTAAAACCCTAGGCATAGCTTGGAGCCTTTTATTGAGAGGCCACCAAACACGTACGTGATTGATTGACTCTTTTTACTCTTATTTGGTGTTATCTGATAATTTCGCATTCATTCTTCATACATGACGCTCTATGTTTCATCATATTCTAGTTTGTACGATTTAAATGGTATTCAAAATATTATACAGGTCGCTATTAATAGTTGCAATAAATAAGAAATTTCATTTGAAAAATTCGCTACTGGGACGATAGTTCGATGGGTAGTTTAGATTGAAATATTAGTCTAACCACTATTTCGTATATCGCATTTAATGTTCAACCTGCATCGGTGTTTCTGGCGCAGCCAGTAAGACCCCCGTACGTATTTTGCTTCCTATAGGTTCGAAACGGTAAGTCCGCCATCGCAGGTTAGATGTTAAATTTCTCGCTAGTTGGTTCATTAAATTTCTATATATTTTTGGGAATACCTAGTAGGTTATTTGAAAGTTGTTATTAAGAAATATTCGGGACCTATGTTCCGCCTACCGCTAGAACTACGGAGGTTAGTTCAAAATGTAGACTTTGTCACGTGACCAACTCAGACCTACTCGAAGCGGGTTTATTCAAATTTTATTCGGCTTCAAATAATCTCGCCGGTAGCACTATCCCCGAGATAGTCGCCAAAATTTAAATCTTTCATAAATTGGACAATGTGATCAACATCTTCAGCGACAACAAATGATTTGCAATGTTGGAAATTGTTGACAAATTTAATGAGTGAATGAGAACAGTAAATGCTAATAAAATAGGGATAGTATTTCGGAAAATTCTAGTATATTTGTTTCCTTTTCAACAATATCGTAATACGAAGACAAATCTGAGTTTTTTGAACGATCAATATCACTTCCCTCGCCTTACGGAAAAGACCAATTTTCCTATGACAAATTTTCGAACACAAAATATCTGAGTTTAAGAATTCTCGCTATCAGTTTTTGCTTTTATTCTAGAATTTGAGTAACGTAAATATGATAATTAGAAACACTCATTTGAAGATTAGTCCAGGCAACGAAGCAGAAAAAAAAATAGTAATCTAGAATTTCAATTTTTTTTTTGCATTTTGTTCCTAATACCCCATAGATCATTCATGACTATCAAGACCGCGGGGGTCGACCTTTCTACCCCCCCCCCCCAAAACGGGATTTCAACCCCTCAGAGGAGCATTCTCATAAAAACAATCCAAAAGTGTAGAAAATCAATGAATTAAGAGCCGAAATTGACCCCTAATATGTTTTTGGGTCGCTGATCACGATTCCGCAGTTAGTTTTCTCGGGAAACTCCCTCCAGATGGGAAATTTGGAAAATAATATATAATTTATAATTTTGTTGCTAAAATTACCTCCAGTAGGTTTTTTGGGTCGTTGATCACGATTCCGCTGTTATTTTTCCCAAAAAACTCTCCAGATGGAAAATTCGGGAAATTTGAGATTTTCCTGAGACGGTTATGAATGATAAGGTATAATTTGGTTGCAAAAATGACCTCTAGTAAGTTTTTTGGCTCGTTGATCACGATTCCGCTGTTATTTTTTCCAAAAAACTCTCCAGATGGAAAATTCGGGAAATTTGAGATTTTCCTGACACGTTTATGAATAATAAAGTATAATTTTGTTACAAAAATGATCCCTAGTATGTTTTTTGGGTCGCTGCTGATTACGAATCCGCTGTTAGTTTTCTCGGAAAACTCCCTCCAGATGGGAAATTTGGGATTTTCCTGGGGTTTGGGAATAATAAAATATAATTTTGTAACAAAAATGATGATGCCTAGTAGGTTTTTCGGGTCGCTGATCACGATTTCGCTGTTGGTTTTCTCGGAAAACCTTCTCCACAGTGAAAAATCTTGAAAATTGTAATTTCCTTTGCAGTTTCGGGGAATAAAATGAAAACATTTTCAGGTACGTATTATAACTTCTTCTATTTTTCATTAAAGATCAATTTTTCTAAACTTCATTATTTTACATACCTATTTGTTTCCATCATTACATATATATTTTTATTATTATTATTATTATCATTATAATTTTTATTATTATTATCATCATAATTTTTTTCATTCATTTACATAATTTTATTGATAATTTAAAAAGAAACTATTTCATCTACTCTGCCCCTGGACACATTGTCGAAAGAATAAAAGGATACGCAGGCATAAAGATTTTTATTCTATAGGAGGCTCCTTCACAGTCAAGATTACTATGCCTGTTTATAATAATCTTGTCTAAATATAGGGAAGATCATAATTCTATAATAAAAGTAATAATAATAATAAAAATATATATATATAATGATGGAAACAAATAGGTATGTAAAATAATGAATCGGAAAAGTAGATCTTTGATACAAAATAGAAAAAGTAATAATACATACCTGAAATTCTTTTTCATTTTATCACCTGTAACTGCAAAGCAAATTACAATTTTCAGGATTTTTCACTGTGGAGAAGGTTTTCCGAGAAAACCAACAGCGAAATCATGATCATCGACCCTGAAAACCTACTAGGGGTCATCATTTTTGTAACAAAATTGTACTTTATCATTCATAACCGTCTCAGGAAAATCTCAAATTTCCCGAATTTTCTATCTGGAAAGAGTTTCCCGAGAAAACTAACAGCGGAATCGTGATCAACGACCCAAAAAACCTACTAGAGGTAATTTTTTGCAACAAAATTATGCTTTATTATTCATAACCGTCTCAGGAAAATCTCAAATTACCCGAATTTTCCATATGGAAAGAGTTTTTTGAGAAAAATAACAGGGGAATCGTGATCAGCGACCCAAAAAACCTACTAGAGGTAATTTTTTGCAACAAAATTATGCTTTATTATTCATAACCGTCTCAGGAAAATCCCAAATTACCCGAATTTTCCATATGGAAAGAGTTTTTTGAGAAAAATAACAGCGGAATCGTGATCAGCGACCCAAAAAACCTACTAGAGGTAATTTTTGCAACAAAGTTATAAATTATATATTATTTTCCAAATTTCCCATCTGGAGGGAGTTTCCCGAGAAAACTAACTGCGGAATCGTGATCAGCGACCCAAAAAAAATACTGGGGGTCATTTTCGGCTCTTAATCCATTAATTTTCTACACTTTTGGATTGTTTTTATAAGAATGCTCTTCTGAGGCGTTGAAACCCCGTTTTAGGGGAGTAGAAAGGTCGACTCCCGCGGTCTTGATAGTCATGAATGATCTATGGGGTATTAGGAACAAAATGCAAAAAAAATTTGAAATTCTAGCTTACTATATATATTTTTTTTATTATGGTCTTTTTCCATACTTATTGCCTGGACTAAATATTTTCCAACTCTACCCTCAAGTTGGGACGCTTGAACAACAAAATTCAAAGATTCCAACAATTTTCATTAACCGCTGGGACGCACTTTCATCTGATCTGATGAGGTCGACCAAAATCACAATGAGATCGATTTTCGGTGAATTATCTATAGGGAACATGGTTGTCAGGAGTAAAAATTACCTAAATTTAGGTATCTGGAATGCTATAACATGGTTATTCGTCATCAAAGGATAAAAGTAACAACGGAATCGAATTCCTCATGCAGAAAATGTATTTTAATATTTTTGTCTATAATTCCACAAACTTGAACTGGTACAGGGTGAGACATTTGAAACACGCACTGCAAGGAGATTGAATAGAGGTGTAACTCTCCCGCAAGTGTTCACATTTATATAACCTTAATATTAAAATTATACTTACTTGTTTTCGTACAAAAAAATGCCTTCCCAATAAAAACAAAAGGAAATTATTACATTCACTAGCCGAGGGAATGATATACCGTGAATAATCCATAAATATTAAAGTTCATTTGTAAACTGCAGTATATCTAGAGAAAATTTTGGAGATTATGGAATTTCATAACTTAAAATGACTATGTATTAGACTCGGCATATTATTTACCTTCTCTATGAATAAAGAAGTTTTGTATTATATGAGGATGTGTTAATCTAGATTAGAATATAATCTCGTTTCAGTTTAAGACTATCGAGGTGAGCCGTTCATATGTTGGAAGCTGTGGAGTGAATTGGTGTAATATATATGTAGATTTAATGATCGGCAGATATCATTATGTGAAGTATATCGTTATGCAGAAGGCAATCAGTATATGCGGTGATTATTCCTGGACCAAGTATAGTACGTCTAGCTTGGCCAACTTCCGACTTCCTCTTGGTTTTCACTTGGCATTTCCGGCAAAAGCACGTTCATTCCCGAACCGGATCTTGCGTATTTGGATTTCTTATTTATTTCGGCGGAGATTACAGTCATATCTTGTTCTCGTTTATACTAACTGCCACTATTACTTTCATTGATAGTACATTTTAAGACACAGTTTCCTCAATGCCCGTTTCATTAAACACTCAATATACAGCTGTGTTTGTAGAAATATTACGATATATATGTGATGCCTTCACCAAAATGCATGGATATTACGTTCTTTGTAGGGCTTATTAAAATCCTATAATCCCATGGATCAATGAATTCTAGGATAGGTACTCAAATGAAGTAGGAAGTGAATATTATCAGAAATAAATTACCGCGGTAAAAACATGTCGTTGTAGTGATGCCAGGTTCGCATCTACTATCTGTGATTTCTAATGTAATGAGAAAGCAGTCAACATCGAGCTCATACAATACCTAGAGAGCTCATACATCGTGAACGATAGACAAAATGGGTTTCGTGACCAGAGATCAACAGAAAAACTGCTCACATACCTAACACATATATGACTGGCATCAATTGCAAAACATGGGGAATTTCTAGCTGCAGAGTCGATATCTCCAGAGAATTGGATCAAGTTTGGCATCAAGGCCTTTTTGGGAAGCTTCCGTCATTTAGTTTAGCGCCAATATAGAATTAAAAAAAATGAAATGAATATTAGAAGTTTGATTAATACATTAGATGCAACTAGTTTCTTCGAGCAGATATTACTAAATACTAGATCATGTATTATCTGCTTGAAGAATGTATGTATTATATTAGTTTAAATCAAACTTCTTAATAGTTATTTTATTTAGGTTTATAAGGAATTTCATCACTTAATGGCTGGTTCTATTCAATATTATAGGTTTTCTTTTCGCGTTCTCAGAAACTAGTTGGTCTTTGTTATATGAACGTTGTTCATGTTACATGTAATTATTTATCCAGACAAAAGTAATCCAGTATTATATAATAATATAAAACCTAGGATAATACATTCAATATTATTCTGAATAAATGGGAATAAGATCATTAAATTTTTTAAGAATTATCCTTGAGCAATAGGAATAGCTAATACAGATTTACAGAAGAATGATTATCTATAATTGATCCGAGGTATTTAACATATATCATATTTGTGGAAAATCAAAGCTCTTTTTATTATTGATTTGATCTTCTTGAATATGATAATATTCTGAATACATAATTGTGAATACTTGATAGAGAAGAAGGATGGCAGTTATTCAGAGTAAATTGTTCATACTTCAATCGTGAAATCGATTCAGAAAGATGCGGAGTTTATTACTTCAACAATACAGCGAATAGGAGATAGCGAGCATGACGAGAGATTCAATGTTTGGTTTTCAAACACCAACAAAAGGGCACCCAATTTCACGGTAGGTTGTCATCGCTTTGTATACATCACTCTACAAAAAATACATGTCAGCTTTTAGTTTTACAGTAGTGGTTATACCTCTTTCGAATGAAATAAATAACCTGTAATTTGAAACTGATTTAAAAATACAAAAAAACTGTAAATGAAATAACTTGTTTGTTTCTTTTCTTTCAATTAGTACCTTAATCCAAATACAAATCAGCGGTAAATCATCAGGATGAATTGAGAATCGAGTTAATAGTTTGTTTCTTCTTGTGGGAACATAGAAGGAAATATTCTAGAACCATGAAAAATAGTCTGTTTCTTTTTATAGAATGTCATATCGACTGATAGCCCTACGGACAATCGGAATGGTACATGATAATATTTAAGAAATAGAATGTTTTAGAGCATTTTAACAGATTTGAAACTCATATGAATATACTATTCAACTTTCAACTTTTTTGCATCTTTTACAATTTGAGAGAATATGTTGATGGGAAATAGTGTAGTTAGTTTAGTTTCTATCTTCCCAAAAATGCCTGGATGTAGTTTGAGCAATATAATTTTAGAAAATTATCGAGAATATCTCGAGGAAACTGTGGAACTGCGATTGACATGATTGATGGAAGCTCATTTTTGACTCAAACATTCGTGATAACGCTCTACACGGAAGAGAATTGCCGTATTCATTTGATTTCCTGTTTCCGTTAGATCGTCAACTGTCAAATGAGTTCCTTTATGATGTAAAGTCGAGTAGGCTTTTAGTGAGTGCTGCTATAAGAGAGAGTTCACAAATGTGCCTCTGGATAACTCCACCAAACGCCTCGTAAGTTTTAGTGTATTGATTTTATTGCAAATAAGCTTTACACTTTAAGTGTCTGTCTGGAAATCACCTCTCTTTATTATGCTATTTAGTTAAAACAGCTCTATAAAACAAAATACATCTGGGACTTCCAAATATAAAACAGTTTCAATATATTCTATCTAGAATTCACGCCTTGATGGCTATTTTATGATATATTATTAAAACTATGTTGGATACTGGGTAGTATGAAGGCGCATTTTAGTACAACCAGTTACATCATTAGATTTAAATTGAAGGAAACTAGTTAAATTCTGAAAACCGAAATTGTAGCACATATTTTAAAATAAAGATCAGATCATGCTAACTGTTGGATGAAATTTTTGGAACATATCTTCGAGCAGTGTGAAATAGATGACGTCGCGACGACGGGCGCCAACTTGTAACCGGTAAATCTTTTGTTCTTTCTATGACTTCTTCATTCGACATGCATTGTAGTAGCTAATAGAGGGAG